>OZ038385.1:30822805-30829940 GCA_964036045.1 Eutreptiella sp. 'Long Island Sound 2002' | reverse complement strand
GGCAGGGCCCCGTGCGATCACCGAGGGGCTGGGCCCCAGAAGCCGAGTGGGGCAGGGCCCCGTGCGACCGCCGAGGGGCTGGGCCCCAGAAGCCGAGTGGGGCAGGGCCCCGTGCGAACGCCGTGGGGCTGGGCCCCAGAAGCCGAGAGGGGCAGGGCCCCGTGCGACCGCCGTGGGGCTGGGCCCCAGAAGCCGAGTGGGGCAGGGCCCCGTGCGACCGCCGTGGGGCTGGGCCCCAGAAGCCGAGTGGGGCAGGGCCCCGTGCGACCGCCGAGGGGCTGGGCCCCAGAAGCCGAGTGGGCAGGGCCCCGTGCGACCGCCGTGGGGCTGGGCCCCAGAAGCCGAGAGGGGCAGGGCCCCGTGCGACCGCCGTGGGGCTGGGCCCCAGAAGCCGAGTGGGGCAGGGCCCGTGCGACCGCCGTGGGGCTGGGCCCCAGAAGCCGAGTGGGGCAGGGCCCCGTGCGACCGCCGTGGGGCTGGGCCCCAGAAGCCGAGTGGGGCAGGGCCCCGTGCGACCACCGTGGGGCTGGGCCCCAGAAGCCGAGTGGGGCAGGGCCCCGTGCGACCGCCGTGGGGCTGGGCCCCAGAAGCCGAGTGGGGCAGGGCCCCGTGCGATCACCGAGGGGCTGGGCCCCAGAAGCCGAGTGGGGCAGGGCCCCGTGCGACCGCCGTGGGGCTGGGCCCCAGAAGCCGAGTGGGGCAGGGCCCCGTGCGACCGCCGAGGGGCTGGGCCCCAGAAGCCGAGTGGGGCAGGGCCCCGTGCGACCGCCGTGGGGCTGGGCCCCAGAAGCCGAGTGGGGCAGGGCCCCGTGCGAACGCCGAGGGGCTGGGCCCCAGAAGCCGAGTGGGGCAGGGCCCCGTGCGACCGCCGTGGGGCTGGGCCCCAGAAGCCGAGAGGGGCAGGGCCCCGTGCGATCACCGAGGGGCTGGGCCCTAGAAGCCGAGTGGGGCAGGGCCCCGTGCGACCGCCGAGGGGCTGGGCCCCAGAAGCCGAGTGGGGCAGGGCCCCGTGCGACCGCCGAGGGGCTGGGCCCCAGAAGCCGAGTGGGGCAGGGCCCCGTGCGACCGCCGTGGGGCTGGGCCCCAGAAGCCGAGTGGGGCAAGGCCCCGTGCGACCGCCGAGGGGCTGGGCCCCAGAAGCAGTTCCAAGTGCGGTGCAGTGGTCCTCGGAGGCGGACCGTGCTGTGACTACTCCGATGACTGCGCCGCTCCCGGGGGACCCAAATTTTCTACCTAGACGGGTCCGTCGCATTTTTCAAGTCGGGAGAGTCCAACCCAACCCAACCCAACCCCCCCCCCCCTCGGTCGTCGTCGGCGCCCGCCCGGCCAGCGTAACGCCTCCCTTGCGCTCTGCCCAAGGAGAGCGTGTCTGGCAATTTCTCCCGCCGGCACGTGCTGGGTGCCTCAACAACAACAACAACAACAACATACCATACCATACCATTACCATTACCATTACCGGTACCATTACCATTACCATTACCATTGCCATACCGTACCGTACCATACCATACCGTACCGTACCATACCGTACCGTACCGTGCCATACATACCATACCATACCATGCCATACCATACCATGCCATACCATTCCATTCCATACCATACTATACCGTACCATACCGTACCATATAGCGGAGTCCCCCCCGGCGAATCCGAGGTTCTTCCTCGAAGGGGCCCACGAGCCCTGGGGACGCCACCGGGTATTTTCGGCCATGCCGGACGGAGCTCCCACCAGCGACCCCCCCCCCCCCGCATGGGTGGGTGCACACAACAACCGCCAGCCCCCCCCCCCCCCCAGCCCCCCCAAAAAAGGGACTCCGGCGCGGAGGGTTGGGGATATAGTCCCATGCCGCGCGGCCATGAATCGACATGGCCCTACACCGGGAGATACACGCCCGCCCCCCCCCCTTGCTCAAGAGGGGCCCCCGTTGTCCCCCGGGCAGGGAGCAACCCCCCCCCCCCCAGGGAACGGCCGCCCTCGCCCAGCCCCCGAGGGCCTCTCGGGGTTCGCCCCCGAGCCAGCCCGGCCCTTCCACGCCCCCCCTCACCAGCCGCAGCCCAGAGGCCCGCCCGGTCTCCCCCGCGCCGGCCCACGACCTCCCGGGACCCGGGCCCCAGAGCCCCGGTGCCCAGCCCCGCCCGCCCCCCCGGTATCCATCCGGCGGGGCCCGTCCCGGTCCGGTTCGGCCGCGAGGGGACGGTGCGGCACTCCCCCCGCCTCCACCAGGATTCGCCCCCGTGGATGATGCTCGGCGGGATTCGTCCCCGCCGAGCGGGGTGCGGGCCCCATCGCTGACCGCGGCCCCCAACACCAGGAGCGCCCCGGGCTCCCTGGCCGACTTTGGCCAGCCCCAGCCGCTCCTCTGCCCCGGTCAGCCGCACGGTGACGCTCGCGGCTGAGCTCACCGCACCCCCACCCCCTCGCGCGCACGCCCACCCTCACGCTCACAGCCCCCCCCCCCCCCCCACGCGCTCGCCATGCCCCCGCCGCCACACTCGCGCCCACCGCCCCTCCACGCCCCCCACCTCCTTTCACAGGTAGCCAACGCCACCGAGGTGTGCTGCCGTAGCCGCCGACGGGAAGACGCGTGGCTGACAGAGGGGCCCCCCATACGCGGCGGGGGTCCAGGCCTTGCCCCTCCTTCCTCGTGTGCATGCACCATGCGTCATGGCCGTGAGAGGCCTTTGCCCCCCCCCCCTCCCTGCCCCTGCCCCAGCCCCAGCCTTGTTCACACGACACGAACCCCCTCCCCCGACACCCCGCAGACCCCCCAACCTCCCACCGGACCCCGACCCCCCCCGGGCATGGGCGGCGCGGCCCGCACGTGCGGTTCGTGCCCGCACCGCCCTCTGACGCTGTATACGGGCGGTACGGTCCGCCAGGAGAGCGGATGGGCGCCGCACTGCCCCAACGCTATGTGCAAATGTGCTCTGGCGCCCCCCAAGCGCTGTGGCGCTCTGGCGCCCCCCCAACGCTCCAGCGCACTACAGCACAGCGCTTTAGAGCGGTCCCGTGCTCCCCCTGGCGCCGCCCCCCGCTGTGCGGCCACATGCTGTGCCCTGACACAGCCCTATGTTGTGCCCCTGTGCCCTGACACAACCCTACACTGTGCCCCTGCACATCCCAGCGTTGTACCCCTGCACGGTCCTGTGCAGCGGCCCTGCCCAGCCCGCCCTCCGCGTCTGCCCCGCCCCAGACTGCGCCCCTGCGCATTCCCCGCCAATCGCACGGTTGACGTGCGCTTAAGGCCCGTGGCCTTCTCAGCGCAGCCCCCTGGCCCACCCCAGCCTGACGCCGCCTCCCCGGCCCTGCACGCCAGCGCCCCACCAACCACGACGCATGGCCTGCGCAGGCCCATTGGGGTCCGCCCTCCGCGGGCACACGGGCAGAACGCCCCCCCCGCCCCCGCCCCCGCGAGGCCCCGACCCAACGGCCGCTACTCCAGCAGCGGGCCGCGAAGCCGTGCTCCGACCACGCCCTGTGGGGCACGCCACCCTCGCGGACGACGCGACCCTCGCGGACCCACGAGCACTCCCCCGTGCCACCAGGTCCCCACTCCCTGCTACAGGGGTCCGCAGCGCGGCCCGCGCCGACCGAACACAGGGGAACCGGGACGCAGGGGAATAGACCATACATATTCCCTGCCCCCACCACCCCCCTACGCCGCTTTTCGCACAGGAAGTAGCCCCCTCCCCTGTCGCGGGGGAGAGGCGGCTAGAAGCAAGGGGAGCCGGGGCCCCGCAGGTCCTCGGACAGGTGGTCCCTCCCGCCCGCCCCCCATCCCGCCACCGTCTCTCACAGGTGCACGAGCCCTCCCCCCGCAGCGGGGGAGGGAACATGGGTCACACATACAGGTAGTCCCTCCCCCAGCGACGCGCGCCCCCCTTCCCCCCCCGGACAGAAGGCGGAACCCCCCCCCCCCCTCGGTCGTCGTCGGCGCCCGCCCGGCCAGCGTAGCGCCGGCCGACTGCTCCCTTGCGCTCTGCCCGGGGAGAGCGTGTCTGGCAATTTCTCCCGCCGGCACGTGCTGAGCGCCTCAACAACAACAACAACAACAACAACAACATACCGTACCATACCATACCATACCATACCGCACCACACTATGGTATGGCCACCAGTGCTACCATTGTACGTATGCCTATGTCTATGCCCAAGCTGCCCTGTGCCGCCACTTGCCAACCTCTGCCCCCCTCTCCTACGCTCTGTCCGTTGGGCGTGGGGGGCGGTGGTTGTGTGCATCGGCACAAGGCAGGCCCGGAGAGAGCTGGTCCACACTGCACACCTCAAAGCCACCATGACGCGGCCCGTTACATTCTTCACTGTCCAGAAATCGAAGGCGCAAGTTAACACCACCATCACGAACACCGTGATATATGACGCCCACCATTCACCTGATGTGAGAGACAGAGGGCAGGTGAACGGGTTTGCAGTCTGGCAAGGAGGGACTTCTCTCTGCGGTGTGGGCTGATAAAAAAACAGGGCCAAGAGGACATGCGTCTGCAATCCCAGCGAGGAGGAGTGCATGGCAACGCTCCCGCAATGCTTGAGGGCATGCGCAAATAGTTGCCAGGCCTTTGGAAATATTGCCACGCTGTCCCCTGCCACTGTGGCCTGCCTTTTTGTATGTTGCTATCAATAACAAATGAGGCGTGCCGCGTTCCGCTAAGGGTGCGCCCGCGCGCACGACGCTTCACGCACATCGGAAGTGTGAAACGCTACACAGAGTCCCCTTACGCTGAATCTGCTGGCGGCGGACAACAGATACCTATCCGACGCCAACCCCGCCGCCCTTTGTGCAAGCACGGCCAAAAGTCAGGGGAAACGACCTTCAGACACGGATGCTGTGTGGAGACAAGGCTGTGCCTGCGCACCACCCACAGGCAAGCGCTTCATGGCGGGTTTCAGGTTGGCTGAACATCACGTCCAAACAATGTAGAAGTGGTTTGCAGGCTCAAGCAGACTGTTGTTGTGCGCACAACAGCTGTTCAGAGGCATGATCCAGCCAGGCCCCCTTGCCCCCCTCTTACCAGCTCACCGACATGTCATCTCCATTCTTGACCAGAAAGACTGCGGTTCGAAGGCAACATACAGAAGCGGTACAACTATATTTCGGGGGAGATCTATGCAACCATACGCACCAAAGCACAATTCTTCCTTGTCGTAATCTTCTCTTCAGGCATTCTCATTCTGCCCATAACTGATGATATTGATGCCTAACCACTGCACAGCGAGGCTCGGAAATGGGGTTCCGGTACTTCCGGTAGCGCAAAAACTTTGCACTGCATGCAAAGGCGTCCCGCCAGACAAGACCGTACGAGGACGCCGAAAGGGGGGGTTTCCGAAACGCCCCCACCTCCCTCAGCCCAATGGGGGGGAAGTGTCACGCGAGTTTAAGACACTTCACTCGCCCAATCGACAACGTAGCGTATCTCAAAAAGCCACAACTGCGGCATCTCCTATACCGTGGGAATACAAATGCGGCTGCAAACTGACAAAGTTTCGTCATGCTGCAAGTGACGTCAGACAATCCCGAGATTAGAGAGGTACAGAGCCGGTTGTTGCAGCTCGAACAGCATCGCAGCATGGACAAGGGCCCTTAGGGCAGGATGGGGCGGTATCAGAAGCCCTCATACCTGTGAAGTACAGCAGCAACCCCAGGGCCTTGAAGAGGATGTGGAAGAAACCGGCGACAGGGTGCTTGCCTTTGTAGCGAGGCTCTCGCTGGGCACTGGGCTCAAAGCTCTCAGCTCCCAACATTTTCTGCGGGATCCAAACAAATCTGTGCAGCACGAGCAACGGGACAGGCGCCCATGAGGTACCGCCGTGCCTGTGTGTGCAGAGGCTGTGGGGAAACACCATATTCAAGAGGAAAGCCCACATGGGTCTTTGGGTTAGGGTGCTTTGCATGGAGGGTTCCCGTACATGGAGGGACACAGTCCTGGGGACATTGTCTTCATGCATAAGAAAGGAGCCCCCGGGCTAGAGGCTCTGGGAAATGTTGCTCATGAGCATTCCGTTCCCATTCGACCATGCCACACCACCTGGTGCCCTTCTCGGCGCTGCTGCTTCTCTGGCGGCACTGGGTGGGGTGTTGTCCGGTTCCTTCTTGGCACACTGCCTGACCCCAGACTGTCAGGGAGACTGCTGGGGTGCCCCCACACCCCGGTGTCCTTTGGCTCACCGGTCTCCCTCTGCCCTGTCAAGCTTGTGGGGTGCACTGCCCTCGGGGATGGCCCTTGGGGATGTAGAGGCCATGGGGGACGGATGGGCACACTGAGTAACACGGGAGGAGAGCACAGCGGCGTGCTTGAGCAGAGGCTCATACAGCGAGGGCCTGTGTCAGAAGGAGGGTGATCCTGGGGAATGGGGCTACAGGCTGTGGCCCCAAATGCTCCTTACATCTGCAAACCTCAGCGATTTATGAAACGCACACTTAAGCAGTGTGTCTACACAGGCATTGACGCTTTGAGGGTGACTAAAAGCCATGCCCAGTGATACCAAAACAGCTGCAGCGATACAGGTAAATGGACATTGCGTGTGAAGAACAGTGAAGAGCATTCATTCCTACACTGTGCAAGTTTGGGAGGAACACTTTCTGTGTGAAATCTGCCATGTGTAGCCTGTGTGGCTTGATACCCACTACAGAGTTTACAAACGGCCCAAGAGTGGCGACGTTGTGGTGAACTTGGACTCCTCCGAGGGAGTGGAGAAGACCACAACTGTGAACCCACATTGTGTGGCTGTGGCACGGCCATTAAGGCACCATACATCCTCCCCATCCACCTATGATACCCATGGTTCATGAGAAATCCACAAACCTACACTCTCATTGGCAAAACCGGAGCCCTAGGCACAAACTTCTTGGACAGACGTGCAGAGCAACAAAACAAGCAACACAAAATCTGCACCATGGCGCTCAAGTATCACACAGTTGTTGCAAATGTCACACCAGTTGTCAAGGATGCATTTCCAAAGTTTGGAAAAAGTCACAGCCCATGCCAACAAGTCTGTTCAGCACTGGAATGGACCAACAAATGGATCCAGCCTTTTGCCTCAATATATACAAATGGGCTGAGGTAGCCCTTTAAGGGTCCCATGTACACCAATAGGTGGTCACCATTGTTGCTA
>OZ038385.1:30490305-30817805 GCA_964036045.1 Eutreptiella sp. 'Long Island Sound 2002' | reverse complement strand
CACAAACTCCACTTCGGGAAACTGTTCTTCGTGTGCTACGCGACCTTTTCAAAAGGGAAACGCAGCCCGCAGTGCGATGCGCAGGGCGCGTGCGGTGCGACAGCCTTTGGGGATTGTTTCACATGCTCACAGTGGTGCTCACCTTTCTTCTATCATACCTCAGCCATTGCAGGCCATGTGTGCCGTGAAAACCACCTCCCCCACAAACCCTGCCCCCGCTCAGTCACTGGTGAGTGTTGGGTTTATGACTCACCCACCACCACTACCCCTCAACAACCCGGTGACATCCATCAACCCACTGTCCCCCACAAACCCTCAGCAGCGAGGGGCACCGCTCACCCATCCTCGACAAAAACCTGTGCTCTGTAAAGGTGGTTTCTAGGAGAGGTGCACATAGCAGTGTTCCGACCGATGTAGGAACAGTGTCAAGGGTTTTAGGAACAATGTAGGAACGATGTGAAGGATCTCGGAACTACTAGATGAGAACCTCCGCTTCACAGGCTCCTTTCTTGTAGGCAAAGGAGGAGTTTTGGCACGATGTTTGGCAGGCACACAGGAGGTTGATCGTGCAGCAATCTTCTTGAATATGGAGTGCACGTTTTCAGTCATGGACAACAATGGACAACAATGAATACAACAAATGCTGCATACAAAGAGAAGGGATGGGCCACAAACAACCTATAAGCGAGCAGAACATAAAGAAACCGGAAAGAACAATGTAGGAACGATGTCAAAAGTTTTCGGAACTGTGTAGGAACGATGTAGCCTTGTGTTAGCAACCATGCGATGTGCTCCTCTGGTTAGAGGGGGCGAGGGCGAGGTTAGCTTGTGTGTTCAAACCCGATGGCCCAAGGAGATCAAGCACTCAGCTCATCTTTAGGATCGGCGATGCGCCCACATCAGGACGGCGCCTTCCGGGTGGCGGGGTGTTCTTGGGCCTGGTCACAGGCGGCGGCACAAGCGGCAGTGGAGGCTGATGCTGGTGTGTGGGCACAGGCTTCTGCCCCAGCTGCAGCAGATATAACGTCCCATCCCTGAACACAAGAAGCGGATGAGGTCAGTTGACGGGGCCGCAGGCAATCAGTTGAGAGCCGTCTTTGGAGACTTTTGCATCTGCAGTCGCATACGCGCCGGCACGGGCAATACACGGCACTTTTGAGTGCTACTGGCACCCATCGACACGACGAATCTCACTGTTGCAGGACGGGACCAGCGCAGCACCGGGGTCACTGTTGGGGTCAACGACACGTCTTAGGGCAGATGTGTGCGATTACGGGCAGTCGAGAACAATTTGGGGGCGAGTACGGGCATGCAACGCTCAATCGGAATCTTGCGCACCGCTTGCAATCAGTTAGACGGGCATTACGTTCTGGCCTACTTTTGTGAGTCCCTTGTGACGCCCTCTCGCGCAAGTCTCCGAGCATGCATACCATGCGGTACTGGCCAGCAGATCAGGCTGCTGCAGGTGCCAGTCGCACCCCACAACAAATTCCGTATGCTGAACGAACTGCTGCCGCAGGGGTGCCTGGCGCACGTCCGTATCCCAGACCATGAGCGAAAAGTCATAAGATGCAGAAGCGATCACCGCCTTGTGGTGAGGGGAGCACCGCACACGCCGCACCGCTGACTGGTGGCCTGGCAACAGCACCGAGGGGTGCGCCAGCTGCCGCAGGTCCCACACTGCAACGTGATTGTCCGCTGCTCCTGTGACTATCAGATTGTCATCGTACTTGTTCCAGTCGCACGAAAGGAGCATGGAATTCGTCTTCTTGGTCAGCAGCGACTGCTGGCAACGCACGTCCCACACCTGCAGGGCAAGCGAGGGAAGGCTATCGGAGAGGACGGGACGGTAACGGGACGAATGGGACTGTGACAGGACTCTGACGGGACGCTGAAGGACTGTGCCAGGACTGCAACGGACCGCAGGCACAAATTGGAGTTGCGAGGATTTGCCTGGAATTGCGCGTGTTTGGACATGGTGGACCGTGCGTTTGAAACTTCGCGAGGTTTCGTTCAAACTTGCTATTGAAAGTGGGAGACTGTCCACAGTCCCTGTCAGCAGGGCGTGGACGGCTCCTCTCAGCACAGGAACGACGCCGAATCATTAAGCATTCTCTCGAGGCTTGGGTACCAATACGTCAGGTCGTTGGCGGGCCCAACAGTCTGCACTGCATTGCACTCCTCCACAGTCAACAGATGAAAAATGCCCAACCCCCCAAATTGATCCAAGAGGTCAGAAAAAGAAGTCAACAACTCCCCAAAAGTGAACATAGTAGACGACATCAGCTCGTCAAAAATGTGCTACTGGCCAGTACGAGACCACAGGGACCGTCGTTCACAAAGGGGCAACGGGTTTGTCGTTTTAAAGTTAAGGGCGCCCCTATCATTTGCTCTGAGAAACTCAACACCCGCCTGCATCAAATCCAGTAATCACAGTCCGATGCCAGAATTGCTGTGCATCAGCAAAGGGCTGCTCATACAAATTCTAACAGGTCATCCCTTTCCTTCGTCCCGTTACCCTTCATCACAAGATGATGCAAGGGATGACAGTCAATCAACAGCAACGGGCCGCAGCGGTTGACAATAATCATTGGCGGTTCATTAATAGCAACTTGGCATTTAAACGACAGCAGTTGGCGGTTGCGAAACGCCAATTGGTAGCCAGCCGACAAATATTCCCCAACAGCCAGAGGCGGTTGGCGGTTAACCGCTGCCAATTAGTCGGTGACTGCCGGGCCAGAGAGCCGTGCTTAGGGGCCGTCATTAGGGAGCGGGGCGGGGGGTTTTCCTTGCGGACAGCGCTGAGAAGCAGTCCATCCCTTTTCCCCCGAGCCTTGGGCCCCTTGGGTGTCTGCTGCACTGGCACTGAGCAAGGCCTGCAACAGAAAGCACAGACCATCACACCTTCAAGCATCCGTCCCCCGACACCGAGGCAAAGATCTCCGCGCGCACCGGCGACCACTGCACCTCATACACCTCCTTCGCATGCTCACAATATGTCCGCACCGACGCTGTCCGATTCGGGTCCCAGACTTTGCACGCATGGTCCCAGCAACCCGTGGCAAACACGTCTTTGGTGACCAGGTTCCAATGCGCAGAGTACATTTCATGGCCCCCCCCTTCGCAGTACTCTGTCATGCTGGGCTCGGCCCCACTCAAGTTCCACAGCTGCACACGACCGTCGCCACAGGCCACCACCAGCAGCGCAGGGTTGATCTCACACCACGCAACATCGAATGCGCCGTCCTGAGGATGGGCATTGCGAAGGACAGCGGGTTTGAGGGGAAGCCTCCTTTTGAGAAGGGCAGTGACATGGGGCAGCGGGAGCCTTGGATCTGACGCAACCCCTTTTTTTCGGGGCGGGGGGGGGGGGGGAGCTGTGCTGGCTCTCCTTTCGGGACACGGAGGAACTCAGGGGAAATGTGTCCCGAACATCGCTTCCTTTTGGAAGACACAAAGGTGGCATGCGCACCGCCTGCACGCCGCGCGCGCACAGTGCGTGGCTTTTAGGACTGGTTGCCCCAGACACACCCAGACATCCTCCCGGAGGAGGGGGCAGGGGAACACTGGAGTTGACTGAAGCACCTCTTCCCCAACTCGCGAAGCGCAAGTTCTGCTGCTTCTGCAGAGGTGGCATCACTGCCCAAACCTGACTGCCGAAGCCAAGCTGCGACCCGCACGCCACAGGGGCCGAGCAACAACGACAAGATGCCTTGGTTGCGCCATCGTGTGCAGTGCAGGGGCGCTATTCGGAGCGCAGCGCTCCAAATTCTCCTCCGGTGACAACGCCAACCCACCCTTTGAAATACCCCCCCTTTCCACTCGGACCCCTCAATGGCGTGGCGCAGTGGCTCCGATTACCGCGCCACAATGTGCAGGAACCCCCAATGTGCATGACAAAGCGTCTCAGAGACCTTTTAGACCGGGCCCTCAAGAGTCGCCCGTTGTTCATTCCTTTGGTGTGCTGGCCCCGGATGAGGGTTTCGGCTTTGCTCTTCAGGAACCCAAACAACTGAATCCCCTGGACTAGGCCCCCACGGCGGCTGCCTGCGCTACAGACCCCCCAAGCAACACAGCAGTGCTAAGCCACCAGCACTCATAAGGTCCATTAGGCGCTGGTTGCTGGGTGCACTGGCGCTGGGTGTTGGGAACACAGGGCGCGAGGCATCCTCGTAAGCAGCGAACGCACAACCACAACATTGAGCACCTGATTCTGCCAAATCATGCATTTCCCTGACAACTGCTGCGAGAGCCTAGCTGCTTCAGTCTGTTGGGAGGACATCCCGCTCTGAAACCCCACGGCTTCCCTCCTGCCCGCAGGCCTTGACTGCACCAAACACTTTCAAGTCTCCTCGGGGACAACTTTGCACTGCATGTGCGCGCAGTCGGCAAAGGCGTCTCCTCAGCCTTGGCCACAGTACTGTGTGCTCAGCCACAGGGGCAGGTGAGGCAAGGCATGCAAGTTAAAATGGTACCTCAGTGGCAACGCACAGCTTCAACACGATATTGTTGTTAGCTAAATCCATCACGTACACTTTGCCACTGCCTGAAATGCCGAAATTCTCTGCAGCACACGCCGCCAAAACATTGGGGTTGAATGGATTGAATTGCACCGCATATCCAGCGAAATTGGGATGGAACTGAAACGATGGCATTTGTTTCTGATATGCAACCTACAGAGTATCACAACAGGGCCTGCAGGGGCTGCATAGATCGGTTATTCCCCCTTGCACGAGCACCGCCAAAGGTTGGTTAGGATAGGACAAGGAGGATTAAACCACTGTGGCCATGTCACGTGTGTGCATTTCAATGCAATCTGTACAATATGACTAGTCACACTTGTCACACATGGACAACTTCCGAGAGTTAAATTTGTTGCAACAATGTGCACATACACCCCCACCATCACCCACAATATCTGTGTCATCATTGTCCTCATGTGCATGTGCAATCCATACATGTGCAGGTATGTGTTCCCATGGACATAACTCCTGCCATATTGAGGAAAAGTGAAATTGTTCTTCTTCGCGGTAAAAATAACACTTGTTGTGTGTGTCTTAGAACGATTGTCATGGTACCATCACTGTCATAGCACAAAAGGGTATTGTGAATCTGTGGCATGCTGGCGAAGCACAGAAGTCAAGGCATATGTTTCAAGTCCAGTGCAGGTGTCACTAGAGTCACTAAAATGGGTATCACTGCCAGGTTCCACACCCTACAAGGTCTCCCCACCATCCATGAGTCTGGGGGGGTGTTTGCCTGGCGCGCCCCCCGCACGCAACTTTTGTATTAACTATCCCAACTTTAACCCCGGATTTACCCTCCCTTAGAGGATTTCCCTGAGTCGACCAAGAGTGGACCTCAAACCTTCCCCACAAAGCACGCCGCATAAATCGAAATAGCTAAGTTCAAGATCAATGTATATTACTCATGTATCAGCTAATGAATACTCTTTTCCCCACAAATGTGGGCATCAATGCATTCATCACAATAATGCTCCTGGCACTCACCACAACTTGTGATGGTGGAGCGCTTCTGACAACACAAGGCACACACATCTCCCTCATCCTCTCCTTCATCTTGCGTGGCGGCCGAGTTGCTTTTATCAGTCCAAATATGAGGCGGGACATGGTCCCATGGTCCATAAGGAGGGTGACAGACTGGCCTCCGAATGCAAAAATGCATGAAATGCAACAAAACACGCACGGACTGGTGCAACTCATCAGGGCCGCCCCTGCTGTCTCGGGGGTGTGGGCCGAATCACCCCTGCCTTCTCCGGGGTCCCCACACGGGGACAAAATCAGAAGTGGCCACCTAACTGGTGCCTTCTCGGGGGCACTAAATTGGGCGGAATGGCTACATCAATCAATATGGCCCCATCACCCGTGCCTTCTCAGGGTCCCCATGAAGGGGAGAAATCAATATGGCTACATAACCCCTGCCTTCTCAGGGTCCCAAGGTGGGGAGAAGCAATATGGCTACATAAACGAGGCAAAAAGCATGGATTAGGGTTCCGTATTAAAAATGGCCCAAAAAGATGCCTTGCGCACGCCCCGCGCTGACGCTCCGCCTCTAGCCATTCCTATCTCAGTGAACTGCCTCTCATCCATTTTCTTTCCTTATCCTTGTAACCTCCCAGCTCAACAATGGGCACAAGGGAGCAAGCATCAACCTAGAACAGAGTTCACGGGCGGAAACTTTGATGTAGCATATTAGTCTGCTGGTGGCTCGTGGAAGCAAGGGATGTTCGAAGGATGGCAGCAGAAGCACCCTCAAATACTATGCATACATCGGTGGGTTTGTGAGGCAAGTGGCTATAAATTTCCTAAGAGAGGCTAGAGACGCTCAGCCACCGTAGAGCCGTGTAAAGGGTTGGTGGTCTGGTGACTGTGGGTACTTGACCTTATCTTCCACAGTGTAGTCAGTGTAGTCAGTGGTTTTGTGCTTGTGCTCGAGATATTGGTGCGTGGCACGCGGAAGGGGAGGCGGGGCCACGTTGTAGGTGCAGGTGCATCGTTTGGTTTGGAGTGTTGGCCATAATGGTGCACAGTGGTTCTCGAATGGACCATCCAATAAAGTAAATATCATGTCCATTTGGTGTGATGCATCAGCATGCACACACTCTAGTGGTAAATCGCGGGGATGAGCAGTCATTGGTACAGGGATGCAGCGCCACAACTTGAACCATGTGCCATACAGCTATGGACAGACAGCCCCATCAGAATGTCCTCTGCTTGCCCAAAGTAGTAAACCCTAGCACAATTCCGGCCACGTGTTGCCTGTCCTTGGAACGTTCACCAGAACAGCGCCCAGTTGCATTCACACCTTTAAGTGCGAGGAAAGGGCTCCAATTGGGCACACATTGTGTGATGCTGTGTGTTGTCCTTGATCTGCATGGTGTGTATGTCCACAACATCAGCCCCCAGGAGCGCAATGTTTTGCTATTTTGCACTGTTGGCATAGTGCATGACGCAGTACAAAATGATACTGACGTCCTCCCAAAACCACAAATTCATGTTGAGCGCACAATGTCATGTTGGCTTACTTACAGTCACCATATTGACACAACTGTCGGCTTACTAGTTGCATTTTGATCGCCACAACCCCATGTTGTATTGATAAAACTTCACGTGCAACTGGATTTGCTCCTACACTGCAGTTTTGATTTGGTCTTTGTGACCACTTCCACTGCAGCATCCTCTGAAATGCATTTTGTATCCTTGCTGACGCTACGCAAGGCAAAAAGCAATGACGACAGCAACGATTAAAAATCCTGCACAGACGGTAGTTGTTTCGTGCCATTGGTTCAATTTTTTTCTGTTGGCTGATCTTCCAAGGAGTTCGAAAATGTCCCAAGCTGCTGAGGAGCCGTCCCGGAATCAAATACATGCTGATGACAATTTAATATGGGGCTGGGACACCGGCGCACACCATCCAATATCTGCCAAATGCACGTACATTCAGAGAACACAATTCAAGGTTGTCTCGTCCCTTCTGACATTGTATTTGGGGATATTGCACTGGCTTCTGTTGCAGTCATACCTAGGTCTGAAATGCAATGAAAACCAAAAAGAGTTTGCCCACAGCACCCATTATTGGGGTGACTTTGCCAGGACCAACTTTAAAACCACCCAGCACCAAAACCTGCAAGCACTAATCAAAAGTTCCAGCTGAGAATCACAAAGCAGCATAGAATTCATGCCCAAATGGTTCTGTGTTCCATTCCACAATGCTTGCATTAATCCAAACATGTTGTGTCTCAAAGTCTGCCAACGCCTCACCTACAAGGTAGGCGCTGCCGTTTGAACCCCATTTGTTGGCAATATCTTTGCTGTTCGCAAGTACACCTCCACTTGGGTCACCATTATGGCAAACCCATGACTCTGTGTGGGGTCAGCAGCATGGCCTCTAGGACCCGCCCAGTCTAAAAGCGATCTGACACTCTCCACAGCATGCTATGCCCTCACACAATCGGATCCAATGCGCCTGCCACCACCCCACAGGCAAAGTGCAGATTCATCCATGTGAGATTGGTATAGAGTCAGGTTGTCTCGTCACCACCTTAAAGGCGGATCCTTTCTTTCTGAAAGTGGCCCAGTTTTGTCGCACATGTGCAGGATAGCACGAAAAGTAAACCTGACGAGCACAGATACAGAGACATGCAGAACGACACAAGCAATGAACGGTTTCTCAGTGTCTCAATCCAGTCCTCACCTTTGGGCTGGCATCCCTCAGTCCGGAAGGTTGATGACAGCCCCTTTTTATTGACGCTGAGCAACCACCACTGGGCAGCAGTGAAGAGGGAGGTAGTGTCACAGACCGACAATTGCTTGGTGAAGGTCAAACCCTACCCCCAGGATGTGGCGTGGGTTGGTCAAGGTTGCGGTCTACCCCCCCTTTCCCCACTTTTTTTGATCCTGGGTCCCAGAGCACTAGGGGCCCAGCAGCACACACAGTGCACCCAAAGAATCGCCCCTGTGGGAGGGGCGGGGGTCCCTGGGTGGCTCGGGATGTAGGTTGGTGGTTGGGTAGTTGGATGCTTGGGTGGGCGGGTTCCCTCATGCCTAGTTGTGGTGCCCCGACATTTCAACGCAGAGAGGGGGGGGACTATGATGTCAAGTGTGCTTTGGAGGATTGCGGGGTGTTGCACAAACACAAGCGCAGCGCAAGCGGAGCCAGTATGAGGCTTGCTTTTCTCATGATGGTGCAGAGGGTGACATTTGCTCAAGTTTCCTCGTGTAGGGAACAGTGGAGACCCATGTTTGTGTGGTCGAGTCTGCATGGCTGTTGTGGGTGCGTCAACCCCTGGTTCACTCCACAAAAAACGCCAGTCATGCGACAACTACATACTGCAGACAATTGGGACCGACAGGACCCGGACATCTCAGCCATGAGACCGGTGGTGGCAATCACCAAGTGACACGACCCCGCCTGATTGTCAGAAACATGCAGGTGAACGGTCTATGGGTCCGGAAACGCGGCCCCGCAACCCCAGTAAGGCAGTCTTTGGCGCCCTCATGAATGTGAACGACGTCCAGCCCAGTGCTTGCACGGCGCGCGTACTGCGCACCATGCTGCGTTTTGGAAGTGAAACCACGCATATCCACCACCGAGGAGCCCACCCGAAGCCCTGCATCGCAAGGCAAATAGAACACTTGCAGGTTTGTGAATATCCAAAAAACATCGGCGCACATCAATGGTCGTTAATTCACGCTGCACACGGTGGAGGGGTGCAGCATCATCAACCACCGCCCTCCCATTCCCCTTGCACTGTATGGACAGTGTAATCCACAGCTCATTTTGACGGGCCCACAGTGATGGCAGGAACCCTGTCATTGGTAGTGGAAGACGCCAGAGCAGAAGGTTGCCCAAGATAAAGACACGTTGTTTCTAGAGCTGCGGAACTGCAGAGCTTATGCATGTACATGATGAGAGGTCATTCAGGGCAACGGGGGCAAGGTGCACGCACGGTGCACGCTCTTTATGGGCAATGCACAGCATTCACCACCAAAGACGAGCCTCACGGAAAGGCCCAGATAGCAAAATGGGCGCCAAAAAAAATCAGCAAACAGTCATCCAGTCGTGATGTGATGATCTAAAGATACTCCTTGACTCAACCGTCCCGGGGACTCCAATGCAGAGAGGAGTGCCCACATAACCCTCTGACAATCTCCAGCGACCTCCACCAATGAGTTGCTGCGGAGGAGGTTTGAGCACGTGGCAAACTTTCTGCAATCTGGTAGGTTTTGGCAGTTCATGTCCTCTGTCTCCATGCATCCTATTCCTACGTTTGCCGTTTTGCAGGCCCTGATTTCCATCCCCACTGATGGAATTGGGCTGGCCCCCATGCAGGGGTTATGTGTGTACTGGAGGCTGCTGGTTGGTGCCAGAGATTGTTGGAGGCTGTGTTGGAGGTTGCTGGACGTTGCCGGGGTTCTGCACGGCGTCAACCCACAGCGTTGCAAACAAAAAGAATGGCTGATGAGCGTCCAAATGGGGGAGGGGGGGGTAATGATGGTGGTCGCCCCAGGGGCTGAGCATGGGGCCAAAGTTTGCACTGCGCACTGGCCCCTCCCCGCTGTCCTGCCCTGTGCCCTAGCCGTGGCCCGAGGTCCCAGCCCCGTCGCCCCTGCCCTCTGCCTTCCCACACGTTAAAATTTGTGATATCCGAGGCTATGAGGGTTGGTCGTAGCATGCATTGTGCGGGTCAGGCTTCATTGCAGCAGCGTGAAACAACGGTGGTTGTGGATGATTGCATGGGATGCTTTGGGCAAATAGACAGGCCAGTATGATTCGGTTTGCAGTGCTGGCAGAAGGCGGTTGTTTTGTGAAGGTAAGTCTCAGGAGATGATGCCACTGACCCACCAAGCTGTTGCATTGGGGCTCCTCTGATGAGGTCTGGACGTGAGCTGGTAGGAGCCATATGCTGACGGGTCAGTTTGCCCGCCCAATATACACCACATTTGCGCATACGCTCATTGTGTCTGCGAGCTGAGTCCCTTGTGTCCACGGTGTCCAACACCAACATGCGTGCCTCCGCCGGTGCACCATTCGTTGCAGAAATCCGGAGAGGAGCGAAAGGCTCTTGAGCTGGATGCCAACCTGTCCACGCATGTTCATGTGCACAGATGTGCAGACGCAGGGAATGCAATGTTACATGTTTAGATGCGAAGGTGCAAGGGCATGGGTCGCTGCGTCATAGTACATATGACTTAGTCGTACGCCCGCCGTGGCCAAGTTTAGATGCGAAGGTGCAAGGGCATGGGTCGCTGCGTCATAGTACATATGACTTAGTCGTACGCCCGCCGTGGCCAACCGGCAGCACAGATTCCCCTCCGGCCAATTGTCTCCGTGAATGAATGCGTGTTCGGGCAGCGGGGAGAAGGAGTCGAGAGCAGGAGAGTACCCACGCCGTACGAAGATTGGGTCCCCCACAATGAAAGGGGGACCCCAATTGCATCACACTACCCTGCGTTACACCTCATGGACACTTTCATGCGTCCTCCCCTTGGGGTTCGACGATAGCCGCCGCAGTCAGCAGCACGCAGCAGGCTCCCAAGTAGAAGACTGGGGCCCAGAAAATCTGCCAGGTCACCGGGACATCACGGCACGCAGCATAGCCCAAATTACCGGCCGAGAAAAATGCAACCACGGGATATGCAGCCAGTGTACAGAGGGACCAGAACGTCAGGGGCGGAAGCAAATGCGTCTTGGAGCCGCTCACGTCCCGTAGCAGTGATTCGAAGAAGGCGAGCAGGATCATCCCCGTGCTGACTCTCCTGAAAACAACTGTGCCACTCACGCCGTAGAGGAAGGACACAGTGCCGAGCCGCAGGCGGCGGGGTACCACACGTGTTCGGAGACCCGCTCCCGTCATTTGACATTCATCTGGGAGGCGACGCAGGGCGGTTTTGAATTCTTGAAAAAAAAGTGGCAACCGACGGCGGTTGTGCCACTAAGACGCCCCGGTGCAATGAATGAAAGTATTGTGGTACCTTAGACCATGGAGCTGATAAGGGTCTTCGATTGGGATGGAGAACACAGGCACTCCTCTGTTCAGCACTGCAGATTCAGACGAACGTGGCGTTCTGTGCACCAGTGAACCACTGAAAGTGTCACAGTCCCTGATGTGCAGCAAACCAGGCAGTAATAGACAGCCAATGGAGGCAGCCAAGATGTGCCCACAGGTGTCGCCTACAGCTTCAGATGCACAACCCCACGTCTCACAAAACGGAAAAAAGCGCAGAGAAATAGAAATTTTTCACCAAGGTTCTCACTCGTCTTCTTTGTGTCAAATGTCTCTCCCAATTGATAATTTTGACCTTTATCCTCCTCTGCTTATAAACTACATTGCCTAATCCAACCACACAAGGTTGTATGTAGTGGCAAGCTCACAGCCTACCCACAGGCCCTGGTCTGTGGAAACACAAGCTGACACAAGTGGTTCCCCAACATGACTGCCCAGCATTCCTGTCAGCACCAGAGCCGAAGAAAAGAATCCAGGTCCGTTGTACATTGGGCATCCTGCTCAACACTTCCGTCACATTCATACTCCGAGACTTTCAGTGTAGGGGAAAATTTACTGCATGCACACTACATGCACATTCGACGTTGCAAGCTATATTTATGTACCCCCGCCCCTTGTATAAGCTATGCAAAAGTCCCAAATCAATACGGTCCCGACGCCTACTGTCCCTACGCTTGGACAAGGCTGTAGGGGGAATGTTTGCCCCTCGCGCGCCTGGCGCGCTACTTTTCTATTCACTATCCCGACTTCAGCCCCAGATTTACCCTCTCATGGAGAAGCCCCCCAAGTAGACCACATTGCACTGCACACCTTCCCTACAAAGCACGTTGCATAGTAAAGCAATATCTGTGAATTCAACCACTCCAACTGTCATCTGTGTTGTACTTAACAAACAACATTGGTCCCACAAGTGTGGGTGTCAATACATTCAGTACAATAGTGCTCCTTACACTCATCATAAACTGCGATGGTGGAGCGCTTTTGGCAACACAGCACACACACTCCTGCCTCATCCTCAGCCTCATCTTGCGTGCCACAACCGAGCAAACAGCTGCTCAATGCGTGCCCTATACCACCCGTGCACATCATTGTAACATTGTTGGCGGGCTGTCAAAGTGCCATTCTTTCTTCCAATGAATGGCACAATGACATGAATCCGGCCTTTATGAGCACCATCATGGCCCCCAACTTCGAAATCAAAGAAATCACCTCGGGTACGAGAAGGTCCATACCCATCCCGAATCAAAACATCTGCTGATGTCCCGGGGGCCAAGGGGCAAATCCATATAATGTTGCCCAACATATCAACGGCAACAGTCCACTGGTGGGGCACGGGTCACAAAAGATGCCTGGCGCGCGCCCGGCGCGCTAACGTTCCCCCGTAGATGCCCAGGTTCAAAAAGAGAAGATTGCATGGTGAGATGATGCAAGAAAGGGGAAAATAATGCACAAATATCCCCAAAGTCAGAGCTATGTGGGTTCAAGTGGGCAAACACTCACAACAAATGTGTCCATGACCATGTCTTATGTGGCTGCACTACATTTGGTACCGAATCAAATTAGGTCCCAAATTATAATGGTCCCTAGGCCTACTGTAGCTTGGACAAGGCCGTAGCTTATACAAGGAGGAACAATAGCTGAAAACCACATACAGAAGTGGGTTACAGCCAAAGATCTACCTTTGCACTGCGTGCGCACTACATGCACCTTTGCGGCTAAAACACATACTACATACCTAGTTTCATTCAATCCAAGTTGGTTGCTACTCAGTGCACCCCTGCCTATGTCCCTCAGTACAGCAAATGAGTGTTGTGCCTCAACGTGGGCCATGTAGGGGCCTGGTCATGCTATACCCTTCATGGGATTGCCTGTGGTGCCACTGCAAATTGGAAGCTAGAATGATAAAGCCAACAGGAGAAAGGGTGGATGTTGCAAGTTGTGTGATTTTACTTTCAGCGTTTAGTTACGTAAACTGTTTTTGTTGCATTAATTGGCGTAAATCGAGTGGATGAAACGTTGTAAATCGAATTCTTGATTCTCTTCTACGTTAAAGTGGGGTTGTATGAGGGTAGAGGTGGCAAGGGATGACAGATCTGTGATTAGTGAAGGGGATATGTTTATTCTCCATGTGAATGTCCCCTCCAAGATTTCGCCCAGAGGCAGAGATGACGGGAAGCCTGGGTGCATTTTGACCTGTTTCATCGAGGCATGCGCTTTTCTGGCACTTGGATGCCCCATGCTGTACGGGTGCGGCCCATGCCATTGGAGCTGAAGACTTGGCTAGAGGGTGGCCAGCTCCTTGTACGCGATATGATTTCGGCTCAGATTCCGGCGTAATGGGCCTATTTCAATATTTGCACGGGCTGAAATGGGGCAAAAAAGTGCCCAAACAGTGTGGGATGACTATTGAAAAGTTACAGTCTTACCGTTTGTGACCCCTTTTCAGTCCCAAAATGGCCCCATTTCAAGGGTTTCTGCGAATTTGTGTGGGCCAACAGTGGCACCAACAGTTTGAGGTTGCTTCGTGTGGGGCTTTTGGGTCGTCTTAGGTATCGCATCCTTCTTTTCCGTGGTTGGTCACTCTTCGAATGCCCATCTGCCAGGGCCATACTTTTGCTGCAGCAGACGTTGGTGTATATTGCCTGCCACTTCGGCGACTCTTTTGGGACCGAATTATGCTCAGCAATGAATGAGGTGAAGGTATGAGCCACGTTCCTAATCCCCAGTTCACTGCTGCAACTTCCAGCTCCTGCTGTTACGATAACTCCACATTTTGGATGAACGCTGGATTCGCCTGGGTGCCTGCCCTTCATCCCACAAAATGGCTCAAGAAAGTAAAAGCGAGCATTGCACTGGGATTGTCACTTGCCGTCGAATACCATTGCCCAAGAAGGTAGCCAAGACAGCACAGGACCTTCATGTTGCAAGTGGGAGCCAAGAGTGACCAATGACATAGCACAAAGTGAAATGCCATGGCCGAGGTGTGGTGTGAAGATAGAAATGAAGCTGGCGTATGTCCTCAAATGGTTATTGGGCTGGTTTGTAAGGGTATCAAGAACGGGGTGGGGGGGATTCGTTACAAGACCTGCGCACTGCACGCACATTTCGGGGCCCAATTCGTAAATCATACACCTACCTCCTGAAAACAGTTGCTGGCTTCTGGTTCCCTTGCACCACTTGCTTTCCGCTCATCCGGACATCTGTCCCCCACCCCGTCTCTATCTGCGCAGACAACGGTAAACACACCATAATACCCACCTGGGGCTTTTGATCGATGCCTCCGCCCCCTCCCGTGGCCCATGATGGCTCATGCTGGCACTGCCCTTTTCTGGCACTGTTGCGCGATTGCACAGCCCCCTCTTGGGGTTGATAATCGAAGGTCTGCCCCCGCTTGGGGGCTCATGATCCATCTTTTGGACAACCGCAGGTGAAAAATAACACCCGGTGCTATTTGAACAACGGGGACTATCCCTTTCCGTGCCAACCGAAGAATGCCAAACTCTTCAAATCCGCCAAACTCCACTCTGGAAAAGAGATGCTTCAAAACGTGTGGAAACAACCCTTTGGTGCGGACAAAGAGTCGTTTGCCCAAAAACGGGGGTGGTGGGGTAGTGGAAGAAATAGATCTCTTTTGTGGAGCCACGGGACAATAGCTGCACCACGGGCGCACCACGTCAGGCGCTCACGCGTTATCTCATGGTGTGTTGTGCATGCGCACATACTGTCCTCAAGGAGCTGCTTGATGCCTTGAGGTGGAGTCGTGCACCCTGTCCGAGCGCCACATGAACAAGTGTCAAATGGCTCTGAGCACGGCTGCCCAAAATGATGGTCAGGCCAGCACCAACACTGACATATGCAAAGGTTTCCGCGGCGGGCTCAGCGAGGGTCAGCGATGGACTGGAGTGGGCAGCCAGGCTACCACATATCCCGGTCACATGGCATGCACATTGGTCAGGTAACGACTGCAGGCCAGTTGGCAGTTAGCATCATACTTGCCACGAGCGTCCACCACCTCAGACACAGTCAGGCAGAGGCAAGGGCTACTGGGCCATGCACTGGACGCGCGGCAGGTTCCTAAAGAATTATGGATGTGACAGGGGCACAAGACAGGAGCTAAATTCCACGTGGGACCCCGTTTCCCTGCCGCACTCTAGCGGCCTGTCTGGTTAGCATTGCTGAATCCGGCCAGCTGTGGGTGCCGCAAAGGGAGAACCACGTGAGCCCCATGCATCAGGGGCACACAGCACTGTACGTGCAGCAACACGCACCTCTACAACATCTGTTAATGTGTCGGATACGGGGCATAGGGGAAAGAACCCACAGACTGTGCCACCGCTCGTTCCCTCTGAAAACAAAAAAAAACGCGTTGAAGCCCATATGCCTCAGGGCTGGCCCCATCGGATCCCCACCAGCTGCCGCTGACTTGCCAGCAGCAAGAGACCGTGATCCGTTGGGATCGGCCCTGCTGTTCTTTTACTTCTTTGTGGGCTCGGGCCCCCGGCCCTTGAACTGGTCCATCGTGTTGTACACGCCGAAGATTTTGCCACACATGAAGTCGAAGGCCCGGACCGGCAGCACTCCCCGCGACATCATCGAGAAATGGACCGTCCAGGGCATGAGCAGCAGCGGGCGGCCGGACTTCATGGCCGTCCAGACCTCCCCCGTCACGTACTCGGGGGTGAGGATGGGGGTGAGGAGAGGCGCCTTTACCCCGTCGAACATCCCCGTGGAGATGTAACTGGGGCACACGGTGGTGACCTTCACGTGGTCATTGCCGGTCTGTTCCAGTTCTATCCGAAGGGACTCGCTCCAGTTCAGCGCTGCGGCTTTGGAGGCGCAGTACACAGTCATGTTGGGGTTGGGGTTGAGTCCGGCTGCAGAGGCGACATTGATGATCCGGCAAGGGCTTTGAGACTCCAGCATGGCCGGCAGGAATTCGTGCGTGATGTACATGGGGCCCAAGGCATTGATCTTCATGGTGAGCTCTGTGTCCCGCACGTTGTCATGCTCCCAGAAGCGCTTGCCCTTTACAATCCCGGCGTTGTTGAAAAGCACGTCTACCTTGCCTCCCTTCAGGGTGGCCGCCGCGGCCTCGGCCACGTTCTTGGCATCCGCCACATTCACGACCTGGATTTGAACATTGCCACCCACGTCCTTCAGCTCCTGCGCAGTCTTCTGCAGTCCCACCTCATTGACGTCCCACAAGACCACACGGCCCGCCTTCTCAGCCACAGCCTTTTGCGCATAGATCTTGCCCATGCCCATTGCAGCCCCAGTCACAAGCACCGTCTTGCCCTCCACTGAGAAGTCCGCAGCCCCCATCTGCGAGTACAGGGCTGCGGCCCCAGCGATCAGTCCGCATCCAACCACAGCGCGTCCGATCATGTTTGCAATCAAAACTTAGACCCTGAGAAAATGAGACGACTGTTGCAGCGGTTCACGGGTGTGGGCGGTGACTGCAACGTCACAGGCTTTTGAGAAACAGAGAATCTGGTGGGGCCCCAGGGCATTCAGTGTAGAGGCCGTCCATAGGCGCCCCTTCCAGAAGATCCCTCCAAAAGGGGACAGACCCTCCCTGAAGTTGAGTGCATCAACGGCAGTGGTATTTGTGTCAAGGGCACGCAGCCTTGTTTTTTGAGTGCGATTGGTGTTGCATGCCCTACATGCCCTACATGAGTCACCCAAATGATGTACCATAATCCGCCCATGAACTTTGCATCATCGCAAAGTGAATGATGCAGCACACTCTGCCCCCTTGTGACCCCAACTTGCGAGAGCAACAGAAAAGTTCCAAAATTAACGGAAACAACACCTACTGTTGCTCTGACAAGGGCGTTGTTTGTGCGCGCCGTGAGAAGACACAAGAGCCGGCTATTGCATCATGAATGCGCCGGTCGTGGGCGGCAAGGCAGCAACCAACAACCCTAAAACACCATCCCAAGCATTAAAACACCAAAAAAACGTGATTTTCATGGACCACCAGAAAATGGAACCGCCAAATTCCACAGTTCCAAAAATTGGGGAAACAGCAGGTCAGCCTATTTAGGTCCTGCACGCTGTGCGTACAGGGGTCAGCGCAGAGACAGGATGCGGCGCGGTCTCATGCTGTCTCCCTTAGCCCCCCCCCCTTCGTGTACACGGCGCGAGAGAAGGACCCGCGCCCAGTCTCCGGTGTCCTCAGAGCTGGACCTGCCGTGCCCCTCCCCTGGGGCCTCCGACCCTCTTGGGGGCGTTGACGCTCTCCCCTACCCCTTTTCGTGCGGCAGTGCTGCAGCCGCCGCTGTCCTGGTAGTGTCCACGGCGAAAAGGGCGGCGGCTATTCGCCCTGCGCTGGGGAACGCTTCCTGCGCGCCGCGGGCACGCCGCAGGCGCCGCAGGGAAAGGGTAATTAGCTTTAGTGTACACTGTCGAAGAAATATACACCGGAACAAAAAAATTCCGGGCACGTTGGTCCGTTGACACCATCGCTCTCTACAAAGTGAGAGACTACGGCCCCGGCTCAACGTGCAAAGCGTGGTAGGGAATCCCACCCTTCTACTGTGGTTAAGGAGGAGGGGCGTTACTCCCTCGGTCAAAAGTAGCAAAGCCCCAATGCTACTCCTGACCCCATACCCCCTGAATCAAGCAACTTCATGAATACATGTGAGCCCTCTGCTGTGCCATGGTTGTGTGTACGTGTGTAAGTGTGTATGAGTGTGTCTCGCGGCACTTCGTGGTTGTGTTGCGCGCACATTGAAAACAACCAAGAGTACCTATTTTTGGGATTTTGGATTTATTGCGTCACAACACACTTCACTACAAAATTTTAAAAAATATTGCGCGCAGTCCGGGATGCACAATGTGCAGCACAACGTATGTCCGATCCCCCCGCCATAGCACAACATCGGTCCCACCATCACACTTTGTTGCCCGATCCCCTACATCATAGGGTGCTCAATCCTATGATGTAGGCGTTTCGATTCGTTTCGCGTTTCGGAAGTTGGTCAAAGGGAGCCCATCCCCGATGACATTTGTTTCGGTACATGTCGCGTTTCGCTTGTAATCAAGACTACTCGTCATCGGGTGAGTAGTTGGGTCCGGACGACAAAGAGTCCGGAGAGCATGAGGTCAAGCTCGACCCTGAGTCGGAATCGGTGGTGGAGTCGGAGTCGGAGTCGGAGTCGGAGTCAGATGTGGACAAGTCGTCGTCAACGGTACAATACTTCGTCCCAAATATCTCCTTTGGAAAATGACCCCATGGACCATACGGCTTGTACTTGATGTTCCGCTTGTTGATGAACTCAAGGGGCCACGCAAAAAAGCGTGGATTGTGAGTCCCTAACCCCAACTCAAGGGGCCACGCAAAAAAAGCGTGGATTGTGAGTCCCTAACCCCAACTCAAGGGGCCACGCAAAAAAGTGTGGACTGCGAGTCCCTAACCCCAACTCAAGGGGCCACTAAATAAAGCGTGGATTGAGAGTCCCTCCGGTTTCCTCAATAGCACCGGAAGGTTAACAAAGCTTGTAAGACTCAAGTAACCCCTGTCTTGTCGGGGGTCCCCAATAAGGGGACAGAATCAAAATTGGCTACCTCACCCCTCCCTTCTCGGGGGCCCAAAAGAGGGCGGAATGGCTACATAACCCCTGCCGTCTTGGGGTGCCCAGGAACAAAATCAGAGGTGGTTCCTCGACCACTACCATCTTGTGGGCCCAAACCGCATCAGGTACAGAATCAAATGCACCATTTGTGAAACATAGTGGCCCAAAAAGGGGAATGTCAATCAAATAGGAGAAAAAAGTGGTGTGGGAGGGGGGGGGTAAACGGTATGTAAAAAATGTGTGTATGTATGCGGCACGATTCCGCCTGTCTTCAGGGAAAGTTACCCAAACTGCGCGCCGCAGGGAAAGCGTTCCCCTGGGAATGAGGTCTTCCCTATGCTGCCTGCAGCCCTGCTTGGTTTTGCTAGGAGTGGAGAGTCCTAGGGACGCACTGGCCGCTTGCCTGCGGCTGCCGAGCGGCTCTTCCCTGGAGCCCCCATCCCCCCCCATGTTGCCTGTGGCCCACCCCCCCCAACCCCTGCCTTGGCATCCCCAACCGGGGGGGAGGCGAGCAAGGTACCAAAATATGCGGAAACAACACCTGTTGTTGCTCTGAAAATGGTGTTGCTCTCGCAAGAGGGGGGGGGGGGTGCAACAGCCACACCTGCAGCCCACCCTCAAGCTTGTGATAGCAGGGCTTGCAATCCCGGTGCACAGTCTTGCGGTGGGCTCCCTTGGCATACCAACCATCTTCCTAGCCCCCCCCCCCCCCCCAAAGATGGCATCCCACCAACGGTTAGTTGGGGGGTAGTTGGCGTTCAAAACCGGGGAGACCCCCGCCGGGCTGGCTGCTGGCACCAAATCTGAAAGAGAAGCCAAGGACTGGGATATGAGAGAGTGCAAATTACCTGCTACCATTGGCAGTTTGGAAGTAGGCTTCGGAGGGGGGTTCTGGGAGGGGCGATGGGGGGGGTCTGGGGGGGGGGGGGGGGCTTTTGCCGAGAGGGGGGGGGGTCCGGGAGGGTTGGGGGGGGTCCAGATGGGGCAATTTGAGGGGTACATGCCCCCAAGGCCAAGGGTTGGTCCATCACAGGCTCCCCCTACCCCCCCTTCCCCTCCCTCTAACCATACCATCACCTATCAAGACTGAATATTGGGACCGAGCTGGTGGGGGAGGGAACATTAGATATGAATGGTGAGGGACATCAAGAATGATTCACACATTGATGGCTCTTGACAAAGTGAAATGCACCTGAACCCCATCACCACGAGGCCCACTTTCAAGGCTTTTTGGACTTCTCAGGGGCCAAAATGCCCCAAAATGGGCTCAAAATGGGCTCATTTCACCCTTTTGTGCACCCCAAATGGTCTACGATGAGTTTTGGAAAAATGTGTTTTTGACCCATTTTTGACCCATTTTTGGTCCCAAAACAGCCCATTTTCAAGGCATTTTGGGATTTTTGGAGGACCAAAATGGGCCACCACAAGCTCAAAACAGTCCAAAAACACTTGTTTTAGCGTCGCACAAGGTCTAGGATCATTTTTGCGGAAAGTCATATTTTTACCCCTATTGGACCCCGTTGACCCATTTGGGTACCCACCTGTTTGGGCTTGAGCTTGCTGCTTGCCACAGCCTAGTGGGCCTAGTTATTGGGGTCTAGGCGTCCGTTTGGGCAATTCTGAGGGGTGGAAACCACAAAACGTGGGGGGTTGCGGGTGGAGTAGGTGCCCTCGGAATCGCATTTTGAGCCATGTAGCCAAAGATATGGCCTATTCTTGGTTTGTGGCTGTGGGCAGTTGGAGCTTCTGGGGGCCTTTTTGGGCCGCTTCTGCGGCATATCATGGAGTTAGAGGGCTGCAAAGAGCTCGTTGACACGGGGAAGTCAAGCGGCACGTGGAGTGTACCCACTGTTTCCCTTCGTTTGGCCGTTTTGAATGTGTTCCAGGGCTTTATTGGCCCAAAAATGGCTGTTTTTGGCCCTAAGCTGCAGTTTCTGAAACTGAGGTCCGCCATTTGCGAATTTCGTTCCCGGCCGCCACCGTTGAGTTTCTTGCTCAAACTTTGTGTGATTGTACTTCACACCCATAGGTATCATGCACCAAAATTTCACCCGAATCCAAAGCACCACGACGGAAATCTGATTTTTACCCATTTCGCGCGTGCTGCTGCTTGCTGCTTGCTGCTGCTGCTTGCTGCTGCTGCTTGCTGCTGCTGCTGCTAAACCTGGTAGGTCCACCCTAGACACTAAAAAGGGTTATAAAACCAAGACTGGTTCCACCAGCTCGGTGAACCTAACCCTAACCTTTGCAGCGAACTGGTTCACCCCTGCTAGCCATGTTGATTAGGCTGAACAAGATCCCCCAAACTTCGTTCATGGCTGCTTTTGCCACATCATTGCTCTCCATTTTGGACCCCAACAATAACTCTAACCCTAGCCTCGGGTTCGAGCTAGGGCTGGGGTTAGGACTACGGTCACCAAGCTGGTGGAACTTGTCTTGGTTTTGTAACCCTCTTTAGTGTCCAGGGTGGACCTAACAGGTTTTGGCAAGCAAGCAGCAAGCAAGCAAGCCGCAAGCGAGCACGCGAAATGGGGGGAAATCACAGCTCCGTTGTGGTGCTTCGGATTCGGCCAAATTTTTGGTGGATGCTACCTATGGGTGTGAGGGACAATCACACAAAGTATGAGCCAGAAACTCAACAGTGGCGGCCGGGAACGGGCGTCGCAAGTACCGGACCTCCATTTCAAAATCTGCAATTTAGGGCCAAAATCAGCCTTTTTTTGCCCTAAACCGCCCTAGAACCTATTGAAAACGGCCAAATGAAGGGAAACATTTGCTACTCTACACATGCAGCTAGACTTCCCCGTGCCGAAGGGCCCTCTAGAGCCCTCTAACTCCACAACATGTCCGCAAAACGCCCCCAAACGGCCCTTAAAAACCCCAGAATTTGTGCACATTGGCCGCCGACAGCCCCAAACCAAAAACAGACCATATCTTGGGCTACGTGGCTCAAAAGGCGATTTCGAGCGCACCTAATCCACCCGCAACCACCCACTTTTGGTGGTTTCCACCCCTCAAAATTGCCCTAACCGACGCCTAGACCCCCGTACTTAGGCCCAGTGGGCTACGGCAAGCTGCAAAAGGTAGCCCAAAGAGGTGGGTACCAAAATGGGTCAACAAGGTCCACCGGGTGCAAAAAATTGACTTTTTTCAAAAATGATCTTGGACCACATGGAATGCCAAAACAAGTGTTTTTGGTGCATTTTGAGCTCGTGGTTGCCCGTTTTGGCCCTCCTTAAATTCCAAAATGCCTTGAACTGGACTGTTTTGGGGCAAAAAATGGGTCAAAAATGGGTCAAAAATGTGTTTTTCCAAAAATGATCCCAAACCATTTGGGGTGCCTAAACAAGTGAAATGAGCCCTTTTTGCAATGCAAGCCATTTTGGCCACTCCAAAGTCACCACTCCAAAGCCTTGAAAATGGGCTGTTTTGGGACCAAAAATCAGTCAAAATGGATCAAAAGTGTGTTTTTCCAAAGATATTTTTGGACTATTTGCAGTGCATAAACAAGTGGAATGAGCCCATTTTGAGCCCATGTTGAGCAATTTTGGCAGGGATCCTGCAGGTGCCTACTTTGGGGGGTACAGGCAGAGAACAATCTCAATGGTGTGCCTGGTCCACACATTCCGCACGTGCAGTGACAGCGGTGGGGCTGAGTCATCAGCACTATTTCAGCTGCGTTCGACAAAGAAACAATCTAATAAATGGCAATCCTGCACCATTGCCACAGTTACTTGTGCACAAAAGAACGATGGTGTGCAAATACAATTCAACGTCTGCAAACAGCCATAGGAAAGCCCCAGCCCAAGCCTGTAACCCAGCTAAATACAGCAGGAATCCACATCGCTCCAGTCATGTGCGTCATGGCGACAAACAGACTTCAAAGACAACGCCTGGAGTCACTGTCAATGAGCGTGCTCGCACCCAGAAAAAGCAAACTCCTACCAGTGAAGAGGGTGAACAGGGGGCAGGATGGGCACCTCCAAGGGTACGCAGAAAATTAGGGTACGGGAAAGCAGCACGCCTACAGGTGAAACATAGACGGGTAATGGACGTGATTCGCCAGGAAAGGAGTGAGAGAGGAAGGAGGGTCGCCGTGAGTGGGTCAAGACATCCGAACGATTGAAGAGTGGAGGAACCAACAGGGCAGCGTACGCTTCCTCGGGGTGAGTAGGGTATGAATCGGTGGGGACGGAACGTGCATTCTGCACATCTATGTGGACGTGACCAGCCCTGACCAGCTGCGTGCGGTAGGTCACACCAACGGGTCCTGGTCATAACGCGTTCCAGACCTTGTGCACGAGTGCCATACAGCACTACTCGTGCATACCTTTCTGCTCCACTCATACCACAACGTGCTGCAAGATTGCAGGGTGCTGCAGAACGCATAGCACACACCAGACAGATGGCGTGAGGTCGGTGGTGTTGGGATTGCCAGCAGTGACTGGGGTACAAGGACCAAGGGCACTGGGATGCGAAGGGAGATGTGCATCTCCAAAGGCAAAGCCCTGAAGTGTCATATGCCTGTTTTCGAAGTGCACGCGTCGAACACAGGCTAGGTGATGCGTCTGTGCAGGCGCATGTTGGGGGCACCATACGGTAGCACGCCATAATAATCAGAAGTCAGCAGTGCCTCACTGGCGGAGTTCTGGCGTGATCAGATGGAGCTGCGTCCCACGGAGGCGGACACCGGACGCAGCTGGTTCCAACTGAGTCCCGGGGACCACAGCAGCGAATAGTACCGAGTGGCGCATGGTGCGCAAAGCAAATGCACAGCAAACAGCAAAGCCCCTGTGGTTTGCTGAAGGACAACGGCGTGCATACTCCTCCCATGGTGCACCAATCACATCTCTTGCCGCTATGTACACGAGACTTCATGCAGCGCACTGGCAGGGTACACCCATAGAATGCACGCAGAGAATGCGGCGAGGTGGGACGCAATGGACGGTGGTACAGTCGGCGTGGAGAATGCCCCAAATGCGCGGGCGCACATGCTCACGTTGCACGGCACGCACGCACACGTACATGCATACACACATGCACAAGGGCACGCACGCCCGCAAACACACAAAACGCATGTTGCAATACGCGTGGCACACGGCACGCTGGCATCCCTTTCAGAACTGGACTAGGATCTGTTTCCTTCTTCCTCATCCGCTGTCCAATGCAGACGCAAGCAGACACAACGTGCCACAACTTGACGCTGAACGATTGGCCAAGAACTGACGACAATCGATGGGCAACCTACGAATCTACGCGGTAGAGGCCATGTACTTGCTTTCAAAAAGAATTACATGGCACTCTCAAAAAAGGCAGCAGTCACAGGCCAATTGCTAGCGTCGAAAAGCAGGCTCCTGATCGGGCAACCCCTGAATATGGCCGACGACAGACGCAGTGCACAGCAACACACGCTCTGCTGGAAATACGACGCACACACACTCAATTGTACGGCACCAACTTCTTCCAACGTTGGTCTAATTCTTCCGAGCTGGTCCCATTCATCCACATCAGAAATGACCCGTAGTCCATGACCTCTTCGTACTTGTTGATCAGTCCCGTCTCGGTAACACTCACACTCAGGGCCCCGGTCCCGGCGCCCTTGTGATGGGTCGGTGGCATACCATGCCATGCCTCGTCAAACGTGCCTTCCCATTCAACCCTGAGTGCCAGCGGTGTGGGTCATTAGCACAAACAAAGAGATCAGTGACGGGGAGGACAACAATGCCAAAATTGTGGTACAAGGCCACATCTCATGCATCTATGTACCTGTTGCATGCTTGAGCCCGCATCTGGGACATTGACATGCGTGAGTGACAGCCACACCCTCTCTTGGCAATGTTGTGGCTGTGCCCTTCGACAATGCCTCTGCCTGCCATGGTGCTGTTACACACAAAGATTTTCGAGGTGCTTTCCGTCAACATCTTAACACAGCGGCGTGCCGCGGGCCCCAAACCAACACAAACCCTTCGTACATCTTGGAGTGCAAAAGTGGAAAAACTGGAGCTGGTGCAAACCGGCGGAACCACGAGAAGACACCTCAAAATCCTTGCTTTTGTATCTGTTATCATTGCCTTCCACTGCCTTTTGTTCCCTTCCAATCGCCACAACCGTGTGCCATGCCGGACCACTCAAAAAACAATGCCGATCTTTGGCGTGTTGCTGGGGTGTGTATGTATGTGTGTGTGTGTGTGTGTGTGTGTGTGACCCGAGCCGGGATCAGGGCCTAGAGTATCAGTGGCGGTGTTGAGTGGAGACTGGGAAGAAGGTGAACCGATGGAACCCACAGTCTTACCGGAACGAGTGACCTCTGGACAGCAAATGTCCGCCGTAAATTCCACAGTTGCCATGGTTGGCGTAGGGGCAAGGGGGGGCGGGGGGTGCTGTAGGTGAAAGCGGGTCAGTGGCTGGGTGAGTGGGCTGCCAACTGTGCCAAACCACGCCATCAAGTCAAGGCATCAAGGCAAGAACATATTGTGAGTCTCTCACACCCACACAGCCACACCTGCGACAGTGGGCAGGAGAAACGCGCACATGAGCGATACAGCAGCCGAGGTTGCACCATTGCCTGCCCCAGATGAATGGCGGAGGCGCCAGCCCGGCCGTGCGGTAAGCCAGCGGCGCGACCACCCTTGGGAATGCCGGCTCAGTAGGTCTAGACTCAGCCAGTCCGCACCAGCTTGGGGCCCGTAGGGCCTTTCGGGGGGGGGGGGGTTGGCACAAGGCCTCGGTATTAGGTTGTTTGCCTTTGCCAGTGCCTATTGGCCTCTCACCACTGCTCATTCTGACCCTCTGAGGGTCCGAACGTGTTTTGGTTGTGTCAACGGAGCCCCTGGATGACTTGTCCTGTTTGACTACTCCATGGTCGGCTGTCCCGGAGACGGGCTGTTGCCCGTGCCATTGACCAGGTGCATCCAGATGCACACTCCGAGTCCATGCTGGGTTTGCCGACTCCAGCACTGACTTATGCGCGCTGGGGTTTGCATCTGCAGGATAATTTTCCTGACAGGGGCTTCTACCCTTCTTGGGGGGGGGGGGTTTCTGGGTTGGAGGCGCTGGCCCTGGCAAGGTGCAGGGGCCTCAAAAGGTCAGGTGGGGACCCGCCAGTTAGCTCCAGCTGTGCCTGCCTTCCACGGCCTTCATCGCCTTCTCGGTTCCATCGTTATGTCTGGGGCTGTCGCCAAGTCCTTGCCATTGTGCTGCTCCCTCACTCTCCCTGAATGGGGCTAGAGGTTGGCAGCTGGCTTTGGGTTTTGGGCTTTAGCGCCTGCATACACCATTCCATGGACTGCGATCGGGTTGTGGCATTCTGATGGTGTTCCATGTTGGTTCTCGCCCTGTCTGGTGCGCTTGCTGTTGCTGGCCCCATTCGGCCACACACCATTCATTCTGCTTTCACCAGGTCATGGAGGGTGCGTGGTGCAGGTCAGAGGGCAACCGGGCTGATCGCAGGTGCAGGGGGGAGGGGCAAAAATCAAAGAGGCTACATCACCCCTGCCGTCTCACGGTCCCTACATTCACGGTGGGGAATGGGTGGCCCAAAAGTGTCGGCCATCCGGCACTATCTTGGGTCCGGATGGAGCCCTTTGGGTTGGCCGAGCTCAGATTTCCGGGGCGACCACCGCCCCATCTCAAAGTATGCGCGATCTGGCTGGCGTCCCCTTCCTCAAATCATTAATGGCAGTTGCTGGGTATTTCGGGACATGAGCCTCGTGTCTGAGGACCGCTGTCCAAAAGGCTGAGGCGTGCCCCCAACCATCAGTGTCAAACCATGGGTTGGAACCCACAACCTCTTGGGCAGGCCTTTGCGCGATGTTGGAGATTTAAGACTTTACCCCCAGCACCAGTCAAGTAGGTGTGCCCACCTCGGCTGGAGGAGCCGAGCTGCTGGAACCCCCAAACAGCCAGAGTCTCCTGGCAGATGGTGGGTTTTGCGGTGCATGAAACCGGAATTGTGATCATTTAGGAATGGTGCATTTGGAACCCGATGGCGTGTGCCGCTCCTGAGGGCAGACCCTGCGGATGGCCGTCCGTGTGCAGTTCCCTCTTGGAATGCCGCACGAGTACAGGCGCGCCACGTGATCTTCGCGGAAATGCCGGGGCTCTTGGAGCCTGGAACGAGTAACACAGCAGCGGTCACAACCGGGAGGCGAATCACGGGGACTGTGCAGTCATTTGGCGCAGGGATGCAGCGCCGGTCCATGAAATTGGTGCCACACAGCTACAGACAGACAGCCCCACTGGCGTCCCCATGCCATCGCGCCATGCTGTCCGTGGTGGTGTTGGAGTCATAAACCTCATGGGCCCCCGCTTTGCATTGGGTTCCCGCAACCTGTGTTTCAGAAATGTGCCCCTGCAGGCTCTGGCTTGCCCAAAGCCGCAAAACCAGTGGACAATTCCGCATGTTCGTAGGACAGCGACAGCAGCACCTGACAGCAACAGGTGCACAGGACGGCATACCAGGCTGTCGCTGAGTGCACTCCCATGGTCACGTTTCGCACGACCACGCGGAAGTCAGGGAATGAAATCCAGAATGCCTCCAGCTCGGATGCCAAAACTGCCTTTCCACTCATGCTCAGAGAAGTGGGAAAAGTGTGGCCCACTGACGAGACGTTGTCCGTGAAGAGGCTGAGGATACGCTCATTGTCCTAGCCAGAGCAAAACAGCGTGGGCAAAAGGGACGCAGGTATCCCCCCCTGCTGTATGAGCTACACCAATGTACACAATTATAACGGTCCCTGGACAAGGGCGTGGCTTGCGCACAACACATACAACTGCCGATACACACATGCGCGCGTGCATGGTATCAGTGCACATTTGACCTCCACCCATATTTTCAAGAGCATGCAAACACAAGAAAGCCTTGGGAACATGAAAAATTCAGGTTCACAACCATGTTGTCACAAGCAATGAAGGATGCGAAGCCTACAAATGTTTGGCTGGGAAACCTTTCTTGCGATCATACACCATGCGGAACAATTGCACATGCTCACCACTTGAAGATGCCTTTGGCCGAGGCTTAGGGGTTGGTTTGGGCTCAGGCAACTTTAAATTCTATTGCCTTCGGCAGTGCACCTCGAAGAGAGGTTGACAGTCAGCCAATCAGTCAGTTAGACAGGCCAGCAGTCAGGCAGACAGAAACACACACTTTGGGTTTTTTGTTAGTAGCAGACACTTTATGTAGCAGGCGGGACCGTTCTCACTACAAGTATCGGTGGTGGCCGAGTGGTAATGCATGCCACCGCCGGCTTTATAGTCGGCGGTCCGAACCCTGGTGCGCTGATTATTTGCAGCGGCGCCGCCGCCGCAAAAGTCTGCAGGCCGGGATTCGAACCACCGACTATAAAGCATGCGTCGGCTGCGTTACCATTGGACCAGCGGCGATGCTGCAGCATTTAGCTGCCCCACTGCTTGAAGCCTGTTGAGCAAAAACTTTTGACCCCCCCCCCCACCCCCACCCCCACCCCCCCCCACCCCCCCCCCCAAAAGTGATATCCAGTTTTAGGGGGTAGAGGCCTCAGAATCAAAAAATCCATTGGGGGATGGTCTTATTGGGCAAAATAATGATTTTACAAGGGGTTGGACATCCAATATCATGCCTTGGGGTATGCTGCGCGAATGACCCCAAAAAAGGGGGGTATACGCCGCTCGCGCCTGCGCTTGATCTAACAACCTCTCTTCGAGGTGATTCTTGGGAATGAAATTGCCTTGCATGTGGTCCCTTGTAACATACTGCTTCCCATCAAAGAGATGGGCCATTCCCCACACAAACCCATGTCTTATTACATTTCGTCCGTAATTAGATTGCGTACACAATTATTATGGTCCCTACGCCTACTGTAGCTTGGACAAGGGCGTGGCTTATACAAGGCTTACACACCATGCAACACAATTTTAAAAAGCTTGTAGATGATTGTTGTTGTTTTTTTCCCGGAACAATGTACTCATAATTCTGGCCTGCCCCGCATTGTCATGCAAAGTGCAATGAAGCATAAGTACAAATCCTTTCGGAAGAGACGTGAGGTCAATCTCGATGCCAGGTATGCAAACAGGCTTCAGCTCAAGACTGGGCCCCCTTGTGTTCCCAGTGTTGGTTTGTAGCTTGTTTGGTGCCTGGGAAAAGCATGGGAAATCAGTCCAATCCAAACTCACCTTTTGTAAGGTGTGGGCTGTCTTCTAGGATGACGGGACCTCTTGGTGGGGCCAAAGAAAGAGCCAACTACGCCAACGTATGGCTCAACAACACGATGGGGGGACAAAAAGTGGTTGTGCGCCCAACCGCTTCTACCTACAAATCTCATCCAGGCCTTCCCTGGGACAAGCTCTATAACTTGCACCTCATGGCCGGACATTTTGAATTCCGGGCCATGAATAGGGTACAATCCTTGCAGAAACGATTTGCTGCCCCAACCCATCTCGCCACTGTGGCTGACTCACCTCCCCCTCCTACCCAAAGAAACCGCCACAAACCTATCAAACCACGTAGGGGCCCCATCCAAAGCTGAACGAAAACAGCATTGGGACGGAATCCCACATTGATTTGGAACGGTGGCCAGGTGAAGCTCAATGGGCGAGCAATGACGAGGCATTTAGTGATTTACTAGGACCATGCAGACACCACGGACAAACGCACAAGGTTCGCTTGCATCTAAATGCCAAGCACAACATACCCATGAACAACAATAAGGCGACCTGGAAGTCACCGTTGGCGATTCCACCTCCAGCTCTGCCATGGCCCGGTCAGAAGAGGGCAGCCTTGCACATTTTTCCCACCATCTTCTGGATGTGGTCTTCTTGTTCTTTCCCCATCTATCGGAGGTGCTCCTCTAGCGATATGTCTTGGGATATGTCTTGGTCTGTCCAGGACACCTAACGGGGCTTGTGTGTCTAGGTTTGCTTTGTTCAGCCTGCCCCCTTGTGCTGCTCAGTTGATGGAATATGTGTCATATCCCTCCCGGCGGAGGGCCCTGAGTCAGGTCAGGTAGGAGGTCCATGTTCTCTTTGAATTTACGGAAGTGTGGTTCATACTAGTGCGTTGCGGTCGGTCTAGGTTTGGACCATCTTCTGCATGGTTGTTGCTATTTCTTGGAGGCTTCTGAATAGCAAGTGTTGTTTCTTGGTGGCATTTGCACGCATACTGGTGCTTCTCAGATACATTTGGATGGTTGCTGCTGTTTCCCAGAGGCTTCGGGGTGGTTGATTCCATTTGCGGACGCATGAATGGTAGCTGCTACTGCTACTGGGTGGCATCTGAATAGTTGCTGTCACTTCTTGGAAGCATGCAGGGGGCTGTTGTTGCTCCTCAGAGAGTTTTGGGTGGTTGCTGTTGTTTCCTAGTGGCATTTACATGGTTGCTCCCACCTGCTGGTGGCATCTGGATGGGTGAACAACAAAAGAACAAGGAGGCAGGAAGTGTGATGTGGTGCAATGCTGTGCAGTATAGTGCTGGGCAACTTTTATGACATATGTATGCACATCATGACCTGGAATGACCTGGAATATTAACGTTGTTGTCCTTTCGCCTTCACACGGTCAACGACAAACTGCAGCTGTGACACATCACCTGTTTGGGTGCCATTCTCGCTTACCAACTACTCTAGGAAACCTTTGGGAACAAACACTCAGGTTACCCCATTTCTCCCAAGTCAAGGGACGAGTTACAACATGATCGGGTTGCCTGCAGGTAGTTCTGCCCCCCCCCTCCCCACTCAGCTGCAGAGTGTTGCCATCCCTGCTGCGACGACCTGCTGTAGCAGGCGTCAACAGCTTGTCAAGAAACGTCTTGCCAGGTGTGGGCATCACGCAGTTGACTCTGTCTGTCTGTCTGTCTGTCTGTCTGTCTGTCTGTCTGTCTGTCTGTCTGTCTGTCTGTCTGTCTGTCTGTCTCTCGCACACAGAGGTGGGGGGCGGATGACCCCAATACATACATGTATGGGGTCAGCTGGGCCATGCAAATGCAGTTCTGTCGATGAGAGCGAAATGCCTGCGGCGTCAACTCCGTGACCAGCACTGCTGGGAGGCTTCACATTTCAAATACCAATGCTGTGAGGTTTGGAGAGTGTTCTCCACCAGATCTGATGGTCATTGTGACACAAGGGCAGGGAGCTTCCGGATCCCCAAGTGCTACGTATCCGTGGTGCGCCGCAACTGCACGCCTTGTGAGCGTGGGTTGTGCTCCCGGAACCACAGGCCAAGCGGTCTCCAGCAGTCTGCACTCGGGCTGAGGAGCTGAGGACTCTGCGGCCCAAATTCAGAGCCCACCCGCCCCCCCGTTTCGGGGCAGGTCCACAGCCGGGGGGATGGGTAGGACAGGTAAAGGGGACGGGCCTGGGAAACAACTCTGCTGCAGTCGTTGAGTCCCCTGCCCCCTTCCCCCCTCCCTCCCACTGCCCACACGGGGGGAGGGGGCTGCGACTCCGGCGGCTATGGAGGTTCGGGGTCCAGCAGATCCAGAGGGAAGTGGGGAGTCAGAGGGGGAACCTACACCTCAGCACTACCTGTGATGTGCTGCCAAGAAAGCAGTTCCATTGGAGATTGGTGGATGACACGCGGAATCTAAGTATCCACCAGCTGGCTCCGCTGAAACATTGGAAGCATGATTGAAAGCGCAACCCATCAGCCCAACACAACAACGAACCTGATCGTTGAGCGCGCCCACGAGCGCATGGATGGCGCGCACAGGGCACGTGTCAAAGTATTTATGGAAGGATCCCATGTCGAAGTGCCATTCGGAGGACGAGATCTGGCCATCGGTGACTGCGAAGCTGCTGAACACCATGATCGAGAACGGCGGTCCTGTGCCAGGGATGTTTGTGGTCATTATGTGTTGGCAGCAGGCGAACAATAAAGTGCGGTCCTTGGCAAGTAGAGAAAATAAACAGGATACATTAACGAAGAAACAACATTTTGGTGGTTGGTGGTCAGCCAAAAGCGGTCCGTGACACAAACAGATGCAAGGGCATTTTGCGACTCTTTTATCCACCATATCGCCAAGTTGGGGAACTAATGGATCTGCCCATGTCCCGGCCAGAACTGGTGATCCGCAGGTCGGCGCCGACGAGACACTGTACTGCCTTGCGTGGCTGGCAGGCTCAACACAAACCAATGCCTACAAATCAAAGCGGTCTCCGAAAGGCTAAGGGCACAAGGAGCTGGAACCTGATCAAGCACTGTACCTGTACCACTGAAAGGCCAGGTTATTCAGTAACAGCAACAAAAATGGCCAGCAATTGAGCAACCGACGTTTGGAGGGCTAACCGACATAGGTTGGTGGACAACCGACGGCAGTTGAAGGATAGCCTAAGGCAGTTGCACAAGGAATTGACGGAGGTTGAAAGGCAGCCGAGAAAGAAAGGACGGCAGTACTTCAAGCGGGTTTTAAAAACCCAAACACCAACCAGGCCCTTCAAGAGCGCCCTCGGCAAGGCTTAGTTGCGGTGCATCAAACCTCCACATGGCATTTCTGTCATGTTGGACCCCAGGGCCCGCACAAACACACGGCCATCGGTGGTCTCAGAAATGCTGTCAGGCACCAGCTGCAGCCAGGGCCTGCGGAACATGTGACGACACTTCGCCAGGGCCTGCGTCCGAGAACCCAGATACATCGGGGTGGCTGGGACCCCAAAGTACAAATTCCCCGTGTGGGACACGGAGACGGACTGGAACGCCTGTGCAAAAGCGCACGGTGCTGTAAAGGGCTTTGCATTGTCGGTCCCAGACAAACGTACTGACATAAAGACACTACCACCCCCTCATTGCCCACCTGTCGGGAAAATGCTTTGTCAATCCCCGACCCTGTGCTTCTCTGTCATGCACCTCCTTGAGCATGTCCTGCTTTCCTGTGCCCTTCTGTCCCACACTCACACACGAGCCTCTGTGCACATGCGTGCCTGTAGTTTTCTGTCCTGCACATGTTGCCTCTCTGCACATGCGCTCTATTCCTGCGCTCTTCTGTTTGTTCCCATATTGCCTCTGTACACCTGCACTGCAACCTCATCAAGGATGTCCTGTACACACATCCAACGGCGGAGATTGGCCGGTAGCTCCTAGAGCAGGATGTAGACCACCAGAGCCAGAGAACATACCATCAGCCTGCAGCACTTGACATGCCACCTACGCAAACACACAAACCTCCCGGCAATTGGGCAATGCCTTGAAGAACTTCTGGACAACCACCACGTTGTCTGATGGAGCTCCATCATTTCCAAAGGCCCAGCATGTCAGCATCAAGATCCAGAGCAGCAGGAAAAGGCTCATCTTGGTCTGTATGCAAACAAATAAACAAAAGGCATATGTCAATAACCAAGGGACCCACGGCTCAGTAGGCCAAGACCCGAATGGTCTGCACTATCCTTGGCCCAGAGGGCTTTCCCCAAGGGGGGGGGGGCGTGTTGTTATGGCACCTGGGCATAGCTTGGACAAAGCCCCTCCACAAGCAGGTGCTCAAGCATAAATGACACATGGCCTTTGCCCTCCCTCTTCCCATGCACGATAGATTCCAACAGCATGGGTGCATAGGTACTTCAAGTTGGAGCAATGCCAAGATGGAATGAAGGTGGTGAATCGCCGGCACCAAGTGGAAACTATCGCCTTTGCCACTCCATATTTACATGCTCACAGTCTCCACTGCTGTTACCTTGGAGAAGTTCATGGGGGAGCACATAGTATGCCATGTGTTGCATCTGCAAGACTTTGACAGCCCATCAAAAGGCCAGGAATGATATTCATGGATAAAAAGGTGCACAAATGGAGTGCCTGTTTCCACACCTTGGGCTAAGCAACGCTCTGTGTGGCATTTGGATGGAACACCAATGTTGTGATGCTTTGTGACGTTTCAGCTATGCCTTTTGACGTGAGAGTGCTAAGCTTTGAGCGGCTGAGTGCTTTTGAGGTTGGATCTGGTATCATTGGCTGACTGACAAAAACCAAGCGCACGTTGTGCGCAAAGTTCCCCTTGGCCTGCCAACTCAACCAAATATGTAGCCCCCCCCCCCCCCCCCCGCGGTGTCCAACGAACAATTTGGTCCCAAATTAATACGGTCCAAACAGGAGTGTTCGTTGGACACGCCGTTTGGTGCGCGTGACAATATTGTGAAACAGCCGTAACACGTCCCTAGGCACAAGATACCCAGCCCATTCAATGCACAATGCGGTGGAGGCCTCCAATTAGCACTTTTCAGAGTAGAAGCCCTTGTTGCGGACCTTGTACAGCACCCCCCGGCCAGGTGCAAGTAGAGAATCGATCATGGTGGGCAATAGGGGTCCTGTAGTTGAGGGACACCATTCCCTCACAACCTGCTTCACAATTTTGCCCACCAAAACTGCTAGATACATCACAACAGCCCCTCATTTCTACAAACCTTTCACCTCAAACTGCGGTTCTGGAGCCCGGTACCTAATTAAGTGCCTAATTTATTAGGACCCAAATTAATACGGTCTGAACGGAAGTGTTCGTTGGACACGGGGGGGTACATAAGAGTAATCACTGGTTGGCAAGTGCTATGGTCAGGTGAGTCCTATTTCTGAGGACCACTAGCCCACACATTGGCGGCGCACCGTGCGCTGTATGCGCGTTCTGCGAAAAGTAGATTTGGTGTGGCACATTTTGCCACCAGAAAATTCCGCCCTTTTTTAGGGTGGAATTTTAAAATTTATCGCCCATTGTGTGAGTCACCATTTTGTTGGTGATGTGCTGTTCATTTTTGTGCAACAACAAAGCCCTTCAGCCACAGTAGCAAAATCACACAGTCCATAGCATCTGTGTAATTTTCAAAAAGACTGAATTCATCTCCATGTCTATGCAGCAGTGCCACGGCTGGTTTGTGGCCAGGGTCCATGCTGTGTGTTGTACCACCACTTGAGAGTTTGGCGATGTGGCAAACTTTTTTCAAGGGCAGTCCCCTAATGGCACCCAATTTTCGACGTGTACATGGCTTTAAAGTGGAAAATGTTACCCACATATGGAAAAAAAGTGTCATCTGTGCACCTTTTTTTGGCTGTAAGCAGCGTACACGTTTTTCTTTGGAACTCGGGTGCCAAACAATGTGAATAGGAAAATCCCTCGTTTTGCTTGACGCTGCGTATACTTTTTTTTTGGAAACTGGCGTACAGGTTTTTTTTCTGTCGTAACCTGAGAACACTTTTGTTTCAAAACAAAAAGAAAGAGAACAACAAGAATAACCCAGCAACCACTATTGCTACCAGAGGACGTGAAGCATATAGCCCCCATGGACATTTGGGTACATCTGGCATGGATAAAGAAATGGACTTGTGGCATGAAAGTGACTTGTGTGGAAAACAGCCTACCTTGTTTGCACCCTATGAGAGGTGGTTGCCTGAACACAATGTGGAGGTACCGGTATGAAATTTGTACACTCCAACAAGTCTGCATCCCGAAAGAGTGGTCGCCTGAGAAAAACGTAGAGCAAATCATAGCTATGCTACCAGAAAGTGATAGGCAGCTAAGACACTCCACTAGATTTGTACCCCAAAAAGCTACACAACCCCTAAAGCTATGCAACCCCTGACATCTTGGGGAGAACTGAAATGGCAGTGCAACCCCTACTGGCTCAAGGAGAAATGAAATGGCTGTGCAACCCCTGCCGCCCCGGGGAAATGAAATGGCTACATCACCTCTGTTGTCTGCCATCTCGGGAGAAAATGAAACGGCTGCATAGCCCTGCTGTCTCGGTGCGCTAGAAAATGGCTATGTGGCCGCTGTTGTCTTAGGGTGGAACAACTTGAAAATCTAGCCTAAAAATGGCGTAAAAATGATGCAAAGGGAGGGGGTACACACTCATAGTGTGCCCTCTGGCAGACCCTGGACTCCGCTGACGTGGCCCTGCCATCTTGGAGCCCCCGCGGGGAGGAATCAAAGTGACCCTGTGACCCCAACTGTCTCGGGGTCCCCAAAGCAGGGAGGAATCAAAAAGGCTGAACAACCTCCACTGTCACAAGGTCCCCAAAGCAGGGAGGAATCAAAAAGGCTACATAACCCCCACCGTCTTGGGTCCCCAAAGCGGGAAGGATCACAACTGGGGTGCTTTTGTTGGCATGTAGTGCCTGGAAAAAAAAAGCGCAACCCGCCTACTTTTTTTGTCGCTGTAACCCACGAACTCCCTGTTTTCATGCAAACCGGCACAAAAAAAAGCATAACCTGAGTACTTATTCTTTACTGTAACCTGCATAAACTGGTTTTTTGGTTGGCAACCCGAATACCAAAAGAAAGTGCAACCCAAGTACCTTTTTCTTTGCTGTAACCTGCGTACACAATACACAGGTTGCCATTTTTTACGCAGGTTGCATGAAAAATATGTGTGGGTTACAGGAGCACAAAGTAAGTGGTTATGCTAGCCGCAGTTTTGGTTTGCAGGTGCAGTGCTGCAGTGTCGCAGTGAATCTGCCAGGTCCCATGGAATCCTCCTCATCAGTGCCAGCACTCCATCTCAGTTACAGGCAACATGCAGCAGCTTTTTGGAAAATACAATTCAAGCGTCGACAAACACAAACTGGACACCAGTTAGTCCAAAGATTGGTGGGGTTGCAGCTTCAACGAAAGCCAACTTGAGCAGTTGCCGTCAGCTTGAGCTAAACCGCTTACCTACGGAAACCAAACCTTTTCAACTTTTCAGCGGTGGATTCCTACAACAAATGATCACAATAAACAAGAAAGCAATGAGATTTGAATGATAAATAGCAGTACTTGTAGAGCAAAATTGCCACAAAAAATTGCATGCAGTTCATAGGCCTCCAGTGAACGCGGAGGTAACGTATGCAGCCAAATCGACCAAATCGACGAAGGCGAGGCGTGGCTTGCAAGCAGGCGGGCTGCTCACATGGGGCGGGGTGTTTGGCAGTTTAACGCCTGGCAGTTGATAGCCATGCAGTCATCAGCAGCATGGGATGGTACTAACAGCCCGAACTGCCTGCACATACATCAGGCTGCGCTCATCAAGGCTTTCATCACATCTTTTCAGTATAGCTAATGCCATAGGCATTCAAAGATACGACAGTGCTGCCTCCCGGGCAGATTTCGGCAGCTAAACAAAAAAAACAACCTTGGTGCCCCTCGCAGCACAGAAGAGGGGCGGGGTCAGAAAGGGGGGGGGGGTCTGCCAGATCCTACCATCGCCTCTTTGCGATATAAGAGCACATGACTAGACCCTTCAAAAGTAAAAGAGCAAAGCGCTGCAAGAGGCTCCCGGGTAGAGTTGGTGGGGAGGGCAGTCCATAGAGCTTCACAGGCTCCAAAGGGGCCACAGTGACAGGTAACCCCCGAGAGAACCGATACCTGAGCGTGCAAGGCACTGGCGGTGGGATCTGTGTGAACTGCGGTGGGGCTGCATGACTCTGACAACGAGTAGATTGTTTGGAAAGCTCCTGCAGTGCTGGACAGGAGACCGACTAATCCACGGACCTGTGGATGGAGCCCCCATGCACAGATGCCTCCCTCCCCGTGCCCAGTGTTGGGCGGGCTCTGTGCACCCGACTTCCCTCCAGCACTTAGCCCCAGGGTGATGTAAGGTAGAGTTGCCCGGGCGATCTCCGGACGCCGACGTTGTCCCTCGCAGCGTCCCCTCTGGCTCGCGGGGTCAGTCACTGGCACTTTGACTTTGGTGCCTAGGACAGCCGTCCAATCCTGATTGGGGAATTCGAACCGGGTGCCTTCCATTCCGATGTCAGGTGCATGACGGCTGGACTACGCAACCTCTCTCACCAGGGAAGGGGGTGGAGCAAAGGGAAAGGAGTCAGGAACCTTGTCCTCTGTCGAGGGCGAGGAGCTGTGGCTCAACCGGGGCAGAGGCACTGGATGGGGACCGCTACGAACACATGGGGGGCGACAAGAGGGCAGCTGCCCCTTGTCTACCCCCTGAACAGTCCCCATGACATCTGTTGGCTCGAGTCGGCACCCTCGCTCGTGCCGCTGCTGCTCTGTTCCATTCTGTGGTTTTTTTTGTCAACGGTGCTCTGCTGCTCTGGAATCTTGGCGGCCGCTGCAGTTGGCTTGCGCAGGAGGATTTGGGCTTCCCTCGTCGGCAGCCTGAACACATGAATTCCCCAGGCCAGCCCCAAAGCAGCTCGGTCCGGCCCCAGTGTTGGCGTTGCCCTGCGAGAGGCCCTGCAGTCCTCCGGGTGCGCTGACCCAAGCAAGACCGTGAACTGGGTGACGGAGGCCAACAAGTCCCGGGACCGCAGGTGCACACCTGGCGGCAATTCGTGTGAGAGCGGCACAAATTGCATCAGATGTGCAGGCCCGTGCTGCACCGCGGGGTGGGGGCGTGCGGGGGGGGGGGGGGGGGGGCGGAGAGTGCGAGCCCGCCCTGACCACATCCACTATGTGACCACCTTCCGCTCATTGAACTCCGGCTTCAAAAATCGGCCCTCCTTCACAATGCCCTCCAGCTTTGCCACCATCGTCTCCAGATCCCTAAACCGATTGTACAGCGGAGAGAAGCCAAATCGGAGGATGTCGGGCTCCCGGAAGTCCCCAATGACATTCTCGGCGATCAGCGCCTGCACGATTGCGTACCCTGCTGGGTGCCGGAAGGCGACCTGACTGCCCCGCTGGGCTGGGTCCCGTGGCGAGGCCACCTCCAGGCCAACGTCCAACGCCTCAACCGCGCGGATGAGGTAGTCCCCCATGGCCATGGATTTGGCTCGGATTAGCCCGATATCAACGTTCGCGAAGGTGTCCAGAGCTGCGTCCAATGCAGCCAGCGAAAGGATATTGGGCGTGCCTGTTACACAGCAATGGATGCGGCAGGGGCCTCCACACCTTCGCTTAGCTCACCTTTCTTCGCTTTCACCCCCCTGCCAGACATCCCCGGTCACACAGCGGGTGTCGGGGTCCACAACTGAACTGAAACACGCCCTCTTGAACAGATGCCAAAATGGTAGTGGGGATTTTGGTGCGTAGGTGCAACCTTTGGTAGATTACCTGTTTGACACAGCCACGCACCAAGAGCTGCTGGAGTGCACCCACACAAAGGAACATAACTCTTCAAAGACGTGTGGGAAGGAAAGACAAAGCAAATTGGTGTGCAAAATACATGCTGTACAAATGCACTGTCAGAGCAAAAACCTACTGCACATCAGCTTTTCGGCCTGTTGTCAGCATGCACACAGCACGGCATCAAGAGATTGTTGCGGGTGACCAAGGCACTCCACACCCTTATGGGGTAATTGACACCATGCATTACCAGTCTGGCAGGGGAGGGGGTCCATAAATGCTGAGTAAATGTGCCGGTTGGTACTTGCAGGTGTACACATTGGTTTGGGTTGTTGCAAATAAATTGTTGACATTGTATGTCCTCAGCAGTTGGATAAAAGTATTTGCAACAGGTGAGAGTGGGACGGTTGTCCCTCTACCCACAAGTAATGCTTCTGCCCCTTGGCGTTCCTCCCATGCCGGCAGGGGGAGGTATTCTTACTTTTTTCCGGCGTTTTTCGTTTGGCATTTTGGGACATTCAGTTCTGAAGACTTTTGACTGCACACAAGTTGCTAAAACCCATTCACCATTCACCAGAAGTGGAAACCGAATGGGGCATCCCAGCAGACGCACAAAGAAGCATGCGCACCCACAGGACCCACTGAAAAACTGATCCTCCTCATTGACGCAGGTTTCGGGGCTGGGTCCAGCCCAGGGATGTGCATATCCACTGGTGGGGTGGGGATTTGCCGGAGCTACCCGGATGCGGAATCTTTTATTTTTCTTGATTGGCATTTGAAATAGAGGTTGCAAAGTTTTGCTCCCCAAGTCCTGTATCTGGCTGTAGAGGGGAGGGGGGGTCAACCCCACCATTTTTTACCTCAAAAATGCCAATTTTGTGAAATCACCCTAGCAGAGGTTGTTAGATCAAAGCCACACATGCACGTACATGTGGGAAAATGCGACATAACCCCCGTTTTGGGGCCCACTAGCTTACAGTACCTCAAGGGCTTAAATTGGTGGTTTCACCCTTTGTACCATCATTCTCTTGTCCAATAAAGTATCGCCCAATGAGTTTACGGTCTGGAACCCCAAGCCCCCCCCCCCCCAGCCTCCCACACACACAAGCCTGAAACCCACTTTCAGGGGGGCTCAAAAAATGACCTTGTATTTTTGGACAAAAATCATGAATCTTTTAGTTTTTTCCAACTTTGAGCCAAAAAAAACTGTTTTCTGTTCCCGACTCCATTGGGCTTGGCTGGGCAGACTGGGATGAGCGGTAGTGCAATTTATGCAGATTTCAGAAATTCTTGCTATCACGGCGTTTTTGGGGGTGACCTCATGGTGCCCCCCCAGAGGGGTGGCGTTGGGGATGTTGTGACAGTTTCTCCATGCTAGGATGAGAAAAAATGTTTCTTGGAGCTTCATGGCCCATTTGAAAAATCTGAAATCACTGTTTTCATTGAAAGTGACATGCAAGGGTGGCTCAAAAATCCACTTTTTCTAGCAACCCTTGACGACCCCCACTAACCTTTGAGCCAAGCTTGGGTGATCAGAAAACGGCCAGAAAACGACCAAGTCTTCACCGTTGGGGCCCATATGGGGGCTGATCAAGACACCTTGAGAGAGAACCTGGGACCCCCACCATTGGTTGGGGGGTCCATACAGGAGAAAAAAGTTCAAAGAAAACAAAAATGGTGATTCTGGGTGACCTCCAATGACTGCTAGGTGTGTCACAATAGGAGCACAAAAAACACCCTTGGGGAGCAATGTAGCACCACTTAGGCCTATTGAGGAAACCAGGACAATTTCTGAATCACAAGAGGGCGGAAGTGCTATGTAACCCCTGCATTCTAGGGAGTCCCCAAACAAGGGGAGCAAAATCAGAAGTGGCTGCCTCACCCCTGCCTTCTCGGGTGCCCACAAGAGGGCGGAAGTGCTACATAACCCCTGCATTCTCGGGGATCCCCAACAAAGGGGAGCAAAATCAGAAGTGGCTGCCTCATCCCTGCCTTCTCGGGGGATAAAATCAAAAGTGGCATGTCAAAGAAATGGTAGCTCGCTTTTTTTTAAAAAAAAAGTGTAACTCGCTTATTTTCAGTTTTTTTGGCAGTAGGTCACGTATCAAAAAGACCGTACGGGGGAATGTTTGCCCGGCGCGCACCCGGCGCGCTACTTTTCTATTCACTATCCCGACTTCAGCCCCAGACTTACCCTCTCATGGAGAAGCCCCCCAAGTAGACCACGTTGCACTGCACACCTTCCCTACAAAGCACGTTGCATAATGAAGCAATGGCTGTGAATTCAACAACTCCAACCGTCATATGTATTGTGCTGAACAAACAACATTGGTCCCACAAGTGTGGGTGTCAATACATTCAGTACAATAGTGCTCCTTACACTCATCACAAACTGCGACGGTGGCCATGCTTTGTTGCGTGGCCCCTTGAGTTAGGGTTAGGGACTCACAGTCCACGCTTTGTTGCATGGCCCCCTCTGACCATGGGAGCAGGTCCCGCCTCACGTTTGGACTGACCAAAGCAACTCGGCCACCACGCAAGATGAGGCAGAGGATGAGGCAGAAGTGTGTGTGTTGTGTTGCCAGCCACTTGTGATTTTGTCCCCTTGTTTAGGGACCCCCAAGAACGCAGGGGTTACGTAGCACTTCCGCCCTCTTGTGGGCCCCCGAGAAGGCAGGGGTGAGGCGGCCACTTCTGATTCTGTCCCCCGAGAAGGCAGGGGTGATGTAGCACTTCCGCCCTCTTGTGGGCCCTTGAGAAGGCAGGGGTGAGGCAGCCACTTCTGATTTTGCTCCCCTTTGTTGGGGATCCCTGAGAAAGCAGGGGTTATGCAGCACTTCCGCCCTCTTGTGGGCCCCTGAGAAGGTAGGGGTGATGTAGCACTTCCGCCCTCTTGTGGGCCCTTGAGAAGGCAGGGGTGAGGCAGCCACTTCTGATTTTGCTCCCCTTTGTTGGGGATCCCTGAGAAGGCAGGGGTTATGCAGCACTTCCGCCCTCTTGTGGGCCCCTGAGAAGGTAGGGGTGATGTAGCCACTTCTGATTTTGTTCCCTTGTTTGGGGACCCCCGCGAATGCAGGGGTTGCATAGCACTTTCGCCATTGGGCTATTTGCGGGCAAATATCAGCTCATACAGGGGGGGGGGGGGTTTCGCGCAGGGAATTTTTCGCACCGGGAATTTTTCGCACCGGGTTTATTTCGCACAGTGGCCTGTAAATCCCGCGGGAAATCTCGCACCCTTCCAGAATTGTACTGTTTACTACTGAGCACTTCCTGCCTTGCACTGCCAAATTCCAGCTGGTTCCAGGATTGTTTTGGGAACTTCCAGGAGCTTCCAGAATTGCATTCTTTATTTTCAGGGGTTTCCTGCATGATCTGGATCTCAATCCCATGCCCCAAGGTTCAAGGCAATCCAGCACTAGCCCCTTTATCTGCTTTGGGGCACAACAAACATCAAATCCCTCATTAACTGGGATTCCTTGATCCTTGACCCTGATCCTTGATTCCCCAGAGCCTTTCCCCCTCCCCGGGACGTCCGCTTTCACTGTGCGCGTATAGACACCCTCCAGCCGGGGAGGGAGTCCGGAGTTCAGGGGCCGCCTCCATCCTCTTCCCACACTGAGAAGCTCAAAAGAGAGAATAAAGAGGTAGTGAAAATGCACCCCAGTGGCTAAATTTTGCACCGGGTTTATTTCGCACAGTGGCTTGAAAATTGAGCGGGAAATTTCGCACACATTTGAAATACGAAATTTCCCACAACAAAATATTCCCCCCGCAAAATATCCCCCCCGCTGTATGCACAAATGCACAGGCACAACTGTGGGGCCAATTGGTGGTGCATTGCTTGGGGCAACTCTCTGCAAGGAGCCAAGGAAAAATCTTTTCGGCTCAAAACTGCCCAGGTCCCAAGTCTGTGTGGCTTGCCGAGGCTGTGTGGTCAGACGGGAATCCTGTGCTCACCATAATCCGATGATGGTCACCTCTGGCATCACACCAGCAGCATCCCAGCTCATGTGTCCGGCAAATGCGGCAAAGCCGCAGGCACCAACATGTCCAAACATAGCGAGGCCGCGGCCACGGTTCTGGAGAGGTATCGGAGCCACCAACAGTCATGGTTTGTCCCTGCGGGTGCACATCTCGTGCGATTGTGCTTCTGGGTAGAGTTCTCTACAAAGCACCCAGGGGCTGGTGCTATGGGCAGCCCTCAACGCGCAATGGGCAGTTTGTTGCGAAGTTCTTTTCTGACAGACGACGCCCACGTGGGACGATTTTCTGGCCCAATGGTTGGGTGTGCTCGAGGTTTGGAGGGCGTAAAAAGATATTTCACTGTCGCACCTAAAGCACCTGATGGAACAGCTCTTGTCTTGGTTTGATGGGGGGCTGTTTAAAGGACCCCTGTAGTGGGTGTGTTCCCCAAGAAGCCAAGCGGCCAGCGGCCAAAGGAATAGAAATGGGGAACATACCGGGAAGGGGTGGTCAAACGGTTGAAAGTGTTCGAGGGCAAAGGGTGGACGATTGTGTCACCGATGGCTCCGCCAAGTGGGTAAAACGGTGGTGGCAAGTGGGGTATGAAGCATGGTTTGGGGAGGGGTCCGGTTGGAACTTTGGATCCCACGTTCCAACGCAAGAGCAACAGAGCGTGAGTTGAGGAGAGGTGCGTGGGTTCTTCATACGCTGCATGGCAGGCAAGCGGGTGGGTGAATGGTGGTGGTGCTGGACTTTGAATATGTTTTTAAAGGAATTACGGAGTGGTCGACAAAGTGGAAACACCATGGATGGAGGGTTAAACAAAAGGAAATTGGGCACGGGGATATATGGGAACAAGTTTGCGACCTGTGAGAAGACGCGGGTCTGCGGGTGAAAGTGATGTGGTCACCCACACACCTCAACGTGTTGCGTAATGACAAGGCCGATGAGTTGGCAGAGCGGGGAAGGCTCCAACACCCCAACAACAAAAAAGCAACCTTCGGAAGAGCCGCCTTAGGTGGAGCAGGTGTGGGTGCAAATCTGCCAACAGCCTATGACATCAGACGTGTTGTCGTCAGCAAGCCCTGTGTTGCTGTCCGTCACTCACATCCGTGCTGAACCTCACTGGATGCCCCCAACCATCCCGACACGCCAAGGTCACCGTAACTGAAAAATTATCGTCTCCCGAGGACGAGTAGCTACCCACACCGGGCTTGTGAATGTCCATGGGCGCCACGTCGGATGTGGTGTCGGATAATCAACAGTCCACCCTGAACGCCTAAACGCGCTGTGACACAACAAGGGCTCATCAACATATATAAAAGGCGGCTCGGCTCTATATTAACCCCCCTCCTAGTGCACCAAACCAAACACCTTTCTAACGGTGTCAAATACAAAAGCAAATGCTCATGATCCTCCAATCTATGGCAGAAAGGGCACATTTTGCTGCCCACCTGATGACCCATGCGGCCCGCCTATCGGCAGCTACTCACCTCATGAAGTAAAGGTGAAACTTGAGCAGGTAGAGTTGCCCAAACTGTTTCCACACCAGAAAAAACTTTGACGGATTCTTCCGCTCACTGTATTTGCATAAATAACAGTGTGCTCTTGCGCCCCCAAACATTGCCCCACTAAACTAGTGACGGGCAGTGACGTCCATCGTCGGGCGCCACGGACGAGAGCCGAACATCTTGAGCCCCCATGTCATAGGTCATTTTCCATGTATACACAACACATTCCAAATGTTCTGACTTCACCATGCCACTGATGAACAAATCCCGCCAGCGGAGCCCCCCCCCCGCCCCCTAACGAGCTTGGGACGTGCAGAAATGAGTCCCGTCTCTCCCGTAAAAAAATACCAAGTGCCATATCCCCATCTCGGACAACAAATGTGAGGGGGTGGCTGTCTCCCCCCCACCACACAGTACTTGGGAGTATGAACGTGGTGATCCCTGCAGGATTGTTGGATTCCTCAGGGGCACCGGGGCCAGTTGCACCTACGGGAGGGTTACCTCATCAAGCACCAAGCCCATTGTATATGCCCACTTCTGAAAAGCTGTCACGTGCCCCTTGTCACAGACATCTGGTTTGCACACTACGGTTACAAAGCTCTGTGTATGCACCCACTGCGTGTATGCCGCCAACGGCGCATGTGCCAGGCCCCCCTCACGTTTTGGCTTGGAGAGGATTGACATTGTCAGGTGCCAGGAATTGAGACCCAACGCGATGCGTTGCACCAATTTGAGCATCCCCAAAACTTTGTCTGTAGGTTTGTGACCCTGTGCTTAGACAAGGCCATGCTTGAATGCACCCATGGGCAGGCGCTTTTGCGGGGTTTTGGGCCTCAGCACAACAAAACTTCTTGAAATTCATGTCATACGACATACCAATGGGTTGCAGGGGGGTAAAGCAGCCAGGGACTACAAGTGGCGAAGCAAACCTGTCAAGAACCGACTAATGCCTTCAGCAGGCTCGTAATCGCTGGAGAAATCAAAGGGGTTGCGGTGCCCAATCCAGCCCGTCAGTGGCTGGAAAGCCTGGTCCTGCAGGCGCATCGCCACATAGAGGAAGCCTGGGGCACCAGGACCACCGTTGAGGTACTTATACCCGCAGCCCACAGCAAAGTCCACATTGTCCCTGTCGAGTGCCACGGGAAGTACCCCAGTACTGTGGGACAAATCCCAGATGGTCAGTGCACCTGCGGCATGGAGCAGTGCTTCGGTTGAGCACTGGGATGGAGTGGGGGTACGCCGTTATGTCGCCTGGTTGATTTACAGGGTAGATTGTCATTGGTGGCGTGCACAACCAATGGCACTCCTGAGAGGAAACCAATGCCCGTAGCCCTGGATATTCACCCATGAGTGGCTCGAATCGGTGTTGTCACTCTTGCAGCTCTTGCTATCCTCTGTTTGATGTTTTTTGGTTGAGGGTGCCTGGTAGACAAGGGGGGCAAAGGCAGAAAGCCAGTGTACACATGGCAGAAGGGCCCTTTGCAAATCAGCTTAGAACCCCTCTGGCAGGCAGAGGGGTAGAATGGATGAAAAATGCTGGAAGAATGACCTTATTTGAGCTTCTGATACCAATTTACTTAGAGGTACATAAGTGTGCCCCATATCCGGCACACCTCAAGAGTCCCTTCATTCATGTGCCTAGAGGTTACCAGCCCTGCAGAACCTGACAGGGGGGGGGGGGGGCAAAACGAAGAAAGTCGCTGTGCACAATTTGCAATTAGCTAATTCCAGTGCGCAGGTGTACATCACCAGATTCCCTAGAAACCCCCCCTGAGCCAGCGCCCTATGGCCCAATCAGGTGAAAGGCACCAAAAGAGGGCACTACCACTTTTAATATCCATGGGCCTATGTACAGAGGTTGAGGGGCTGGGTCGGCGGGCTGATCAAGAGTTCAGGCGCCCGCCCCCCCGTGCACGCCCCACGCCTGTGGGGTAATGGTTGCCCGGTCCGGCATCCAAATCAATGTTCGGCCATCTATCCCCATGCTTGACCCCCAAAAATTATCATTGTGCTCGGCTAGGTCAGAAAATCTCACACAGACACATGCCCCCGAACAGTTGGAAGTGGGACGTGACCCTTCGCATGCAGCGCTAGGTCAGGAAATCCCTTCCTCCTCGGGGTCCCCATAGTGGGAACAAATCAATATGGCTACATAACCCCTGCCAGACGCCCAAATAGTTGCACTGCGCTCAGGGCGCCCCCGCAGCACGGTGGCCCAGAGGGACGAGGTGGTTGCCTCTTCCTCACTCACCCTCCCGAGCAGCTGCCGCAACGGTGCCTGCCCAGGCGTGTCAGTGCCTCAGCTGGCCCTCCTGAGGGGAGCTTCGGGCTTTGGGCGTTTCTCTCTGATCCCGAAGAGAGCCTTACAGGCTCTCCTCTGGACTGCCTCTGGTGGGAGAGCCAGACGAGGTGCACCTCACTCACCGGGCCCACCACGCGGTGGGTCGGTGGGTCATACGCCTTCCTAAATGCGGTCGTGCTGTGCGGTGTGTACCGCGCGGCGGCGCCAGTGCTCGGTGCTGGCGGGCCTCTGCTCAAGCTGGGCGTTCTCTCCTGGATGGTGCATGGGTACGGGAGAGGCCCCCCCGTGGGCAAAAATATCACTTTTTCGCTACTCTTTTCCCCCCCAGGTATGACAACTCTGGGACGAAAAGTGGACATGGGCTGCAGTTGAAGGCACCGAGGTGGTGGGTGGGTGGGTAGGTGGGGGATTCTCAGACATCATTTCAGTCCCTGCTGTTCTCTCCCCAAGGTGTATCAGCCAAAGCCGTTTTTGTGCCACCCGCATGGGCCTTCCCAGACCACCCTCTTGCCTTCCTGGGTATGAAAATCATGTGCACCTGCATCATGCGCAGCCTTGGTCCAGTCGGCCATGTCATGCAACTCGCCTGTCCGGAAATCCACGTGGGTCAACATCACAACCGCAGTCCGTTCTCCGAGCGCCGCTCTGAGCTCCTCTCTCGGGACTGCCCTCAGCTGCACCCTTCTCTCCCCCAAGAGTTGCGACAGCCCCTGCACCATATACAGGTCTGTGGGAAAGTTGTCCACCTGTGTAAGCACCTCAACCCGCCTGGGCCGCAGCTGCAGTGCAGTCACCAGCAGCTTGAACAAATTGACTGAGGTCGAATCTGTGCACACCACCTGCCCAGGAGCAGACCCGATCAGCCGCGCGATCTTCTCCCCTGTGATGGTGGGCAGCTGTAGCCAACTGCTCTCGTTCCAGCTGCAGATGAGCCTGCTGCCCCACTGGTGGTGTATGACCGCATTCATGCGCTCAGTCACCTGAAGTGGCAAAGGGCCCAGTGAGTTGCCATCCAGATACACCAGGTTGTCATCGACTTTGAATTGGCTTCGATACTCAGCAACGGGATCCTGAGCGTCGAGCTCCGGTGCCTTGAGCATCAATCAGCGTCAACAAGAGCACAGCAGATGAATCCACATGGAGCTGCAGCAAGGCAAATGGCGACTGCACGACTGGGGTCCCCCCCACAATACGTGCGCATTCCGGGCTTGCACTGCGTTCTCATTTTCACTTTGAACAGCCTGCTGCGCAAAGGACTGAGGGTATGTCATCTGCTGCACTGAGTTGTTCTTGAAGCAGCACTGCCGCCATCGGCCATCTGCTGTTCTCTCCCCAAGGTGTATCAGCCAAAGCCGTTTTTGTGCCACCCGCATGGGCCTTCCCAGACCACCCTCTTGCCTTCCTGGGTATGAAAATCATGTGCACCTGCATCATGCGCAGCCTTGGTCCAGTCGGCCATGTCATGCAACTCGCCTGTCCGGAAATCCACGTGGGTCAACATCACAACCGCAGTCCGTTCTCCGAGCGCCGCTCTGAGCTCCTCTCTCGGGACTGCCCTCAGCTGCACCCTTCTCTCCCCCAAGAGTTGCGACAGCCCCTGCACCATATACAGGTCTGTGGGAAAGTTGTCCACCTGTGTAAGCACCTCAACCCGCCTGGGCCGCAGCTGCAGTGCAGTCACCAGCAGCTTGAACAAATTGACTGAGGTCGAATCTGTGCACACCACCTGCCCAGGAGCAGACCCGATCAGCCGCGCGATCTTCTCCCCTGTGATGGTGGGCAGCTGTAGCCAACTGCTCTCGTTCCAGCTGCAGATGAGCCTGCTGCCCCACTGGTGGTGTATGACCGCATTCATGCGCTCAGTCACCTGAAGTGGCAAAGGGCCCAGTGAGTTGCCATCCAGATACACCAGGTTGTCATCGACTTTGAATTGGCTTCGATACTCAGCAACGGGATCCTGAGCGTCGAGCTCCGGTGCCTTGAGCATCAATCAGCGTCAACAAGAGCACAGCAGATGAATCCACATGGAGCTGCAGCAAGGCAAATGGCGACTGCACGACTGGGGTCCCCCCCACAATACGTGCGCATTCCGGGCTTGCACTGCGTTCTCATTTTCACTTTGAACAGCCTGCTGCGCAAAGGACTGAGGGTATGTCATCTGCTGCACTGAGTTGTTCTTGAAGCAGCACTGCCGCCATCGGCCACAATCTCCCTCACTGCTGAGGAGTGCCACCATCTGCGTGCATGACGAGGCTACTTTTCGACCTGAGCCTTTGTCCGTGTTATGTACACTCATGCATGTTATGCCGTGTGTGTTTCTGTGTGGTGTGCCTGACTGGTGTGTTGTTATTCATGCATCCGAGTCATCCGAGCTTGTATACCCTGTACATCTGTGATCCTAGGATGGAACCCGATGGAAGGCCCAGTGCCGAATGTCATCCAATTATTTCTTCACGAGATGCGGACCAGTGTTGCTACAGCTCTGCGTCCGCGTTGTGCTGGTGCAAGCAACCCTGTAATCCAGAGTGTGTTGTGTGTTATTCCATTGTGGGGCGTGTTGCATTATCCCGCCCCCCAATCCACTACCTTCTTCTTCTTCGTTCGACAAACCCTTGTTTCAACTTGTTTCCACAAGAATTGTTTGCTGCACATGGCGGCCATTGCACCAGGTTTCAAAAGGGTGGATACATTTTGGGGGGGGGGGGTAGGCTAAAAAGATGTTTCTGTGTGTTCATGGACAACGCTAGATTTTGCTATCTTTTCCCCTTGGTAGCCTGGTAGCGCCCATGTGGGGTCTCAAATGGGTGTAGTTCCTTTACAATTGAATTCTAGGGTCAAATTGGGAGGGGGCCGAAGTAAATTGCAAGGCTTCCTCGCTCCCTTCGCCACGGAATGTTAGGGCACGTCATCTTAACGATACCATCGACGACACCCAAATCTTGTACAGCAAGGTGCAAGGAATAATTGTCACAACACTAAGGTCCAGACCGTGCATGATGTTAGGTGCTTTGCATGGTGCATGTGGTGTGCTGTTGGCGGCGCATGGGTATCATCTTCTTGTACATATATCCACGGTTCAATTTGTCAAAGGTTGTGCCTGAATTCTGAAACCTTGTGGCCACTCATGTACCTGCGCTATACGCATATTTGTCACTTCAAATGCATTTGTGAGCACCTTCGCGGTGTTGATCGTGCGCTTGTAAGTGCCATTCCATGTAATAGGGAAAGACTGTGGCCCATTGTTGGCTCCCTTTCTCCGCATAGCCACTTTCTTCTACCACAAGCCATTGGCCTTCTTGGCCGAAGGATACGCTCCATCTGCATCGCATAGATCACTTCTAGGGTTGCGGAAGAAATTTCGGCATAGAGCACCAAAAACTTTAGCTTGCTGTGATGCCCACCCCCTTTTGTTTTGCCGTGAATGCCGGCGCCAAGCCAATTCCTTTGCGCGTGCCGTGCGCTCATCACAGTGAGGTCGGTCTCGGCAAGCACTTCACAAGTCAATAAATACGAACCTATTAGCCATTCACAACCCTCCCGTGGTCAATTTGGCGCTTAAGTTGGTGCCATGTTACTTCGTGACTCACTGAGCATCATGCATCACTTCCCTCCTCACTTTGCTTGGCTTTCCATTTAAAAACGCACCATTCTATCCGTTCGGCACTCATGTAGGCATAGATGAGATATATGATGTTTGGATATCGGTTGAACAAAACAAAGGGCATCGGGACATCAGGATGTGTCGGGGGAGAGTTTTGTTGCACACCTACCGTTGGGTGTTACTTATCGCAGCCTAAACGCGGGCGGCATCTTTTCAAGTGAGGCATCCAAAATGCCAAATTCAAGTGGGTACAACTCCTCCACGATAATTTGCAAATCCACCTTCAAGTCACCGTGATTTTGCAATTCCCATGTGGTGTAGATACCCCGATGATCCACGAGTTCGTTCTTCGCATTTCGGGCCTTGTGGTCAAGAAGACAACATCACGAAAGCGAGGCAAGCAAAGAGCGTTTTCAATCGGCCAATACCGAAAAAACAACAGACACTCAAAAACAATTTCAAAGGAGAGTGCCGCGAAGCATATGTCTTTTGCGAGCCCCGGAGGCGCAAGCCGGTGGAACCATTGGGTCAACCGACACGCGTGCCTTCTATCGCTCGTGCTACGCACCTCGATACCACTCTTGTTGTTTCCCATTAAAGCTCTTTCGACGCGAAACGACTCTTGGTGGCACAATGTATTGCCCATCTACTTGTGCATGTGCTATGCCTTGAAGGTGTCTTTCGCTAGACGAAGACATTGTAGAATTGTACTTGCACCAAGTGCCCTAGACTACAGTGCCCGTGATCGAGGTGAACCCGAAGCTCTTTGACATAGCGCAGGCACACACCGTAGTGTGGATGTTGAACCTCTCCGATCAATTTGGCATCCTATCTTACGTCTATGCACTGTCGTTGACATAATATGTCACAACAGAGCACATGTAAACAAGAATAGCTACACCGAAGAACAGGGCGAGAAAAAGGTAGAAACTCAAAAAAAAAAAAGTCTGTCGAATGGTGGAAATGAGACTCACAAACAACTGCCGGTGGCGATATGGTGAACCATCTTAGATACAAACCATCACACACTTTCCTTTACGGGCCCACTTTGTTGAGCACACATGCACATCATGCACCACCATTGTGAAATATCGGTCATTTCAAGCCGGGAACGGCTTTTGATGTTCTTATGAGAATCAAAGGTCGTTTGTAGGGGGTGCAACACAAAGCAAATGGCCGAACACCCAAGCGCGTGCACACAAAATAGACACTCGCAAGTCCACACGGGGCTAAGCTAAACTCACCAAGGGTGTCAAAAGTTACCAAATTGTGTGCCTTAAGGAAACAATGCTACAACCACCCGACAAAGACTCGATTGAGACTTGTGCGCGCGCCTTTTAACCTTTTTCTTCAATGTCCAAGGGAGACCAAAAATGGCAAGGGTTTCAACTAATCGACACCGATATCAAATAGTCGTAGGGCGCCTACACGAGTGGTTTCCACTCTATCAAAGAATGTAGGGTTGGACGAAGACATAGTGAGAGGTATCTTGCATTAGGGTGCGGGGATTCCCCCCCATTTTCACTCAACTTCCGCAACCAAAATAAGTAAACAGCACATTGGCGGAGATGATAGCTACCGCCGACAAAGTACACAATGTCAACGAGTAAGTGAAGCAGCATCGTCAGTGGCCCGCCATGGGCGAAAAAAATTGATCCGACACATCCAATACATACTATCAACATTCACCACGGCAGCTACGAAATCTCCCGGCATGAGGACAGAGGAAGTGAATACGATTAGGCATGACACATACGATGTTATCAGCCGTGACCGATAAGTGCTGAATTGTTATGGTTTTGCCACTGAAATGACAGTAGGGTGGGCACGGGAGATGTCGCGAAATGGGAAACCCCCCCTTTTTGGCTCAACTAATGGTCATTTTGCTTTAGAATGGTCAGAACGAATAACGTCCCCCCGACCATCGCCCACACGTATACATAGAGATGGGCCGAATCATGCTCATTTTGGGGGCAAAAAGTCCCACCGCAACGCATCGTCAAGCCGAAAACAAGTGTAAGATGGTGTCTCATGCGCTTTGTATGTAAACAATGTTGAAGGCAAAGATGATTTTGGGTTAGTAAAGCAGCAAACGAAGCAACAACGCGAGAAACTCTTCAGACGGCCATGAATCGGGCGAAAAAAAATAGACACTCAGGGTTGTAAATCGCATTAGGGCCATCATGCGACCTCGGTGAGGCGAAAAAATCGAAAAAGCCAGAAAAAAGCTATTACATACTCCCTCCAACAAGACAAAACAACAAAACAAGCTTTGTAAAAAGGTTGTACCAGCTTCTGTTGGGGTCGCAACATTTAGGAATGGTGTAGAATGGATTCTGACATAGGTTGCTGGTGCACAGCACATGCCATGTCGGATTTTTGTCACATCGAAATGTAAAATTCATGAGCACCAGTCTGTGGCAAAAAATGAAAGATCCAATGAAAAGACAATGATATCAGATGTTGATTCCACTATCGAAATTCTTGCCAGAAAATGGTGCACTATGAATTTGCAAAAAAAAATCCGAAATTGCCTGCAAGCCTGCGAGGAACACCGCCCCGGTTGGGGTCAGGACTCAGGAGGGCATGGCCTACTAGCGACCTCCCAAATGCAGAAATCAGAAAGCAGAGATCATCCGTAACAATTTCAGAGAAAATCCGTCGGAAGGTTTTCTCCCTCCCGCAGCCCGAAATTGCTGGTATAGATTTGTTAGTGTTATTGTAAATTGTTTTTAAAAAAGTAACCGGGTCCCCTCCCAGACGCTTACACCGCCCAGGCAATTAGAACGCTGACAAGAGCCGCGCATTACATATGCGGAGTCGCAAGAGAATGCTAATATGGATAAGGCAGTATGAAAGCCAACCTTGTTTGTCTTGTTTCACAAGGAATGTTTTGGATATCCACTGAAGACGCTTGTTCTTTGCCCGAACACGCATATCTGCATACCACCTATGCGCGCCCAAACGGCATCAAACCTCGACGAACGTGGTGTGCAAACATTTTAGATTGTGCCCGAAGCAACAACATGTGTGAAGTACCTTTGTTCAAATCTGTGCCACTTGGTGTCGTACGGTCAAGGTTCCGATTTGGCGCTGGTGAATATGCGCTACTCGTCATCTCCACACCTATTGATGTGTTACTTCTTGCCCAAAAGCAAAGTTTTCCAAAGTTGTTTGCCAATTGACAGAAGACCGATGCGGTTGTCGAACAACCCCTCAAAATTTGACGAATAGCTATTGAATCATCTTGCACCCACGTGTCATTTCTAGAAACGTAATCTTGAGTGCTCCTTTCGAACACACAAAGTAACGATTTGTGGCTTGAAGCTAACGCTCCTTTTCGCATGCATTTGCCGCAATTGAGAATACGTTGGTTGTGGGCAAAATCCACAACTATGACGGGTGGATTGTGCATCGGTGTAAAGCAATGGTCCGCCGCAATGTATTTCTCGGTGTACTTTGTGCACCTCGAGCATGGCAACCACTCGCATCCTTTTTGTGCCCGTACGTTGAAGAAAACCCAAAACTCACGAAAATAACGCGCACAACGCGCAAACGAAGCGCGTTTCTTTTCCATGTTTGTCCGGAAATCCAAGCTTGCGGCAACACGACGGTTACAAGGTTTTTAAACCTTTTCTCTTCAAGTTGTTTGGGCAAGACTACAGATGGGGACAATAGGTAGACCCTATGGCGGGCCGGAGAGGTTCTCCAAGAAGCCGAGCGATTGTGTCCCACCCTCACTACCTTTTCTATCGCTAGGGTTATTGTTTTTTGGGCTTTGCAACAAACACCAAGCGATGACGAACACTCATGAGAAACAAGGGGTAGCCTTGCGACCAAGACAAAGCATGTGCATCAAATCCGTGGAACCCACATTGTTATGAATCGTCCGATGGCTTCGCGAAAATTGGTGGTGTCGGTATCTAGGCCGGAAAACGGTTCGAATCGGTGCGGCCCATCAAATTACCCGAGCCTTCAGCCCCCCGTGTCTTTCCCCGGTCCGTCGTTTTCGTCGCTAGGCCGTTTGGAAACGGTGGTTTCAAGACATCGCCATGCGCTTATGATTTTGTTCTTGGTGTTGCTCTTGGGTGCTTTGGCCAATGGTGACACCGGTAGTTGGGACCCCATCCTCAACCGATTGCACAAGGCCGATGCCCTTGTGCCCGAGCAATGCACGGCGTGGACCACCGAGGAACTCCTTGCAAACGTGCGGCGACACCGGCATTCCGTGTGCAATGGCGATACATCCTCCGGCGCGGTGCATGCCATTCGCGGGCTGAGTGCGGAGCGGTGGTTCTTCTTGCATTTTAGCAATGTGACGGTGCAGCCCAACCTCCAAGCTCGGGACCACAAGAATCGCCCCACCACAACGATGCAGGTCCATGCGGATTGCCAGCTTGCAGGGCGGCCTAGCTACGTCCCCGAGCTCGCCCTCAACGCCCAAAACTGCTTGCAAACCTCCATTCAATGTGAGCGGTACAGTGACGACCCGTTGCTCATCATCAACAGCCGAGAGGTCTGTTTATACCCGAATTAGACGTACAATTCGTATTGAAAGAATGTGCCGGCGGGAGGGCCCAAAATCCATGAAAGGTGGCAATCCTCAGGCGGCCAAGTTGGTGGGAGCGCATGTATTGGATGTTTGTGTCACTTGGCTCGCTTGAGTTGAAGCCCGCTTGGAACGTCCCGCGGTACTTGGGGAGAACCTTTGTCGGCCTCCCTTCGCCGAGGCCACGCCCCGATATCCATAATAGATCCTGTTGAATTCACGTGCATGAAATAACCAAAGGGACATACAAAGATGGTTTTGGTTTCGTGTTTGTCCTCGAGTGCGAGGGCCACCCCCCTCTTTCAATCCGCTCTTTAGCAACCGAATCGGCAAAATGCAACCTCACTTGAGTGAAGGTACATCTGCATTCTACATCTTGCTATTGCAATGTTTGGGCATCTTTTTTTTAGGCTGCATGGGCGATCATCGATGTTCGATAGGTCAAATCCCTTTCTGCATGGCGATCCCCCACACCATACCAAGCACGTTACACCAACCCCGTCTGAAACGTTGAGGGGGTATGCCGCTGCTGAGAGAAAACATTAACAGAAACGACTATACCGCCGCAACAAAGACGCAGCAACAAATACAACTCTTCGTTTCATAAGAAATCATAATTTTTATAGGAAATTCCCCATGGGACGTTTCACCCGAATGGTAATGGGAAATCTCCTTGTTGGCTCGTGCCTTCAGCCGCCAAGACGATTTTCCAAGGATATTGTTGGTTTCTTGTCTTTTCTTCTTATTCGGCATTTTTATGGCGCAACTGCCATCAGTTGCCAACCGCAACCACTGACGGTTGGCCCCTCATGGCTTCATGCCGAACTGACGTCGTGACCACCAACCCATTGCTGTTTTGGTCTTCCCGTCAGAAGCCCTCACCCACTTTTCAGGTGCACCGGACGAGGAATCTTTGGCATTGGCTGGAAATGGAGGCTACAATTCTGACCGTCTCCCTAGCCTCGCTCCCCAAGCCGCCTCGTATCCTTCACACGTTGAAGGCGATCCCACTCGCCACGTTCCACATTTTCGGGGAGTCTGTTCCCTTCGAAAGCTATAGCCCCGACCCCAAAGTGTGCTTCCGGGATGTGGCGGTGGCCGTGCACACCCCTGGCCTCTTGACTTTCAAGTACGCAGAGTTCCTTCACACGCTGAACTGCTCGTTACCGCTGATGCAGGTCGCGCCAGGGAGCTCTGCAAGGTCACAGGGTGGGTGCCATTCCTCGAGCGTTACTTTTTTTGGCCTCGGGGGCGACAGATATCGTGCCTTTGATGCCCTGAAAAGCACGTTGAGGGGGGGATATTCGAAAACTGTCAGATTCAGGATCCTGTGGCAGCAGGAGGAGGGGCTCTTAGAAACGGGAATGTTGGGGGCCAGACAGCCGGCCCGTCAGCCCTGGCTCGTTTGGACCCTTCTTTGGCTGCCACCTCTGAAGCCTAAGAAGACGAGGCTTTCCAACGGTTCCAAACCTCGCCTGCCAGCCGTGTCCAGCGGTTTCCAGCCAGCCGGGAGGAGGAAAGTGTCGAGGCACAACCAGACCTGGGTGGCTATCAGCTCTGGCTAGTTTGGGTCTCTTTTTGGAAGCCGCCGGGTTTTCGGGTTGCACACCTGGTCCATCGGCCATGTCCAGCCGCTTGCGGCGAGCCGGGTGGTTCCCAAGCGTCCAGCCACAGCCAGACGTGGCTGAAAGGACCCGAACCATATCAACTTCCTTCTTCGGATCCCTTTGTTTGCGTTGCGGCTTTTCGTTGCAGCACACCTGATCCTTTGCACCCTTTCCCTCCCGAGCTTGTTTGCATAAGGCTTCTTTCGGCGCGGGCGGGTGCAGCATGGCCCCTTTGGTCCATTCCGCATGTGCAGGCTCGTCTTGGTTGCACTGGGGAGCCATGCCCATGGAAGGAATTTCCATATCATGTTGTTCCCAGGGCCATCTCTCGTGGAACACCTGGCCGCGCAACACAGGGAACATGTAACATGAGGATGCGATCCGGGGTTGTGTGGCCCTTGTGCCCTTGGGGCGGACGATCCGTAGAATCGTCACGATTCCCATACATCTCCCCATCGCTTTGTTGTGAGCTGCGTGCTCCTCTACAATCGGATTTTCGAAAGCGTTTGCCTCTTCAGCCACGTGTCTGTGCCCCCGTGTCCCAAGTGTGATTCCCGAGGAAGCTGTACCGGGCTAATATCGCACGGCCTCCGGCAAGTCACCTGCCAACGATTTGTTTCCCATGCCTTGGTGGATTACCACCCCCTCTTACCAGTTGTACTCCACGGTAACCATTCTGCATTCATTGAGCACCGCATTTCACGCCACGGAGGGGATGCAGAATTCCATTTCGGTGCCCCGCTTGCTTGCGCCTCTGCAGGTGGTTGCAACAAGGCTGTCAGCTGCTTGTGGCATCACGATCCAGACGCAGAAGGCCCCACACGTGTTGTTCATGCTACGAAACCAGCAGAAGGATGCCGTCTGGTGGTGGCAGCAGGTTTGCAGGCAGGGAGACGCGTGGTTTGGGCCACGGACGGCTCGTTGAAAATCATTGGCCAGACTACACTTGTTTGATTTGCCTTTTTTATTGCAACCCTCGTGGTTCACCCCCTCCCGTATTTTCTGCAGTTTTGAGCACTGCGTCAGATATTCCCTCTCACCCACAGAACCACACCTCCATGCCCCGTCCTCACTACACCAGCCTCCTCCGCGGAACAACACTTCCGCACCCAGAAGTGACCTCGATGAATGAGCAGGTCACACAGAACACACGGTACTGGACACGGGTTGTACTGCTTTATCCCCCAACAACAACAGAGTACGCCGACGGCATGATCGCCGACGGTTGTTACCCTCCAGAATCATTCCAGCAATTCGCTCTGTCCATGATGGGTCATGATGATGCGATGATCATCCCTCTTTAGTGCACTCGGCAACCGATTCTGTCTGCAATGCATGTTGTGGAAGTGCAAGCAGCACTGTTGCCATTGAATGTTGCCTGGTCACAGATCAGACTGGGATCCCGGCAACTCTTTTATCTCAGTCTCGGGCCAGACACATTGTTGGGCATGGGTGTCCATATTGGTGTGTAATCATTTGCACAACGATGCCTTTGTGCCTGCGAGTGCATGCATTTGCGCATGTATGTGCATGTGCATGTACGCATGTTGCTCGTGGGAGGCAGTTAGCCTTCGTACGGTGGCCCGCATACGACGCTTCAAGGGACTGCTCTATGTTAGGGCTACCAGCCTCAGGTCCGTGCGAAATCCCAGGACGGGCTGCACCATTTTTATGGGGTTCGGATCAAGGCTCACACACCAAGTGCCTCCTTCTGATCATCGAGCCTCGCCAGGGACCTTGGTTTGTGAGCCCCCACACCATGCTTTCGTGCACGATCCCACTGCAGAAATCGTGTACAAAGGGCACTTTTGGACCAGCCAATATGATTACCCGTCACGACGTCGTGTGCGCAGACCGAGCTAGACCATATTTTTGATACGGGGTCTTGTACTCTCGACAGTTCGCCACCTGTGCGCACACTGCTGAATCTTTTGAGGTATCACGGCTCACGGGCAGTGTGCTCGTCTGATGCAGTGGTGTGTTGGCAACGTCTGGTGTTGCAGGGGCCGTCATGTACCAATGCCCTCTTTTTGCAATCACGCAGACCCGGCTGTTCAACCAAGATGAGGTCGTCGCTGCCTTGAAGGCGCAGGCACAACCACTGGGGTACACCCTAGAAACTCCCTCCTTCCACGGAGCCGACATCTGCCCGCAGGGCAAAGTGGTGAGCCGTGGGAACGTGCTGACGGGCATGCACGGCATGGCTTTTGCACTCATGCCGTTCCTCGAACCGTGTTCTCTAGTCTTCGAGATCCACCCGCCCCACGCCAACGGAGTGCAGGTCAAGTGTTTTCAGTTGGCGGCGCGAGGGATTGGCCACTTTTGGGTTCCGTACCACTTCAAGGGCCAGAGGGTGGACCCAGAGGACTACACCAAGGCGCTGGGGGCTGCAATCTCCACGTGGCAGCAGCAGCGCCCGGCGTGTTTGGCAAGCCTGGGGCTCCAGGCCCCGTGAGGGGCAGGGGCAGGGGCCAGCAGGGGCGGCTCGATCCGTTCTGATGGTGATGATAATTTGAGCTCGTCTCGACAATCACTGTCACGGGTCATACTCAAAGTTGCAAAAACGAGTTCGCATGCATGAAGATGTGTGGGGGCTGTGAAGATGAAGGTTGAAAGGGTGCGGCTTGAAAGAGGGCCCCCAAAGGTGCGACTCGAGAAGGGGTGTTGTGGGACCCAAACCCGCTCCCTCTCGAAAATCCGTGAAATGGCGAGAATACAGCAGAATCTGACAGTACGGCACAACCAGGCGCACTCAATGACCGGAAAGCCGTGTCGAGTAGTCCTAAGCTGGTTTGGCAACCACGCTCATGTTCCCACCTGGGAACGTCTATAATGAGTGCAGCCTATAGCCTATAGGTAGTACCAGAGACGGTTCCCTTGTTGTCCCCACAGAGTGGAGGTGGGGTAACCCCCCCACCGATGTGTATTGTACATGGCCGTGACGCAATTGGGTGGGCGTGTGTGCAGGGACAAGGGCCGGGGCAGGGCAGGGGCAGGGCAGAGGCAGGGTAGCGTGAAAGGAGCGCTATACTGACATGAAATGTGGGCCGTAGTGCAGGTACCGCCAATCAAAATGAAGCCTCTGCCCCAGGCCCCACCGGGGAAACAAAGCAGGGGCAGCAGAAGAAGGCGAGAGAGAGACGGGAGAGCAAGTGAGGAAGAGGGACTGGAAGAGGAAGAAGGAAAAAGGAGAGTAGAAAGGGAGGAGAGGGAGAAAATGCAGAGAAAAGGACGACTGCCGTTGTGTTATTGGAACTGCCGTAGCATAAGGATGAGGTTTTGTGTCACCGCAAACCTGCACACCACAGAGGTCTGGTACTCATCCGCGCATCAGTGTGGCCCAGGCACGATGCTGAGTATCAGCGTCGCATCCATTCCCTGAACCTTCAAGTCACACGCAAGAAGTATGCGATCGCTCTGCAAAGATGTTTCAGAGTGATTGCAGGGAAATTTGAAGACAGAGGAGACAGTTTCGCTCTGTTTCGCATTTTCGTTGCGCAGGGCAGATCTGTACATCATTGTGCTCATGGCTGTTTTGTGTTGGCAAGTGGGAATTGTAACCCTCTCTAACCCTCAACAAGTGTCTCTGTTCAACTGACCCTCTCTAACCCTCGACAACTTCTGTTGCTTTGTGACAACATACCCAAAGGACAATTATGCAGGTTTGGAACATTTATCCCGAAGGCGAAGCCAACTGGTGCCTGTTTCTATGCACGGGGCCTTGCAGCACCATGTTCACGTCATGCAGAGTTCAACCACCAATGTCAACACTAGAGCTCGTACCTTTGACCTTGAATCTTTTGGTGTTTGAAAACTTCGAATTCGCTTTGGGGAGGGTCATGCAATTCTGTTCGAATTTTGGGTTCGATTCTGGAACCTTCTTTAGGAAGACATATGGTGGCAAAAACATACCCCCATGATGGACAAGCACCCCATGACGGATGGAAAAACCATGACAGAATGACACCTGTGAGGCGGGCTTATGCACCTGCTTGAAGCATCGCTTGGATGTAGTCTTTGTACCTCTTGCATCTTTGTGATGGTTGTAGGGCTCACCTTGGCCACTCTTTTGGTAGTTTTTGAGATCTGTGGTTCAGTGTAAGGGGAATTAAGTGTAAGGGTAACCTGAACATAAATCCAAACACATAAACCCATGGGCAAGGCAGTGGGGGGGAAATTATGCAAGTGCATAATTTTGCCTAAGGGGGGGCGTTAGCACGCCGGGCGCGCGCCGGGCATCTTTTTTTGACCATTCCCCACTCGTGCCTGTTTTTGCCCCCACCTCACCAAACAATTTGGAGTACCTTCTCGCCGTGTCGAAGAATTTGGCCCATCTTTTGCACCCAGTTTATGACGATGGCAAGGTGGTGGTTGGAAGTGGTGGGTGTGACATTTTGTGTTGTTGAATTCTCATATTTTAGCTAAAACAAGGTGCCTTGCAGAGAAGGTTTGCGGTCTAGTGCGGTCTACTTGGGGGACTTCCCAAGGTGAGGATAAACTTGGGGCTAGAGATAAGATACTTAATACAAAGGTAGCGCGCCGGGCGCGCACCAGGCAAACATTCCCCCTAATTTTCAATAATGGGCATTGGGCATAATCTTGCATAGCATCAATCTGATGTTGGTTCCATTGTTGGTACTCTGTTTGTCGTCACGCATGTGCATAGTGTATACAAATGTGAATTCTTCGGCAGACAGCTGCAATGCAATAATGGTGCAGGTGCCTCGCAGCCAGTCCCAAGATGACATATGTTTCATTCGTGTGTTCCCTTCTGTCACAGCTGGTTGCTTTTTTCAGCAATGAATAAGTTTGTGAAGCGAAAGGTTGTCACCCAGCCACCATCAGATATTCTCGATGACGACGTTCCTGAGTTTTCTTTGATTTTCTTCATTTGCATAGGCATGCACATTTTTGCATAATTTTGCATAATTTCATAATTTTGCATTCCATAATTCGAGGCACTGATTTGCATAATTTTTCCTCCCCTGGGCAAGGCGCTTTTTTAGATATCTGACCTCAGCCATGCACCATTCCAATGCCGAGAGGTGAATCAAGGAACATCCCATTGCAGGGCGGTCGCACGTTGCTGCAGTGGTTTGCACCAAAGCAGGCCAGTTGGTGGAGGTGTAGGTCTTGCCATTTAGATGGGGCCGTATTTGCCTCACAATCCGTCGCTGCCTTGGCCATCAAATCAATTCGTGCACAAACCATTCCAAAAGAACGCCTCACAGGTGGCTTATACAACACTCGCTGTAGTCCCCTTGTCCAAGCTGCACATACTGTCATTGGTACTGGGGTGATTCTGGAGGGTGACAACCTTCGTCAGCTTATGGCCAAGGTATATCGGGCAGAAGGGCACCGGATAGTTGAATGACGACAATACTGCATGTCAGCACCTCACAGCGCCCTGCTGCCACTTTACGTGGGCGCCTAACGGCATCAGGGTAATCATGTTTGGGGGCCCAACAGCGCCATTGCTGACACAGTGTGTGGTTACCAGTGGGATCCCAGAGGGTGGCAACCATCGCTGCTTCTATGGCCAATCTATGCGTTGCGCAATGTGCGTACATCTGCTTGTCATGACTGAGAAGATTCCCAGGTTAGGTTCTGGAGGGTAGCCAACATTATTTAGGCCCGATGCATCGTTTGGGGTGGATTTATGTGATGGGGCCAAGGGGCAATCCTGAGACATGTATGGCGTTGTAGGAGGCCTATCTCTGGTCATCCTTCCGACCAAATGTCTGACTGCCTGGGCACCACTCTCACTCTCCTTGAGCTCTCTGCCTCATCCCAGCAATGTCGGGGCTCGCTGAAGCTCGACTCACACCAACACCAATGCCTGTTGACTTCGACATGTTTGCCAGTCATGATGCTTGTTTCTCTCTGTGACAACATAGCCAGCATGTAACAGAACAGGTGGATATAAGGCAAACAACCACGGACAAACTCAAGTTGATGGTCTGCGTCTAGCTGTTTGGGAAGATTTGAGGAACTACAGAAGTGGCCTCTGACAGTGACACTGACATTGGCCCAGGGGGAAATGATTTCCGTGCCCAAAAATTATGGTCCCTATGGGCAGCACAGCTTGGACAAGGCACAGCTGCTCCATAAGAACAGCGATGCGCTCTCGAGCCATGTATCTCATCAGACGCTTTGCTGGCTCCTTCAGCAACTGCATATTCCTCATCCTCAGGTCCTGTTGGCTGGGATCTGTTTGAAGCAGGGCTGTAGTGAGGAACCGCCAGAAGCGCTGCTGTTTTCCCCTTTCGTTTTAGAGAGTTTTACGTGATGTCTTTCTTGAAGCACGAAAATCAAGCCCCAACGAACAACGCCGTCTTGTTTGACTGTGAAGGGGGCACGCATGTGAACCGACGGAGCACTCGTGTCTCGGCTGCGCCAGGAGGGAACAGCAGTCTGTCTGTATGTCCCCACTTTGCACACGTGCCTCTGGTGATTCTGGAATTGAGGTGTGGAAACACAACGGGTGCATTTGGATTGCCCAAACCACATGCCGCGTAATCTGCTTATTGCATCAGTACCTCAGCGCATTGCTGGCGGTCCATTGCAGCTTCGGGGGCGGGGGGGATTGGCCCAAGCCTCTCCAAATAAGAAGGGGGCGGCGGAGGAAAGAAGCTCAAAGGGCCAAGCTGTAGTATTACCCATAATGATGTGTTCCCACAAGGGTTGGCTGAGGGCAAAGGCGTGGTACTCTACAGGGACCCTTGAGCGGGCTGGTTGGAGCCGCTGCAACAATTCTGTAGCAGCCAACAAGCACCCAGAAGCCTCCAAGAAATGACTGCAACCAATCAAAGCCCACAGGAAATAACAACCACCATTCACAGTCCATGCTTGTTGTGCCACAATCCTGGAATTTTGTGCCAAAATGGTCGGTGGTATTTGCCATATGGTGCACACAGAGGCTGGGTGTCATTGCGTGAAAGTACTATTATGGACACACCGCTCTCTCGAGTACCATCTGGTAAGAGGGCTTTGCAAGCTTTCCTAGGTCTGAACCCCCCCCCAAAAAATTATGCACACACTGCTAGGACAATGATTCTTCAAATGGGGCATACTGAGCAGTGTAGTGCAATTGTGGAGAGTTGTTTTTCTTCATTGGACTGATCCACTGTGGGGCACGTGTAGACATATGAAACATAACCATTTTTATGCATTGGGATCGAGTCAAAAACAGTCTACTTTGGGGAAATGCAATTTTCTCCATTTGCAGGATGTAACAGCAACCTTCCAAAATCTTTATGAAGTAGCAGCAAGCGGCCAAAAGCCGCCTACAATCATTAGGAAGCCTTCGAAAACATGGTAGAAATGCATCAGAAAGGGGCAACGCCCTCCCCCAACTAGGGGGTAGGTGGTTTGAACCGGTGGGTGCAACGCCCTTGCCCAAGGGGGGAAGGGGAGCACTGTGCTTTCAAGGAATGATGCTTGGAATGTACGTGTGGGGTCACCTTGGGGGGGCCGGCCCCGAGAGCCCAATGCCCCCCCCCCCCCCTGAGTTGCAATGGAATCCGGGCCCATTCTGCTCGCTTATTCCCAAGAGGGACAAAAAAGCACCGTCTGAAGCCATTTTTTCCGAAAAGAGGTGGGCCTGAGCACACCATACCAGGGTTTCTGTCAAGCAAGAACTCGCAAAAACCAAGAAATGCGCGTCTTCTTGCGCGGGCGACGGTTTTTCTCCCCGCCCCCTGCCCTATTTTTGCCAGCTGAACAGCCTCAAGGCACCAGTTGGTGCCTGTCTTAGCCTCCCTTTGATCCCCCTCTGGAGCTGCATGTGTGCTGCCTGTGCTGGGGAGCTGATGGTAACGATTGTGTAAACAGTCAGGGAGTTTGAATTGCCTGACACCCTTTGGTAGCGACAATCACTGGAAAGGACAGAGAGTGGAAGACCAAGAGCAATAGCAAGAGAAAACGAGATGCGTGACAGAGAGAGGGACAGAGGAAGGAGGAGGCAGAGGAAGAAGGAGTGCCACCATGAGCAGATGTGCCTACATAGTTTATGGTGCCTTGCAGGGTAAGCCTCAGTGGCTGTCGAATAGTCCAGCCGATCCATGTCCACCTTGTGCCCACACCTTCCAGCCCCCTGGGAGGGTAACTAAGCAGCGACTGGCTGGTGTGGAACCCTGGAGGAGAGCCCACAGGTCAGGGATTACTGGGCACTCCAGAGTGCCTGGAGACAAGGGTGCGGTGTAGCACAGGTGGTCGGCACATGAGGAGCATCATGGGCTGTTGGGCTAGGCAATGTCTGTCAGACGCAGTCCCAAATGCAGTCTGTAGCTCTGTCTTGGCACCAGTTGCAAAGGAATGTAAGAACAGGCACAAAAACAGAAGAGAACATGGGAGGGCTGGAGTGGAAAAACCTGACCAGCTGCTGCGTATTTCGGCAGAAGCCCATGTCCAGAGGGGGGCTTCATGGGGTCAAAGGCACTCCTGCTGCGTGCTGGGGATTGGTTTTGGGAGGTTGCCAGGTTGGCTTTGGGGGGAGCGGGTTGACAGGGTTTGGGACTAAGGACTAGTGAAATGGTGCTTTTGAAGCATTGGTTGTTGTTGGACGCTGTTTTGTCTGCCTCCCTTTGGAGACAGAGGGTGCATAGTAATGCTATCCACTACTGCCCAGGCTGCGCTACCCCCCCCCCCCTCCCCAGTGTGGCTTCCTGGGTTATTGGTGGGTGGGTGAGCTCACGAACCTCCAAACAAATCCCCTCCCCTTCCCCCTCTTGGCAACCTGAAACCGACGTGTCTGGGTTGTTGGTTGCCCCTGGCCCCCTGTAACAACGCCCGCATCCAATTGGGTGCAAAGCAACGTCCCAACGTTGCAGTCCCCAGAAGTCCCGCATGTCAAGCCCTTGGGCCCCCGCAGAGAATGGAGTAGGCTACAATGGTGAGCAGTGGTGATCAGCATGCCACTCTGACACACCAAAGTGCAGTTGATCAGGTCACATGAAAGGCCCCGTGATGGTGATCTTTTGGGGGTCCTCTCAGAGCCCCCCCACCCCCCTTTCCCCATTTTTTTTGTAAAAGGACTTTGACCCCACCACCCCTTTCTCCTTGAAAGTTGCCCAAGTGGCTTGGGAAAGCCAACACAAATGGGTCAAAGGCGCACAGGAAAGTTAAGGTGTGGAAACAGTGAGCCAAAAAGGAGTCGGCAGGCGAGGTGCGCTTCGGCAGACACCCCATACCAGCGATGGAGGAACCCTTCCCGATGCCAGCTGCAAGGCCATGTGATGTCCACTTGCAGAGTCACTTCCCCAAGGAAGGCATTTGACAGCCTTAGGCTTGCCCTTTCCAACACTTAGTCCTCCTTGCGGCCAGCGAATCATGTTTCTCCCCAACGCCACCCTTTCCCCATATGTCCATAGTGTGTGTACCATATGTCCATCCCCTTGTGCAGCACATTTGCCACCTGGGTTTGGGTGGAGATTGGTAAAGTAGTAGGTAATGAGAATTTGGAACCTTCCTAGCGCATGGAGGAAATTCATGCTGAAATTGGTGCTCTTTCCTTGGCTTGAGCAGTTGTGGTATACCTTGCCCCAGTGCCCGCTGGCGGCCAAAGGGTCAAAGGGTTGGGACCGCGGCTATCCCCCCTTTTGTACACATCCCTGCAGGAGGGGTTGCACCAAGCCCACAGCCTGAGCACTCCCCCTCCGCTTTTTGTTTCTTCATCACCCCTGGGCCATGGTCACTGTGTGTGAATCCCGGCTTCTGGAGGTTCGTCTCCTTCTCAGTCGGGGCACTTCGATGAAGTGGGGTTTAATTTCTTCATCATCACCCCCACTTTTGTGGGGAGAGGCGCGACCTGTTTGCACCCACAAGATGGCAAATCTGTAAACCGCCAACCCTCTTTACCTTCCTCGACAGTCATGATTTGGCGTCCGCATGATGCATCGCCCTCCTATGTTGGTGTGAACCCGACACAGAGCAGCGAAACAGGGACAGTCCAAGACGTCCATAGGCACAACCTACCAAGGAAAAGGAAGGGAGTATAGGGAGGTAAGGATAGGCCAGAGTGGTAGATCAAGGACAGTGGGTAGTGACAGGCCAATGGCACTGCTACTTAGGAAAGGGTTCAAGGAAAGGACAAGGGTCAGTGGCAAGAGACGAATAGGCGCTGCCAGCTTTGGACAGCAGCCGGGACCTTTTATTAGCCCAATTGGGGCACAAATTTACTTGGACAGGTATAAGCTCAGTCCGATGCCTTCTCCAATGGCCGAGGGAGCTCATAACCAAAGGATTAGCTTTGCTGATTGTAGTCGAAAGGAGGCAGACGTTGTCTTGTCTGCTGATGCTATGCATTCAGACCACACTAATAGATTGAATGATGCTGCTCAACGATATGTGTCGCCGTCAACTCTCGAACTGTTGCAGTGTGAACCATGATTGTGCCCCTCAGACAGCTATTGACACAGGCGTCATGCCAACCCCTCCCCCCATTGCCCTTTCTGCACTGTTGGGTTTACTGCCAACCGCGGTCAGTTAATCGACAACTGCTATCAATTGGCAGCCCATCTAGATATCACAAATACTGGAGGCCTTGTTTTATCCTCTCTTAAGGACCCTCTTGACATGATGCTTGTGCACCGGTTGCAATACCCGGTATCCGACAGCTTCTATGGGCCCCCCTCCATTGGACCAGGATCCACCCCGATTGTGCATCTCTGAGGGTCGAGAACCTACATTTCGCTCCTTCTTCACTTTAGCTGTCAGATGGGACCTGTGAGCCCGCCGTTGGTCGTCGCTCAAATCCCCCTGTAGTCAGTGCACCAGCTCCTCAACAGCCCCCAGCCCCAGCCCCAGCTCCAGCACCTCAGTCGCAGCAGCAGCAGTTCTCAGCTCCGCCCCAAATGCAAACCCCTGGACCTGAAGCTTCTCAACAGCAATCTGCTGAGTACACCGCGCTCTTCTGCAACGAAGGATCCCAAGTTCGAAACCGCCCAGCTCGGAAAGCTATGGCGCCACCAGGGGGTGCCTCCTCAGTGACCTTTTGAGCAGGCATGTTGCCCGCCACCATGCGCTTACTTGTGCATAGGTATGGGAATGTGGTTGGTTGGTTGTTGGTGGTTTGCATGATGCGTACACAGAGCAGGTGCGGGTTATCGTGGTTCAATCTCTGCTGACCGGTGCGCTTTGCCTGGGGGGAAGATCCTGCTGGCTGCAACAGGATGCTTGCTTCAGGCAAAGCCCTCTTCCTCCCTCTGCAGAGCTGCTGCGCAGTGAACTGGTGAGCTCAAGTCAATTTGCGGTTGTCGACAGGAACTGAAACCAAATATCATGCAGGATTATTTATCATCAAGCAAAACAAACACACACAAGAAAGAGCAGGGATGTAGTAGAATGGCGAACAACTATGGGAGGAGGGGCCGTAATCCCCCCTGGACCCAGATTTCATGGTGGGAAAAAATGAAAGTTACAAAAGGAAATGGTTTCGGCTTTTTTTGGCACAAATTTTTTGGGCTCTCCCCCCCCCTCCTCTCTTCTAATACGCTGAGGAAGAGGAAGAAGAGTGATGAGCATTTGGGTGTAGTGGTTTGGTGTACAGATATGGGCCTCATGGTGTATTGCATGACATGTTGGTGACCTGGGTGGAGGAGATGACATTAGGACCGACTGCAGCATTGCCCCCTTTTATTTAACGTGTATGTTGTAATTCATGTAATTTTTTTTTGCGGTAAATGCGTGTAACAAAAAAATCGTCTAGTCGTGTAATTTTTTTTTGCGGTAAGTCGTGTAAGCCGGTCACACGCATTAATGCCAAAAAAAAATACACGACGTGAGGATTTTTTTGTTACACGCATTTACCGCAAAAAAAATTACACGAGGTGACAATTTTTTCCTGCACGTGTTTACCGCAAAAATAAAAAAATTACACGACCTTACCGCAAAGAAGCAATTACCAATTTTACTGAAAATGCATGCATGTAGGCGATGTGCCCACCTGTGGCCGCTAGGCCTATCTAGCCCGTGCCATGGGCCCTCCGAAAGCCCCAAAATTGTTGTTGTGTAGGATATTTAGTGGCACCTGAAAATTTTTTTCACGTTTCAAATTTTTCCGAAACCCTTCTGTTGCCCCTAGGTTGGGTTTGGGTGATCATTTGGTGGGTACTTGAGCGCCCATGGGGACCCATGTAGTGGCCACTAGGCCCATCTAGCCCGAGCCATGGGCCCCCCAAAAGCTTCGAAATTGCTGTTTGTAGGTGGTTCAATGGCATTTGGTGTGTGCACAAACTGCTTAAGCAGTTTTCCACCCTCTACAGGTCAAAAATGGAAAATTTTGCAATTTTTTTATTGATATTGTGACCACTCACAATGATGAAATATGCTATGTAAAGCATGTTTTAGCCCCTCTTTATGTGGTTTTCACCCTATTAGGGTGTTGGGGGGGGGGTTCCAAGGGGGCCAGGGCACAACCTGCTTATGCAGTTTACCAACCTCGGCAACTCAAAAATGGAAATTTCCAAAACTGTTTTTTTTATATTCTTACCATCCAAAATGATTAAATATCCTACGTAAAGCATGTTTTAGCCCCTTTTTATGTGTTTTTCACCCTATTTGGGTGATGGGGGGGGGGGCTCCCAAGGGGTCTAGGGCACAACCTGCTTATGCAGTTTACCAACCTCGGCAACTCAAAAATGGAAACTTCCAATTTAATATTCTTACCATCCAAAATGATCAAATATCCTATGTAAAGCATGTTTTGGCCCCTCTTTATGTGTTTTTCACCCTATTTGGGTGTTTTGGGGTTCAGGGGGGGCTCCCAAGGGGGCCGGGGCACAACCTACTTATGCAGTTTTCCGGCCTCGGCAGCTCAAAAATGGAAATTTCCGAAACTGATCTTTTTGATACCCTGACAATCCAAAATGATCGAATATCCTATCTAAAGCATGTTTTAGCCCCTCTTTATGTGTGTTTTCACCTTATTTGGGTTTCGGGGGGGGGGGGGAGGTCCGCACTTGATGGCCATAAGGAAGCTTTCGCCAACCACCAAGCACCGCCTTGGGATTCCAAACGGACGGTTGGTCTTGTGGTTTTCAAAGCTTGAACATCGCGAAGCTGGTGCTGGAGCACCGGGGTACTTTTTCCGATGTGCCCCTTGACCCAATGGGTGCCGGTTTGGTGGACTATGTGCTTAGCATCGTTAATGCGGATTGTGCTGTGCGGGCCGTTGAAGCGCCCTATGGACCTATGGGGGCCTGTGGGGGCCTATGGGGACCTATGGGGGCTTGTGGGGACCTATGGGGACCTATGGGGGCCATGGGCACCCATGGGGGCCTATGGGGACCTATGGGGACCTATGGGGACCTATCAAGGCCTATGGGAACCTATCAGGGCCTATGGGGACTTATGCTGTGGGGACCTATGGGGGCCTATGGGGGCCTATGGGGACCTATGGGGACCTATGGGGGCTGTGGGGACCTATGGGGACTTATCATGGCCTATGGGGATTTATGGGGGCGTGTGAGGACCTATGGGGGCCTATGGGGACCTATAGGGACCTATGGGGGCCTGTGGGGACCTATGGGGGCCTATGGGGTCCTATGGGGACCTATGGGGCCTATGGGGACCTATGGGGACCTATGGGGGCCTATGGGTACCTATGGGGACCTGTGGGGACCTATGGGGACCTATGGGGGCTTGTGGGGACCTATGGGGGCCTATGGGGACGTGTGGGGACCTATGGGGACCTATCAGGGCCTATGGGGACCTATCGGGACCTATGGGGGCCTATGGGGACCTATGGGGGCGTATGGGGACCTGTTGGCACCTATGGGCACCTATAGGGACCTATGGGAACCTATGGGCACCTATGGGGGCCTGTGGGGACCTATGGGGGCCTATGGGGATTCATTGGCATCTATGGGGACCTTTGGGGACCCATTGGAACCTATGGGGACCTCTTGGGGCCTATGGGGACCTATCGGGGCCTATGGGGTTTGTGGGGACCTATGGGGACCTATGGGGGCCTATGGGGGCCTATGGGTACCTGTTGGCGCCTATGGGCACCTATGGGAACCTATGGGCGCCTATGGGGGCCTATGGGGACTCATTGGCATCTATGGGGACCTTTGGGGACCCATTGGCACCTATGGGGACCTGTGGGGGTCTATGGGCACCTATGGGCACCTATGGGGGCCTATGGGGACCTATGGGGGCTTGTGGGGACCTATGGGGGCCTATGGGGACCTATGGGGACCTGTTGGCGCCTATGGGCACCTATGGGGACCTATCGGGGCCTATGGGGACCTATGGGCACCTATGGGGACCTATGGGGGCCTATGGGGACCTATGGGGGCCTATCGGGGCCTATGGGGACCCAGGGGGACCTGTGGGGGCCTATGGGGACCTATCGGGGCCTATGGGGGCCTATGGGGACCTGTTGGCACCTATAGGGACCTATGGGAACCTATGGGCACCTATGGGGGCCTATGGGGTCCTGTTGGCATCTATGGGGACCTTTGGGGACCCATTGGAACCTATGGGGACCTCTGGGGGCCTATGGGGACCTATGGGGACCTATGGGGACCTATCGGGGCCTATGGGGACCTGTTGGCACCTATAGGGACCTATGGGAACCTATGGGCACCTAGGGGGCCTATGGGGACCTGTTGGCATCTATGGGGACCTTTGGGGACCCATTGGAACCTATGGGGACCTCTGGGGGCCTATGGGCACCTATGGGGACCTATCGGGGCCTATGGGGTTTGTGGGGACCTATGGGGGCCTATGGGGACCTATGGGGGCCTATGGGGGCCTATGGGGACCTGTTGGCACCTATGGGCACCTATGGGAACCTATGGGCGCCTATGGGGGCCTATGGGGACTCATTGGCATCTATGGGGACCTTTGGGGACCCATTGGCACCTATGGGGACCTGTGGGGGCCTATGGGGACCTATCGGCCCCTAGGGGGCCTATGGGGACCTTTGGGGACCCATTGGCACCTATGGGGGCCTATGGGGACCTATGGGTGGGGGGCATCAACTTTTTGCAAACCCATTTTGATACCAACCCCCCCCCCCTTCCTCCAAGCATCAGATCTATATCAGAGACATCACACATCTTGTTGTATACACTGCAAAAACAACATGCCACATCAGACATCAGACATCAGACTTTATACACAATCCTGCCATGGCCTTGTCAGGCCTCTTTTCTTGGGCCTGATTTTGTGTCTAGTGCCTATGACTCCATGTGAAACTATGTTATATTGGCCGAGTCCCAACTAATTGGCGGCCACGCAGAGTACTATGTGCTTTGTGGACCCGGCGTCCCATCGTTAAGGTCGCTATGGGGTGCCATACGGAACCGGCAGCTGTGCATATTGCGCATGTATTGCAAAGGTGGCATTTCTTTTATTTTTTTTTATAATTTACACGACTTACTGCAAAAAAAAATTACACGCCCTTACCGCAAAAAAAAATCATTGAATTTTTTTTAATAATTTACACGGCTTACCGCAAAAAAAAAAATTACACGCATTTACCGCAAAAAAAAATTACACAACTAGACGATTTTTTTGTACACGACTTACATTTTTCACTTATTTAACTGATAACATACCCCGAAAAATCTATAAGCAGGCACATGGGTTAGCTTTGCAGATGAATGTTGGCCGTCGTCATAGATCGCATGCCAGCACAAACTGACAGTTCTCCACGGCCCAACATGTACACCACTTTCCTCAAGAAAAGCCCCAAGAGGCTCAGTACATGCCAACAGCGTTTACTTGAGTTGAGTTGTTCGTGGCAACAGAAAAATGTCATTGTAGTGAAATGTTCAGCCATAGGGGGAGTATCTGCCGTGCGCCCGCTGTGCGCTACTTTTAGTGCAAGTTTACCCGGAATGGGTTGGCCTTTACCCCCTCACAAAAAGCCCACGTGGAGAGCAAACCCGTGGGTACAAGACCTGTGTAGACATCCCTCCATCTTGCGCGGTGCCACCCAAGGTGAAAATACATGAGATGGCCCCTTGGGAGCAACCACCACCCTAGTTTGGGGTTTCTGTGCTAGATTGTTGATTTTCTCCACCCATGCAAGATTCCCTGCAACACCGACAATTGACCACAACATATTGGATGGGACATGCCAAGTTGTTGCTTGGCTAAATTTTTGGAAAAAAATATGCCGCGCTTTGCAAATGTGTGACATGTGGCATGTCACGTGGTGTCATGTCATGTTGTGTGGTGTGGTGTGGTGTGGTATGCACACACCACCCAGGGCCCACCCCCGCAGTGTGGTGGTGAACTGCACGAGATCCGCCGCCCACGGCTCCGCGGCAGTGTGGCAGTGTGCTGCAAGTGATTTCATGCCCACTACTCCCGAGCAGTGTGGCAGTAAACCATAGGAGATCCACCGCCCATTGCGGGCCCCACAGTGTGGAAGTATACGGAACGAGTCCCCCTTCCCACTGCTCCCCAACAATGTGGCAGTATACAAAAGGAGAACCACTGCGCGCTACTCCCCCGCCGCGTGGCGGTGCATTGAAGGAGTCCCACTGCCCAATGCTTCCCAGCAGTGTGGCGGTGCCCTGAAGGAGTCCCGCTGCCCGCCACCCCCTGGCAGTGTGGTGGTATCGTGCACGAGCCCCTCTGCCCACTGCTCTCCAGCACTGTGGGGGTGCACAACAGGAGTCCTACTGCCCGCTGCTCCCTAGCGGCGTGGCAATGCATTGAAGGAGTCCCACTACCCACTGCTACCCAGCAGTTGCGGTGCACTAAAGGAGTCCCACTGCCCACTACTCCCCAGCAGTGTGGCAGTTTTGTGCGAGACCCATTGGCCACTGCTCCCCGGCGTTGTGGCGGTGCCTTGGAGGAGTCCCACTGCCCAGTGCTCCCCGGCATTGTGGCGGTGCCCTGAAGGAGTCCCACTGCCCACTGCTTCCCAGCAATGTGGCAGTATCGTGCGAGAGCCCCATTGGCCACTGCTCCGCAGGGTTGTGGCGGTGAAGGAGTCCCACTGCCCACTGCTCCCCAGCAGTGTCGCAGTATCGTGCAAGAGCCCCACCGGCCATTGTTCTCCCCAGTAGTGTGGCAGTCACAGAAGGAGTCCCTCTGCGCACTGCTCCCTAGAAGTTTGGCAGTGCACAGAAGGACTCTTCCCCTCAATGGCCGATGGGGTGTGTGAATGTGTGTATGTGTGTGTGTGTGTGTGTGTGTGTGTGTGTGTGTGTGTGTGTGTGTGTGTGTGTGTGCCCTGATGCCGGACAAGAATCCTTGCACTCAACGCCTTGTTTGTGCCTGTTTGTCAGGTTCAACATGTGTGTGTGTGTGTGTGTGTGTGTGTGTGTGTGTGTGTGTGTGTGTGTTTGTGTGTGTTTGTGTGTGTGTGTGTGTATGTGGACTGACTGCCTAGGGTAGTATGTGCATGGATGTTGTATCTCTGCATATGTGTGTGTGTGTGTGTGTGTGTCCGTGCATGTGGAAGTGGAGGGCGGCCATGGTGAACAAGAATGTGCATTGTGCAGTGCGCCAAAGGTCCCAGTGATGGGAAATAGATGCTACAATGGCTCTCCTGCATGGTGAGTGAGCTGTGAGTGACAGCTCAATGAGTGATCCATGAGCGCTCAATGAGAGCTACGTTAGAGGTAAATGAGCCTCCAGTGAGCTCTCATATGATGTCATTGAACGAATTGCTGGAGGCTGAGTGGCCGGCTCATCAGGGGCTGTGTGGCCAAGTAGCCTCCAGAAAACAGGTGCACCCCTTTGTCAAATACCCTTGAAGTAGTGGAGGAACAAGCACACATTACAATCATAATTTTTCGCAATTTTTGCACTTTATGTTATTTTTGTGATTTCTCTAATTTGTAAAATTTCCACCATATTTTGGGCGAAAAAAATTTAACACAAAAGGGCATATGGCCCTCCTTTGCCATTGGTATGGGTGGATGGAAACAGGCAAGCAAGCCCTCAAGCCACTCATATGAATTACACAAATAAGGGGAGGAAAAGCATCACCCCCCTCCCCCTTTTCGTCCACATTGCATGTCTTGTCACCACCATTTCCCCCTCATTGTTGTCTTTCTTTGTTACCAACGAGGGAAACAAAAGCCAAGAACACCACCAAAAAGCGAAAAGTGGATGGCAATGCCCACCATTGCTCCATGGCTGCATCCCAAAGGGCAGAGTAGTACGTTGGTGTGATGGAGATTCGTGGTGGTGTAGTGTGGTGCAACTATTGTGAAATACCCTTTCAACACACTAGAAGTGCTTCTAGGTCAACACATTGCTGCATTGCTGCCCACGGACCCGCCATAATCAACCTAGGTAGCACCATGTGGACATTGTGACCATTGCTGACACGTACACTAGCCATGCCAAGGAAATCACAAAAAAAGCCAAAAACCGGCAGGAAAAATTAAAAGAATCCAGGGCTGCATTGTATGGCACATGGGGTAGCATCACCAAAATGGTGAGGCTAGGAGCTGTGAAAACCCTTTTGGTTGCGTAATGCTTGGAGGGTACTATGTAATCTTCACTGAAATTTGCTATAATTTGTGGTGATACTATTTTTTCCTATCAGATCTATTGTTACAACATTTCCAATCTGTCCGTTTCCGTGGTAGTGATAAGAATCAACTTAGGGCCTCCAAATCCCCCCTCCCAATCCCCGACACCTACAAGGTATTAGCATGTACATGCATGAAAATTGAAATCAACAATTCTACCCAAAAGCTGTTTTGGGGTTTGGTTAGCCTCACCCCAACAAGTTCAGGTGGCCCATAGGTATAATTATTAGGCATTAGTTAGGCATTGTACCACCACAGTGTAAGTTCTCCCGTTGGGCCGTGGACAGGGTCCAGGGACCCCCCCCCCTCTGTTTTGAGGGTGGGATCTAACCATGTTTGGTAATTGGATGGGTAGGGTTGGGCATTGCGGCCTAGCGGTAGGAAGGGCAAAAAATTGCTTATGCCATCAATGATGAAAGGATAGTAATGGAACCACCAAAATAGCCAATCCACCAAATATGGCAGAAAAATGTTGTCTACACCCCTGAGTCTCCTTTGTGAACATGCATCATGCACTCGCGTTGTGTATAGATGTTGTCCTCTTGACGCCTGCCAATCCGCCTGTGGCGACTGGCATCCACGAATTCCCGCATGCGCAGACTAAACCCACCCCACAAGTGTGCCACAAAGACCTCCAATATTTTCCACTCATCTGCACCCCTTCTCCCCTGCCCACGTGTTCCAACCTGCCACTCATGAAGGTACTTAGCATCCCACAGCATGGCAAGCTTTAGGTTGTTGGTTGGTGTTTGTTGGTACGTAATGCATTGTGCATCCCTGGATAAAATGCTCAAGGATGCTGTGGATACAACATCAATATTCTTTTTCTTGGAGTATCCTGATTCTCAGGCCTGCTGGGAGAGGCCAAAAGTATTTCGATGGTTTCGTCGCCTGATGATTTTGTATGCTGCTCTCAGCATTTCTCTGACCTTATATTCTCTGCACATGCTGCATCTTCTGTGCATTTTTGTTTGCATTGCAGATTAGACCTGTGGATGCAATGTATCCCGGCCATTGTGCGAATGCAATTTTCCGCGAGAGGGAGGATGATGTGGTAACTTGGCGTCTCCACAACCTGGTCATGTAATGGAGGGAAGGGTAGGACCCGTCTCTCCCAGTTTCTGTTAGCGAATGAAGTTGATGGCATTGACAGAATGCAAACACTGCCGGGGTATTCTTGAAGATGTCTCGTTTCAAGTTCCAAAGTCTCGTCTCTATGCTGCTCAGTTGTATGGTTGCCTCCTCTGGAATGGCGCCTCAATTATCCTTTTTGATTCAAAGCAGCAATTCGCCTTCTTGCTTTGAGCATTTTCCATAGAAAGATTTGTATAGTAGATTGCATTTGGTGTGCTCAGGGTCATCTCAACTGCCACCCTGTTGCTTTTAAAACCATTTTGTTGCCCTTTGCCCTTGTGGATTTTTAGTATCGAGGCAGTGTGAACTTGTGTTGAGCAGAACCCAACAGAGCGTGATTATGGATATTTTTCCATATTGTGTAGCGTGCACTTGCAATTAGATCACTGGGACACAGTTCAAACAACATAAAACGATCCTGGTGGCAGCAGCCCAGCCCACCATGTTGACAGCACCCCAAGGGCAATCTGCTGTGCAACCAATATGCACAATGCAGTGGACAGGCCGGTGGATATCCAGCCAAGTACAATTGCAGTTTCGTCTGTGTGTGGCTTCCAGGCTGCCCCTAATCAGGTTTGCCACAGGGGAGAGTGTGCTTTCTGTGCTTTCTGAGCTCCCCCAGATTGCCTGATGCCTTTATTGTAAGCTTTGCATTCTGAAAACTCTGCATTTTTTATGGTCTTCATTGATGCTTTGCAAGGTCAGCCAGGAGGTTAATGGATTCAACCATTCATGGGGATGTATCTTTTGGACTCTGTGTTTTTGGGTCTGTGGTGCTCTCATCCTGTGTGTCTCTGTGACTTATGCAAAACATTGTTTGAACGGTCTGGGGTTTGAAGGTATGTTAGTAACACAACCAATTTAAAGTGGACCGGAAAGAATGAACAAACCTATTCCAGACAAATGCAAAGAGAAGGAGAAGGTATTCAGCATGTTCAGGGTGGATGAAGAAGGGGAAATAGAGTGTGTAGTTGTGAAATAGGGGATAGAGGATGGCATGAAAGGGTTGCAGGTGTGTGTCAAGGTGATGACGGTCTCAGACGCCGATGGCGGGGTAAAGATCATGAAAACGTACACCCGCAAAGGGAATTAGGTTGTATTCTCAACTGGTACACATTTGCACCGGACAAAAGTTGGTTTGCCGAGCAAATGCTTTTTCAAACCAGCTTTTTTACGTGTCAAATCTTGTCTACGCAGCTGCAAAATTGCAGGTAAGATGTCTAGCAATATTGGTTTTCCGGGAAGGTTGCGTAATGTAATGAAAGTCTAGTCGCTTCAAAGTTGGTATTTTTAGGCCAATCTTTGGTAGAAAATGGCTTCTTTTTTTTTTTCCTTTTTTTTTTTTTTTGCTGAGGCGGCCGTGACACGCCTAAGGGGGGGGGGATTATTTAGGGGGTGAAATTTTTGATGTGGACAAATTTGGAAGCCCTACATCATACCAAATATTTGTTTCAATTTTAGGGATGCGATGTGTCAAAATGTGTGCACCAGGCATGGGCTGCAGGAGGGGTGGGTTTTCTGCGCGCAGCATGCAGTGTGAATGCTCAACATAGATGAGACGCGGTGTCAGCTGACACCGCGTTCTCCGTAGGTCCTCAAGACCACCGATGTTCACCGCAGAAGGAGAGTCGTGGGCAGCAACCATCCAGAGGCCACTAGGAAATAACAGCCACCATCCAGAGGCCACCTAGAAGTAACAGCAACCATCCACTAGCAAGCAATAACAAGGGACTTGATACCAAAAATTTCCTTCATTTCTAAGCACCAGTTCCAAATTTTACTTCCCCTAATTTTAGCACACCCAAGAAAATACTTTTCAAATTATCCCCCCCCCCCGGTATTTTCTGTCTTGAATGCCCCGCAACACACCTCTTTCCGAGTCAGGCACGTTCAACATAGGGTTGGGGGTTCCTGCTTATCCGTGTGGGCAGGGAAGTGGGTTAGCTTTTGGCCGTTTAGAAAAATTGCCGTTTTGTATGCCTTTAGCAAACTTGGTCACTCCTCCCCCTTAGTAGGTAGGGCTTTTGCTGTTCCCCTACAGGTGGCACAAGCACAGAAATTATGCGCCTTATGAGAGGCCATAGTAGCTCGCTAGGACCTTCGGTCTGACACCAGTGAAGGCAGTGCGCAGCCTCCCACGGAGAGTGTGAGTGAGACACATACACCACAGTCCTAGCATACTTAGGGGTAGGTATTGTAAGGTACCCCCCTTCATGGCTCAAGTATGGAGGTATGGAGGGATAGATCTTCGTGGGATGAAAGCCCACTGTTATCAACATGGTGGATTGCAACACCACGGGTATGGACCAGTTAGGGGTCCTCACTCTGGGCACGCTTGTCCCCAAGGAGGGTCAACAAAGCTTGTTTCTTATCACCTTGCTTGCTTTCCGCTCCTGGTATAGGAAGCCACCATTTATCGTTAACTCGGTAGAAGTTATCACAGCAGAGCATGTACTCGTGCGCCACGTGGCCAACAAGGCACCCGCGTCTCCCTGCACACTACAAGCATGAGTAGTCCAGGGCACCGCAATGGCAGGGAAGGGGTCCCAGAAGCAGCGGCGGAGGGTGTTAGTAGCTTCGTGCAACGGTCGATCCCAGATGTCTTTGCAGACCTTGAACTTGCCATGGTATACTCTGATTAGGCCTAGTTGTAAGCACTATGAGTGCATACCCCCCCTGGGAGTTTGGGCACACAGAGGGGGGTTAGAAGTAAAGGGCCTCACAAGTTTGTGTCGCTCCACCCAAGAACCGCCCCGGAGCAAGCCTTGTTGACGTAGGCCAGCGTCCTCAGAAGTTCATCGTGTGAAGTGGTCCTTTGAAGGTGAGAATCTAAGACTGAACCGCCCCAAAGGGTACCTAGTTCAGCGCGTGGGCGCATTCTTGGTACTATATAGTGCAGGAGGATGGCACTTTGTGAGGCTGGGGCAATAGGCCCCACAAGCGATCTACACATGCATCCTAGATCGATTTTTATTCAAAATGCTATATGGCCCAACACACAAGACCTGCACACAGATGCAGGGCCAGGAGGGCAATCCGGAGTGGTGCACAAGCACCGGGTCACCTACTCTGAAAGTAGCAGGGTGTCTGAGTCGATTACGCCTAGTCAGCTCACAGTCACGAACCTGTTTGCTGTTAGCACTGGCCAAATGGGCCAAGACCTGCTTGCGTTCCAACCAGTCCCCCAAAGGGTTCTTGTAGTCCTTTGGAAAGGAAGATTTGAAAATCCAAGCTGGTCGCCCCCCATGGAACAGCTTAAGGGGGGTGTAACCTGCTAACAAACTCCATTGGGAGTTCATGGTTCAAACCGCCCAGGGTAACAAGCACACCCCATCTTTGGTGTGTTCCTGTTTCATCAGAATCTTCAAGTTCTGTTCAACCACACGGTTTCGTCTCTTGCACACAGGATAAGAAGTGTGAGTGTAGGGTACACCTGTGGTTACATGGACGCTCGGTGCCTCCGATACTCGCTTGTACCAACCGGCATCGCTCCAGATGCGCACATCGTCATCAGAGTGTACCTCTTTAGGTGCTCGAAAAGGTTCTAACCATTGTTCAACAAAATCTTTTACACTCTGTTCCTGTGTAACATTTTTGTTGCGGGGATGCACGAGTGAAATGTGTCGGACCACAGGTGACAACCAAACAACTGACATAGCCTCAAACCTAGGCAGAGTGTTGATGTAATCCACGTACGACAGAGAGTTAGCGCAATGGGGAATTGGTAGGGTAGAGATCAGTCCTCGGTCCCTGGAGTCCCTCTGCTTGCTGGCATGACAGCCACAACAGTCCACTATGGACTGCATACGCGACTTGAGTTCAGTATGGGTTAGTCGGGAGTGGAAACATTCACTGAGATGGCTTGGCATGGTGAGCCCATGCACACACATCACAGCGTGATTGTGGTTGCGTTGTGGCTTGTTGTTACCGTCAGTGCGCCCATAGGTGAGACAGCTGGGCGGCGTGCGCCCATTGACAGAAATCACACTGCGAGGGCCATCGATCAGGGCGTGTAGGACGTTGTGGGGCACATTGCTGCGGCTATTAGCCCACGGCTACGACAATTGGGGCCAGTGCCCCAATAGATATGCCTCATAGCATTGCAACTACTGATCATAAAGCTGCATGTCCGCCCACAGTTGAGCAATTTAGTCACGGTTGAGCCTTGCTACGCCCCCCATGCCCCTAAAACACATATCAGGGAATGTCAAGACCTTTATCGCTCCTTTCTACGCCCCCTATGCCCTCAAAACACATGTCAAGAAGTGTCAACACCTTCAACCTCCCTTTCTCCGGTCCCCATGCCCTCCAAACGCATTTAAGGCCATGGCAGCACCTTGTAAGGCCTTTTGCTATCCCTGGCACGGCAAACACCAAGAAGTCCAAGCACAGACCTTGTCGAGACAAACGTTCAAGATATTCCACACGGGTTCATGTCATATCTACAAACATGTAAACATAAAATGTGTTTCCAAATAACACACAAATTCTTGAATCTCGCATTATCATTTACGCACACACGGGCGACCTATAATCTGCGGCATTATACCTCGCAACCTGTTTCTGTGGGCTATGGGCGCATGTACACCTTACATCCCCCTGCCAAGACACTTGAGGGGTCCACAACCACCGAAAAGTGGCTGACATGCCACCATAGGTGTGCATGCGCATCAATAAATAAAAGTGAGATCCCATGAAACACAAATCAGAAGGTGGCGGAGAGCCCGGCACTCCCGCACCTACAAGCATAACCATTCATGCATATAAAAAAAAAAACATGTATGCACCCATGCTCAATGGGGTGATCAGCCCCCAGGCTGCAGTGGCAGCCCACTGAATTACATGCATATATATGCCACATCAAGGGTACACACAATCACAAGAGTCACAGTGGTGACCACAAGCGCTAACCCCCAACCATGTTTCAAAATGACCACAGAAAAAAGTCACAGCAACTAACATAGCACAGACTGTACCAAGGCACCCAATGCACCACTGCACATACGGGACTCCATCCCATTTTACAGCAAAATTGGTTTACATGGCGTGCGCGGCCAGTGAGCACTAAACAACAACACGCATGCGGGACACGCAGGTGTTATGGCTTCCAACAGGAGCAGCGCAGCGAGCGCGCAAGTCGCAAGTCGCAGTCGCAATCACACTGCAGTCTGTGAATAATAAAGAAGCATCGAATGCCAACTGTGTGAATGAGCGCTGTAAGATACTTCGATCTCTGAACAGGGTTTTTGTCTTCCAGATTGTGTTATGTATTGGTGCCCCGTCTAAAGATCCTGCGAGGTTTGTCAATTTGGGATTTTGGATTTTGAGAAACAAAGAGGCACAGGAGTACAAGTCGAGTTCCCAAGAAACAAACCACAACAAGTGGTAGCCAGCTAGGTGGCGGGGAGATCAATATTTGAGATCAATCTTCGACGCCGTCAACTTGATTTGGATTTCGATCTACAATGGAGCGGTCCTTCGACGATGCAGCTATGCTGCACTTCATCAGAGACAGTCTGTTTCGAAGTGATTCACCCTTGCATCACGAATTTTCGGTTTCGTTAGAAAAGTTCATCGCAGAGCGCATCGCAAGTCGAGAAAGCGAGTGGTTTCCATGTCTCTCTCGTGATCTTCACAGCTGTTCGCAGAAGCTTGCAGATACTCAAGCCAAGGTCATCGAATTGGAACAACGCATCGATGCATTGCAGGCAACAGTAGCAAGTGCTACTGCAGCAACTGGTCACCGAGTCGACACTTTGCAGTCCTCGACGGAAAATGCAACTCAAGCTGCTGCAAACGGACTTCGACGTGTAGAGCATGAATTGTAGCAATGTTATGCCCTGCTCAATGAATTCGTACGAACTTCGAGTCAACCACCTTCGAACAACTTCCAGTTTCCACAACCACAACCACAGCTACATCCACAACCACTATCTTCTTCAAATCCACCGCCGTATGCACCGCCGAGCAGTTCACCTCACCCTCCACAACAACCACTTCCACAACCACCTGCCTTCGAACCACATCCAGCACATCAGTTCGCAGTCCAGCATGCTCCTACGCAAGAGATTTTGGGACGCCGTGTCGAGCGCTTGAATAAACTGGTCAAGAAGTTCTCTGGGAGACCTGGATCTGGAGAGTTTCGAACATGGAAGGAGGATTTGTTACGAGCCTTCACCCTGTCGGATATCACTTCACCCGTAGATCAGGTGACAACCATATCAATCCTCCTCGATGGTGATGCTGCCGAGTATTATCATAGCTTGACGAAGGCTGTACAGGATGACTGGTTTGAGCTCATGCGTGTGTTAGGCCAACGTTTCGATTGCATATCCCATGAGCCAGTGTATTTGTCGAGAATGTTCAGCTTGAAAGAGAGCGAGTTCCCTCGACATGCGGACTACGTGCGAGAATTTCGTACTTGCGTTATCAAGTCGAAGGTTAACACCAGTGACCTGCAGATGGGTTACCTCGTCAACTGTCGATTTGTTGAAGGTTTGTCAAAGGACGCTGTTCGTCGGCAGTACATCGTTGAAGTCCGTTCGAGATGGCGTTCTAATAGGCCATTTGGATTCGATACCTTGGTAGAGACCATCGCGGAAGCCTACATTGCGGCTGGATATCAGCTGGAGGAGGTACAGAACGCATCGAGAACGACATCAGATCACACCCTGGGTCCTGCAGTGTCAAGACCCCTGCCTATGATGGTTCCACCTTCTTCGACTTCCACGTTCCCATCCAACCCTGTGCCAACGCCGCACGTCAACCCCATGCCGACTCCAGCTGCAGCGCCCACGGCTTCGACCGTGCCAGAGCCGATGAACCTCGATGCAATTGCTAAGCTCCGAGAAGAGCTACATGCCTACATCGGCGAACGTCGTAATGAACGGTTCGGACGCCAAGATGGTGGACGCCAAGATGGTCGAGAAAGTAGGCGTTGCTACAATTGTGGTGAACAAGGCCACTTGGCCCGTGACTGACCAAAAGGTCGACCGCCATCCCGAGGACGAAAACGTCGGGAATCAAGGTCGAACACACCGAGACGAGATCAAAGTCGCGACAGCAAGGGGCGGTTTCGATCCCGCTCCAAGAGCAGAGAAAGGCCTACAACGGCCTAGAAAACATTTCCGAAGACCTGGTGGCCGACGTCCTCGAGAAGAGTTGAACACCACCACCAGCACCAATAAACCCGAAAAGAATTCGACACTTGGAGGTGTCAACGTCAAGGGAACCGAACCTGAGCATGCGTCTCTGTTCACGGTTCGAGGGCGCATTTGCGCATGTCGTGAAGACTCCTTTGACTCCAGCGTGGAATTATTGGTCGACTGTGGAGCGACCAGCGACTTTATGTCAATGCAAACTGCAAAGGGGGCGCGACTTCCCCTCTATAAACTGAGAAACCCTGGACACGTCTTGACAGCCGGAGGTGTCCAAGTCGAAGTACGGTACTACACGAGAGCTTATGTTCGGGTTGGAGACCTTGTATTTCGTCATCACTTCAAGGTCCTGGAGATTTTGCCGGATGTGGTACTTGGACTACCATGGCTTCGAAGCTACAATCCAACTGTCAACTGGAAGGAGGGGTACGCCGACATCAAACATGGTTCGAATTAGTACTGGTTATCTTTTGGCGAATCAAGACATTCCACCCAGCTACAGTTTCAAGCTGCTTCAAAGCTGGACCTTCTTTCGATACTTTCATCCAGTTCCTCGAAAGCGAGTCCGGTTGGGAATCCTACCCCACATGCCATGTAAGTGCGGCTAACCCCCATCTGCTCAGATTTTAGCAGATCTGCCCCAGATTGACTACATGTTGGTCATTTTCTTTGCTTCGGCGGAATCGCCGCCTCGCAGCTCAGTCTCAGGATCAGACCTATATATTTCTGATGTGCCGGATCTGATTCCGCGGTCCATTCTCCGTAAATCCGCCGCGTTCCGATCATTTACCTGTAATCGCCATTTGCCGCTGACACGCGCTCGCGGGCCAGATCGGCCAAATATTTCTCACAATCGGATTTATTTAAATCTTTTCAGATAGTTTTGGACACTCAGATGTACTTAGAATAATCCGCATCAATTTTCTTCATAGACTGGGATTTTCTGCCGGATAACACTCAACATGGATCTTGCTTCCGTTGTTGCTGCTCTCGCCTCCGTTGGTGTTCGAGTCTCCGGTTCTACCCCCAATAGCAGCGTTCAGGTCGACTCCTCGCGTGCCTGCCCCACTGGTCTTGCCGGCCCCGAGCCCTCCGGCACGATCAACGACCCAGGGCAGCACTTTCATGGTAGCAGAGGCTACCTGAATGTTGTTCCTTTGGTGTCCCAACCACAGCCCGCTCCCCAGTACGGCCCCGTAGACCCCGCCGCTTCTGGAGAAGTAACGATTACGCTGCCATGGTGCTGCGCGAACGAGGCCTTGAGAGGAATGCCTTGCGCAAGCCCAAGCTGCCCAAGAAGGCCACAAATCAGCAGCTGTGGGGACCCAGATTACCACAATCCCAGTCGAAATTGGCCATCGAGCAGCTGGAATCAGCCGGCCTACGACGATGGCAACGCTCCGGTAGACCTTACGGAGCTGGCAGGTACCAACATTCCTTACCAATGTCCAACATTTGAGACCACGGACGCCGACATTGACGACATTGAGATGGGTGGTCCAGGTGAGGTACCTAGCTATAATCGACCAGCCTCTTGGGCACAATGGGACGACCATTTGTCTCCAGAAGTGACCCGTAACCTTGAGGCCCTTGAAGCCCTTTGTCTCTTAGCCACGTCTAAGTTGATCGGACAAGAAAGAATCGCCTCTGATTTTTTAATGGAATATTTTTTCCTCCTTCAAGAAGAAATTAATACCAGGATGTGGTGGTGTTCTCAAGAAGATGACTCTTTTGCCATTTTTTTGCAGATCTGGGAGGCAAGCCCCTTCCCGAAGGAGAAGACCAAGGCACCTGTTGCCAGGCCCTCCGCCCCTCATCCCCCTGTTTCCATCCGCGACGATCTAGCCGCCGCGGTTGAGGAAGGAATTTTAGAGGCAGCCAGGCAGGCAAGCCTGGAAATTAGGGCTGAAGGAGCTCCCCAAGTGGACTCCTGGCTGCGGACCACCGAGATCAGCGGTCCGACAGCCTGCTCAGGCCCTTCAGGACACGGTATGTATTGTCCTGCCGACTGCTCTTGCAGATTCCAGCGAGATTCTGAGCTCCAATTGCTCAAGGATCAAATGCAACTCATCATTCAGACGCTGGGAATAAAAGATCTTTTCAAGACGCACATGCGATCTGAGGGCGCATCATCGGTGGAACAAGTAACAGAACCGTCGGAGGAGGCGACAGAAATTTTTTCAATTGCTCCTTCGGTGGACTCCAAGACCACCGATGCAAGGATCAGCAGGACCAAGCTAAAGGAAAGGGTTACAATCTCTCGATCTCAGAGTAGGACGGCGAAGGCTAGGACTGAGGCTCAGAATGCCAAGCGAACTGCCTCCCGTACTGCCCCTCCTGCTGCTGATTCCAATGCCTTAGCCCAGCTGTTGCTCGCCCAGACCCTCGCCGGAGCTGGTGTGGCGAATGATGCCGCCAAGGTGTCTGCCATTACGGCCGGTGTTGGGCTGGATTCGCTTCTTAATCCTACTTCATTGCGACTTCGTCAGGTTGCCAAGCAACCGAAGTATAATGGGAACCCCAGACGTTGGCCTCAGTTCCAACGGGAATTTAAACTGTGGGTTAAGACTCAAAAACTCCAGGATGATCAGTTCCTGATGGCCCTCTTGGATTGCCTTGAGGGAGCGCCGGCCAACACTTGGCTCAGGACTTGGAGTGATCGTGAGGATTCAAGTTCCCCCCTTACCTTTGATGAGGTGTGGGAACAGTTGGAGGTACGTGGATCCCGGCTGCCAGAGGACCATTACCACCAAATGTTGAAGAATTTTCCTTCATTCTCGCGATTAATCTTGCACGAAGTGCAAGACAAGAGACAGCGCTTCTGGAACTTAGTGGAAGAAGCTGAACATTCAGGCGAAAAATTTTCTAGTGCCGAGCTGAAAAATCTGATTTTTGACAAGATCCCCTCAGAAACTGCCGCCACCCTTCGGAATAAACAGTCCGAAGAAAAGGTCAAGACCTGGTGGGCGGAGGTCGAAGGCTTCGATGCCTCGGCCAACAGGTTCTCCGTCAGGGAATCACTTCAAAAGTGTTCCCCCACGTCGTTTTCCAAAGTGAAATTCACTGACAACACGTGGAAAATCAAGTTTAATGAACACGAGGATCGGGACTTGTTTGTCCAAGTCCTCAACAGGGGAGTAAGCTTCCATGGCCATCGCCTGAAGGCCAAAAACTGGGTGTTTTCGTTCACCCCGAAGGAACTCTGGGAAGAGGTTGAGCGGCTCGCCGACGCCGCCAACCAGAATTTCCATGAGGGTCTTGGGGGAAACAAGAATACCCAGCAAAACACCCAAAATGGGGCCCAAAAGGGCAACAAAAAGGTGAATGACACCCGGAATGTTCAGGATCACTGTAGCATCTGTCTTCTTTCAGGTTCTACGAACCGAGCTAAGACGCATTCTACTGGTAATCACCGATGGTCTCCTTACGATCACAAGGTGATTGGTGAAAATATCAGTAATCCGCAGAATTCAGACAGGAATGACAGACAGGTGCATGGTGGAAAGGCTGGAAAAGGGAATCCGACCCCCTCCGGTGGAAGCAAAAATACTGGAGGCCCTGGCGGGTCCCAAGGCACAGGAAATCGGACTCCATCCGGCTCCGGTGGGCAGCCGAACGGCCAGAAAAATCCCAATAGCAACGCCGGAGGCGGAAATGGAAATCCAGGCCAAACCCCTCAATCCGGTACAAACAAGGGAAATGCTCCAGGATCCCAGGGTAAAGGTAAGGGAAATCCTTCTGGGACCCCTTTCTCTGGTAAGGGCAGAGGGCGTGGCGACGGTGGAGGTCCATCATCCGGCGGCCGTGGCCGTGGACGTGGAAAGGGCAACCATCGTGTGGATCAGGTCTCAGGGGCAGATCAGGTGTCCGATGCGGATCGAGATTACGTCGAAAATGCCTTGAATCCAGCAGATGATCCGTTCCAAGATGAGTGGGTCGACGAATCAGGGTGTGTCCACAATGTTAACGCAGCTACTGGAGGTCAGAACGCCTAGGGGAGCCACGAAAATCGCCCCTCCCCAGGCGATTTCAGGCATGATCCCCAGATTCCTGATCGACCATTACTTGATGTAGGGTCGCTTGTCTCCTCTCCCCTGGATCCGGCAGCGGATCCTTCTGTTGTAGTGGACGAGGTTGGTGTACAGTCCAAGCACAGGGCCCGTCAGTTTGTCACAAAGCTGTGGGTCTCTGATCGCAAGGGCAATTTCCACCTCGCCACTTGTTTGTGTGACAATGGATCAGAGGTAAATCTCCAATCCAATTCTTTCTTACCCGACGACTGCGTGTTTGAGTCGCCTCATCCTGTTACCCTCGAGGGAGTTTCTGGACATTCTCTCGCAGGTGGGCAACGCGGTTGTTATATATCAACTCATTTGGTCGCTCAAGACCTTTGGGAAGAAGGTAATGTGGAGGAAGTGGTCCTTAAGGATGACTACTTCTATCGTGCCGACATAAAGTATGACCTTTACTTGGGCCATCCTTGGCTTAGCAAGAACAGGGTGGCGCCCGTAGGTCATCGGCGTTGTTTTTTACTGGAGTCAGGTCCCTTGGAGCGTCCTGAATTTCGTTTTTTGCACGCAGGGTTTAAAAGTGCAGAAGAATTTTTGAAGCGAAAGGTTACACCAAAATTTGGCGAAGATGTCACCATTGCAGAGGTGAATGGGAGTGCCGATTACTCCCGAGAGTTAGAATGTCTTCGTAGGGACTCCCAGCCACGACGCCCTTCGCGCTGGCACTCTTCATCCTACAGAGTTGTCGACAAATGGCGCGATACAATCTGTGAATATTTTTATGAACACCATTCCTTTTGGCCACAGTATGATGCCTTTGCTAACCGCGAGAACAAGCGCTTTGACAAGCACTTTCGCGACGCTTGGACCCATAGATGGGACAAGAAGTTGTGGATTAATCCTCCGGTTCACTTAATCCAGCAGGTCATCCACAAAATCAAGCAAGATAAAACCCAGGCGATTTTAGTTGTGCCCTTGTGGGACGACAAGCCTTGGTTTCAGGAATTGCAAGACATTTGTGTAGATTACATCGAACTTCCCAGGAAGATTAAGCTGTATGCCAGGGACGACACAGGTCCCCTGCCACAGCGGTCCTGGAGTTCGCTTGCATTCCTGGTGGATGGAAAGCTTTCTGACTCTAATTCTGCTGATTCTGGTACTGATTCTTGTGTTGGGTCTGAATCTGAGGTTGAGCGTGGTACTGATGATGAATCTATTTTTTCTGATTCTTGTTGGTCAGATACCCAAGGTGATCCAACGTCAAATGGATCCGCCTCGTCTCCCTCTTCCCCAATACGATCGACATCGAAAAGAATCTTCAGTGCACGGGCGAAGAAAAATTTTAAATCGCGCCGCAAATTCAGAGTTTTTTATGAAAAACCCCGTGTGGAAGCTTTCATAGATCCTTTCGAGGAGCTGGATCACGAAGAGAATCTCTGGAATGTCGACACTCGACCCACCTATCTTCAAGAGGCAGTTGATACGGACCTTTTTAGGGACATCCGTAAGAAGATTCTTCCTGCCAAGGCCGAAGAAGTCGCCAAAGTTTTTTCGACAGTAATTCCTGGCGATCAGGTGGACACTGAATTGTGTTCCAAGACAAGAGAAAAGATTTTTGAGGAACGGAAGGACACGACCCTTTCGGGGAAGTTGATCAAAGACCCCCCTGTCCGTGGGCAGTTCGGTGAAGCCTTCATCGAGCTTCGTGAAGTGTACAAGGCGAAGAAACAGCGTCCTTATGAGAACCATGGACACAAACATGAGATACTCAGAAAAATCATCGAGAGAAATCTCAGGGAATTTGGTTGGCTTGAGGGTTGTATGACCAGCGAATGGTGCTGTGCACCCTTCACAGTCCCGAAGCCGCCGCCTGCAGACCAGAACACTATTGATGGTTGGCGAATGGTTGTTGATTTTCGCAATCTCAACGCCGAAACCAAGGCGGATTCGCACCCCCTGCCCCTCATTGAGGAGGAAATCGCCAAGAGGGCAAGAGGTCGTTTGTTTTCTGTGCTGGATCTCCGTCACGGCTTTCACCAAATGCCGTTAAGGAAGGACAGCCGACCTCTCACCTGTATGTGCACGCCATGTGGCCCAGTCCAATGGACGGTCATGCCCATGGGCCTGAAGAACGCCCCTTCGTTTTTTCAAAGAATGATGGAGGATGTGCTTTTTACAGCTCATCCTGAGCTTCGTGCCTTCGTGAGTGTGTACATAGATGACATAATCATCGCGACGGAGGGGGAGGGACTGACCGAAGCCGAGCTGGTGGCCCTACATGAAAAGCAGCTGAACCAGGTTTTGGACATTCTTGATGCCAATCAGCTGATTTGTGGGCCAAAGAAGGGAAAATTATTTTTAAAATCAGTTGAATTTTGTGGTTCTCTCCTTGAGAATGGCACCCGACGACCCAGTCCAGGAAAGCTCGTCGCTATTCAGAAGTGGAAGCGCCCTGAGACGATCACGGAATTGAGAGGATTCCTGGGTTGTTGCAATTTTTACCACACTTTTGTGCCGAATTATGCCAAATTTGCTGCCCCCCTCACTGAATTATTGAAGGTAGGGAGAGATGCGGGCAAGGCAGGTTCAAAGGTTCGTGTCAAGTGGACTGACGAGTGCGAGGAGGCCTTCCATCACTTGAAGGCGGCCCTCTGCGAAGTCGCCACGTTGCACGTGCCGCAATTCGACCGACCCTTCTACATAAGAACCGACGCTTCGAGGTACGCGATCGGAGCTGTCCTTGAACAGGTTGATGAAGCCACAGGTGATCATTACCCTCTTGCATTTTGGTCTCGGAAGCTAGCCCCACGCCAAATGCAATGGTCGCCGCGTGAGCAAGAAACATATGCCATAATCTGTGCGCTGAAAAAGTACCAATCGTGGGTTGGCACCAATCGAGTCGAGGTCCTGACGGATCATCGATCTCTGGAGTATTGGGCCACCGAACACATTGATACTGTCGCGAGCCCAGCTGGCCGACGGGCCAGATGGCACGAATTTCTCAGTCTGTTTGACCTCCATGTGTCGTATTTGCCTGGTAAACACAACACGGTAGCGGATGCTCTGAGCCGATGGGCTTACCCCGCTTCAGAGGGGCTGCAAAGTACCAACATCCATGGTACGGAGCAGGACCGCCACGTCGTAATCGAGTGGGATCAAGAAGAAAAAAGGCTCATTCGACGTGAATGCATGCAATGCACTGTTAAACAGCACGCATGCCCGTGTCACGACATCACGGCCTTTTCAGATCCGGCGCATGCTCATGAGATCTGTACCAAATCACTGAAAGTCGTGGAGAAAGTCACCGATCCCTCCTCAGGGAGTGTGAAACGGTTTGACTATACCCGACGTGTAAGTGGATTTCGGTTGATCCAGGGCATTAAGCGTCGAGATCCGGCCAAAACTCCACCCCTGCCGAAAGATTCCCTTATCATCCGTGACTGGACGTCCGATTATCTGCATGATCCCATGTTTAAAGAGGTCTTTGAGAATCTCAAATCCAAAGATGCTCACAAGGATGGGATTTTTTCGGAATATTCGTTGGATGGGGGGAAGCTGTGGATGGAGGGTAAATTGTGCGTACCAGACGCCCTGGCCCCCCGAGTGTTAAACTGGTGGCACAAATGGGAGTCCCCCCACGCACATGGCCGTCGATTATGGTCGATGATTAAACATAGGTTGTTTGGCTCAAGGCTATATACTCATTGCATGAAAGTAGCCGCCGGATGTGCCCAATGTGCTGTCGCGACGCCACCCAGCGCGAAGAAGCACGGCCATCTGAGGCCACATCCTATTCCGGAGCGCCTCTTTAACAGAGTCACCAGTGATTTTTTCTACCTTGGTGAGCTCGATCACGAAGAGTGCCATTGGACGAACAAAAAAGTCAATGGTGTGCTCCTTATTCAGTGCCGTCATTCCGGCTACATTCAGGTGTTGCCTTGCAACATCGAGTCAATGACTGGCAAGGCTGCCGCCAAATGGTGCGCGCAGACCTGGATGGGAGGTTGGGACGTCCCATCCGAGGTGGTAACGGACTCAGGCAAAGAGTACACCTCCGAATGGTGGAGAGAATTATGTGCTCGCCTTGGAATCCACCACCTCAGGTGTGAAATCCACTCACATCGAGCGCTGCCAGGCGAAAGAGCCGGCCGCTCACTTATAAATATGCTCCGTAAGGAACTCGCCAGTGAGAAGGACTTCCATTGGCTTGAGATTCTTTTCGCCATGCTTCGCCGTTACCACAACACGCCTTTGTATCATGGCCTGTCTCCAAATGAAATTGTCTTTGGACGAAAGAAGTGTTGGTGGAACATGCCGTTGAATAATCCTCGCCCTTGTAAAGATGCTTCGTTGTTTTTGGACGACGTCCAACGAGCAGATAAAACTGTCTCGAAATTAATCGATAAGCATCAAGCTGACTGGCTTTGGGTCCAGAATCAAGGTCGAAAAAACCCCCACAATTTTGAAGTCGATGATCGAGTTTGGCTTCGAAAATCCGAAACCACCCTGGACGGAGATGACAAGCTTCTTCCCTTGTGGGAGGGGCCATTCGCTGTTACAGCGCGTCTAGGTGAGAACAGGTGCAGGATTCGTGTGGATGTCAGCAGGGAAATTGACGTTTCGGGCGATCGCCTCAAGAGAGAGATCCCCTCCCCCAAGGATCGGGTTAAACCCCTTTTTTGGACTTCGAAATTTTTGTCAGATCGGGTCATCGAAGGGGGGAAGTACGAACTCAAGAGGATTGTAGAGGCAAGACGTGACGGAAAGGGCGAATGGGAATTTCTGTGTGAGTGGAGGGGCTTTGATTCCAGTCACAACAACTCAGAACCAGCCCATTCTTTTGTCCATGGGTACACCAAGGGGTTCATCGACTTCCTCAAGAAGCACCCCGAAATTGGCGTACTCCTGACAGATTGTTTGTCGAAACCAGACAGACAGGTGGAGAGCGACGGAAAAAGACCTGTGGTGAATCGAGATCCAGCCTTTTTACGGCCCTCAGCAGCCACATTCCAGGGCTGATCCGTCGATCCCCCCTCCTGCGGTCAGGCCAGCCCAGGAGCCAAATGAGGACCAATCTTCGAGTTCGGCCGCTGATTTGCAGCGCCCAAGCCGTACGAGGGCCCCACCAGACAGGTTGGTGGTCACATGTATTCGTGCTTGGCCGAACATTCCACATTCTGCTCAATCCACTGTTCATTCTTCCTGATTATGTCATGATGTGGAGAACTGCGAATGTTTGATAATCTGACGTCAATCAACTTTTCTTTGGTCTCCGTTCGGCAGACAAGGCGTAGATACGCTGCCGAAAGCCACGGGGTGTGCTGCCGTGTTCAGAAAAAACCAAACTCAGGCTTAATTCAGGCAGATTCGGGGTAATCTTGTCTCTGTTGGTCTGTGCATTTTTGGAATTTGGCTACTCGTGCAGATGGAAGCAAATGTACATAGTAAAAACGCCGGCCGGCGACATTCACCCCTACAGGCACCCCCTGTAGTACTGGCTGCACTAGATGCGACGCCAGGAACTCAGATCTCACCTTCATTTGCCGTGATGCTGAAGTCAAAGTCCAGATTCAGATCCAGATTCCTTGAATTTACCTTGAATTCCTCAGATTTGTCCATCATTCTGCCACTGTTGCTCGAAACCCCGACGTCAATTGTTCAGACAACCTTCAGACAGAGGCTCTAGGGACTTCTAAAAGCAACCTCTGAAGTCCGTAAGCTTCGTTGTATTTTTGGCACACGCCAATGTGAGCTCAATCCGACCTGAAACTGTCGAAAATGGTGAATCCAAGTGTCTTGTGGGACTCAATCGAAAGATGGGCCTTGTCCAAGTCGATTGACACCGTCGCCACTGTAAATAAAGAACTATTCGGTGTCTCTCAGTTATATACTGTCAGTAAAGCGCCTTCAGCGAACCTTCGGCGCGTTACATGCCAAGGATCCAGGGCCAGCATGTCCCATCATGATGCATCATCACATGATCCACATTTTCATAGAATCTGTTAGATGCTCGCGAACCAACGTGCCGGAAAGCACAATTGAGCTGAATAAACGACAATATATATTAACACTAGTCTAAACGAAAGTGTTAGTAGTTTTAGTTCTACACATTCCGCTTCATTTCACCTTCATCTTAGGGAATTTGCACATTTTAGGACAATTTAGGTTGATTTCCTTGTCATCTCCTCTCATTCCTCGAAGATCTGTCGACGGCTTTGCCTAACTTCGTTGACGCTTATGATTTTCTGTGCACTTAGGGTCTGTAGACTACATTTGTATTTGTTTTCCCTCTCTGTGATTGTTTAATCTCCTTCATCTCTGCTCAATTTGATTCCCAATCTTGCTGAATCTTGTGATCATCCACCAGATGCGCCAAATCTGAAGCACATGCTGCACTTTTCAGAACGAGAAAAGCGGGAGTAACACGATGTAGAGCTCGGCGAGGACACCGTAGCGTGCCCGCGACAGCGAAACTGTGCCAGAGCGCTGAGATGTCACTCCATTTCTTGATTCCCCCACTCAATCCACCAATAATCTACCTCATTCTCAACCAGTGCATGGTTTGGTATCGATTCTCGATACGTTTACATGCTTTTTAGCCCTTAACCTAATGTTGTACTGCACGGAGGACTGTTCGTCACTCCTCATTCTGTCTCATTTCAGGTTCATCCATCCTGATTCAGTGCCAATTCAGCCCAAATCAGGTCAGATCAAGCAGATTTCGCCCCATCGAGGCTACATTTCTATTTTTTTCTGGGACTTACCCGCACTACGTTCTTCGTTGACGTAGCGACACACCCCAGTGTGTTTTTGGAGGGGGAGTGTAAGTGCGGCTAACCCCCATCTGCTCAGATTTTAGCAGATCTGCCCCAGATTGACTACATTTTGGTCATTTTCTTTGCTTCGGCGGAATCGCCGCCTCGCAGCTCAGACTCAGGATCAGACCTATATATTTCTGATGTGCCGGATCTGATTCCGCGGTCCATTCTCCGTAAATCCGCCGCGTTCCGATCATTTACCTGGAATCGCCATTTGCCGCTGACGCGCGCTCGCGGGCCAGATCGGCCAAATATTTTTCACAATCGGATTTATTTAAATCTTTTCAGATAGTTTTGGACACTCAGATGTACTTAGAATAATCCGCATCAATTTTCTTCATAGACTGGGATTTTCTGCCGGATAACACTCAACATGGATCTTGCTTCCGTTGTTGCTGCTCTCGCCTCCGTTGGTGTTCGAGTCTCCGGTTCTACCCCCAATAGCAGCGTTCAGGTCGACTCCTCGCGTGCCTGCCCCACTGGTCTTGCCGGCCCCGAGCCCTCCGGCACCATCAACGACCCAGGGCAGCACTTTCAGAAACCCTGGACACGTCTTGACAGCCGGAGGTGTCCAAGTCGAAGTACGGTACTACACGAGAGCTTATGTTCGGGTTGGAGACCTTGTATTTCGTCATCACTTCAAGGTCCTGGAGATTTTGCCGGATGTGGTACTTCGACTACCATGGCTTCGAAGCTACAATCCAACTGTCAACTGGAAGGAACGGTACGCCGACATCCAACATGGTTCGAATTAGTACTGGTTATCTTTTGGCGAATCAAGACATTCCACCCAGCTACAGTTTCAAGCTGCTTCAAAGCTGGATCTTCTTTCGATACTTTCATCCAGTTCCTCGAAAGCGAGTCCGGTTGGGAATCCTACCCCACATGCCAAGGAACACCTTGACCTACACTCGTCGGCACACGTTCAGCACGGTACTGACATGTACGATGAGTCCGAAACGGAACATGGTATCACCGATGAGGAGTGCAGCGATATGGAGATTGAGTACATTTCGTTGCCGAAACTCAAAAGAGAGATCCCTCGAGCTGATCTCACGGGAGATCAGGTATTTTTGTGCTGCATGCCTCGACCAGCAGTGCCGGTCGATCAAATGTATAAGATGAAAGCAAGCAATGATGATGACGGGCTTGACCCCGTTCGACGCAAACTGCCGAATCGATTACACAAGTGGGCGGACCTCTACGACCGGGAGAAAGCGGAGTATGGAGACCTACCTCCGTATCGACCTGGAAGAGATCGTCGAATACGCCTCGATTCGGAAGACAATCCACCGTGGGTACACCCTTACAAAATGGATGCGAGCCAACTAGATGAACTTCGACGACAATTGGACAAGTTGCATCGATCTGGTCGGATCAGACCATCCTCGAGTCCATACGGAGCGGGTTGCCTACTGGTGAAGAAAGCGAATGGTAAATGGCGCATGTGCGTTGACTACCGAGCGTTGAATACGCAAACTGTACGAGATCGATATCCTTTGCCATCGATCCAATCCATCTTGAGTACACTGGGGGGTTCCACTGTATTTTCGAAGATGGACCTTGTTAGTGGGTTCCACGAGATCCGAATCCAAGACGAAGATATCGGGAAAACCGCCTTCAACACGCAATTTGGCGCCTTCGAGTGGGTTTTTATGCCCTTTGGCCTCTGTAATGCGCCATTGACGTTCCAACGCGTCGTGAATGATGTCCTTCGAGACCACTTGGGGATCTTTGTATGGGTGTACATCGACGACATCCTCGTCTTCTCGAAAGATGCGGATGAACACCAACGACATCTCGATTTGGTACATGAACTACTCCGTAAGCACCAGCTCTTTCCCTGCATCGATAAATCCACATTCTTCCAGAGTCGAGTACCCTTCTGTGGATACATCATCGACAAAGATGGAGTACACATGGACCCCAAAAAGATCAAGGTCATTTGAGTTTGGCCTCCGCCAACTACGGTTCATGATGTTCGACAATTCATTGGATTGTGCGGATTTTACCAGCAGTTTGTCGAAGGGTTCCAAGCTGTTGCAGCCCCTCTGACCGCGATGTTTAAGGCAGACTTCGAGTGGGAATGGACAGCCATCCATCAGGCTTCCTTCGACAAGCTGAAGCAGGCGATGATCAATGCGACACATGTCAGTGCTATCGACCCTCGACAGCCGGATCACCTGTACACAGACGCTTCGAAAGACTGCGTGGGTGCTACGCTGGCGCAACGATGTGCGCATGGAAAGTACAAGGGACATCTTCGACCTATTGCCTTCATGTCGCGGAAAATGCAGCCTGCCGAAACTCGATACCCGATTCGAGAACAGGAGCTGTTGGCCATCGTATTAGCCTTGAAACAGTGGTTTCACCTACTTCGAGGACCGCAGCAGGTGCACGTGCACACTGACCACGAAAGTCTTCGATATCTCAAGACATGTCCTCGACCGCTGACACCACGGCAAGCACGATGGTCCCAATTCCTCGAAGAATACAACCTGACGTTGTGGTACGTACCGGGCCTCGAGAATCCTGCGGCGGACGCCTGCTCCCGTCTGACTTCGCAACAGTTGATGGACATCGAAAATGCCACACGTACACGGGCTTTCGTAATTCCCCTGGTTGAGAATTGGGCTTCACCGGAAGGAGAACCTGTCGATGAGTTCCTACATGTACTCGAAGACTCATTCTCTCATGACGAGGTGTGGCCCCAGCCGTACGACCACCTGTTAGTTTCGCTTCGAAGCGGACGCTCCGTGGGGAAGGAACCTGACGCTGATGAACTTGCAGAACCAGCCCCCCAATTCGACACTGAACCCGCCGTGGAACCAGAGGAACTGGAGCCGCTACCATCAGAGGCGACGACTGTCGAGCCGGAGGACCTGGGACTGGAGCCAGTTTCATCGGATGAGATCATGGCTGAAGATTCACAACAACCAGACATGCATCTCGATGATGCTGGCAATGAGCCAGACACGCCTGCCGACACCGACGACCTTCCCGATGTAAGCATGGATCGCCCTCTTCGAGTCACTTATGGCAATGAACTTCGATATGCTCCGACCATGGCGGAACTGATTCGCTGTCGACGCCATCGTGACGGCAGGTTACCCTATGTGCTCATTTGGATCAGGTACTTCACACAGTGGTTTTACCCGGTTTAACCCGGTTGAACTCGGAAGGGGCGCGGTTGAACCGCTGAACCGCGGTTGAACCGCGGTTGAACCACCGCCAGCGCTGGCGGCAGCGGCTGCGCCAGCGGCGCGCGCTTTTCTGAACAAAATATTTGCATAACCACCTGAAGCTGATGCGTGACAAACCTTTTTTAAAAAATGTCCCACCACTGGCTGCAAGTGGTGAACGACCACTACAGCGGGTGGGGGGGCCAACAGCTGGTGGACGACTTGTTCAACTTTTTTTGCACAAACGGCACGACAAAACGCCTATGGAAACAACTTGCTGACCGAATTGGTAACACACAGAGGGCTTCCAAACAGACAAAAAGGCCTACAAAAAAAGCTCTCACAGGATCCGACGCTGTGCGCCTCATTTTGGACCTTGGGATGCCGAAGCGAAGGTATGTGGCATAATGCACACATGCCTACAAGTGGTTCAACGTGGTTCAACGGTGCGGTTGAAGCCTTATCACAAATGAACAATTGTGATTGTGCTTCATGACAACGTTTGCACGGCAAAATAATCGCTTAATGTTGCCCAAAGCATGAACATATGAGTTGCAACGTGTTGCCCGCGTCACAAATGTGAATACTTTGTGGTTTGTACCATTGGACACTTTTTGGTGCCATGACGGCAACCCCTTCAACCGCAGGTTCAACCGCGCACTTTATCCCAATTTCTCGGTTCAACTGTCCCTAGGTACAAGAAGCTTATTTCGTGCGCCGATGCCAAAGAGAAGAAAACCGGTGCAAGCACCGTCCCATGGACACATTGCTTTCCGTCGTATGCAACGATGGATAAAGCTTGGTCCACGTTAAGTGAGAGACAAGTACTAAAAACGACCATAAAGGATGGAAGAGTTGGGGTTCGTTGGGATGTGGATGATTGGATACAATATATATAGGCGATCAAAGGGATGTGCTAGAAGAAATGCACTTCCCAAGATTTAGGGATTATCACCCCTATGTACTTATAGTGCGTGGTGATGGGTTTCCATGTGGAGCAAGGTCATGGTGCCAAATTGCATGTGGTTTTGCAAACCACATGCAAAAAGCACGAACCTTGCTCTACAATTGGACCCTTGACCTTGCTCTCGTAAGTGAGCATGAAACGGATCTTGTGCGTGTCCTCTTTGGAGAGACACTAAAAAAAGTACAACAAATTATTGACCGTGGCTACATGTTGCTCCGAGGGTTTTGGGTGCGAACGGTTGTCATTATTGGAGGCGATAGCCCTTGGCTTCGTCATATACTTGGTCTATCAACATTTTATGAAATTGTTTCAACTTATTCTTTTGCCACATGGTCTAGGGAGAAAGAAAGATGGGTAGGGTGTGAATGGCGACGAAGTACAAGACTTGAAGCAAAATTCCTAAAGTATAGGAAACAAGGAGTTAGTTGTGTTGGTGCAAAAGGGTGCATCGAAAGTCCACTACTGAAAGTGGATGACCGTATAGGGTGTGTCATCATGTGTGTTCTTCATCTTGTGATACGATGTGGTGAATATTTAACAACGTTTGTGCGCACACGAGCCACAATGTTGACGGTACCACAACGATCCAAGGTTCAAAGCCTCCTAAAGGAAGCTAAGACCAATGTTTCTTTGAAAGGCCGGTCCTTCCTCGATGGGGAAGAGACATGGCACTTGTTTGCCAATTGGTTGCCCATTGCAAAGAGTTTGCGTCTAACACCACATGTCACCACTACCGTTGAGGACATGGGGAAATTGCTAACCGCTATCTATCGGTGGACATATGATCCATTCGTCCAAGGGTGTGCACAAACTGCAAAGAGGTTTCAAAACACTACATGTCCCCATAAACGATCACCCTACTTGCTTTGGCTCCGCAACGAGGGGGCCATCGTATTGGGTAATTTGCAACCTTGGGGGGGGGCCATGTTTTGTGGCGACATTGTGGAGTCGCTTAACTATGTCTTTAAAGACAACTTTCTAACCACAAGTTCCCGGGGTGGTGGTCGTAAGGCTACCAAGGAGGAAAAGGATGAGGCAATGCTCCGACATGCGCACGAGCGCACCTTCCTCTACAAGCAGATGCCTCGATGGGACGGGCGGCGGCGACGGGAAGATGAGCGCGTAGTGCACACTCAATTGGAAGTTGGCAACTAGGAGGTGTGTGTGTGGTTCAACCGTGGTTCGGGAGGTTCACCCGTGCGGTTGAACCGGCTTCCCCACGGTTTCACCCCTGCTTCTCTCAGGTGCCTTTGCGCCATGGACCCCGAGTCTTTGGGGAAGGCCTTGCAGGACTGCCTGTGGGCACTGGGTACGGGACAAGGCGCCGATCCCCCTGCCGCGCCAGCGCCACAAGCAGCTGCAACGCCTCCAGCTCCCCACCTGGCCGACAAGTTCCCGCTGAAGGAAGAAGTGGTGGTCCACAACACCTGCAACCCCGACACCACCCTGGCGCCCGAGACGCCTGAGTGGCGGTGGCTGGCTGACGTGACGCCGAAGTACGTGTTCCGCCGTGCCATGACGCTCTGGATGAAGAAGCACCGCCAAGAAGACAAGGATGAGGTCCAGTCCTACCCCTGGGAGACGAAGTGCCTGAGCGCCGGGGAGATTTCGGAGTGGAAGGTCTGCTGTTGTCTTGTTGTTTGCTAGTTGATTGTGCTGGTGTTTTTTGGTCTTTTGGTAGATGTTTTGATATGACGCATGCTGCGTTTCGTTGCTGTGTGTTTTTGTGTCTATGAATGTTCTGATGTGCGTTTTCTGATTGTAGGTGCTGCGTGTGGGCCTGTCGAGCGACCCCCAAGGCCACATGTCCCTGGACAAACCAGGTCTGGATGCCCTGTTCAGGATATGGGCCACTGCGGGGTGCGAAGTTGCCAGGAGCGCGTCCTGGTTTGGCGCGGATTCCGTGGGCCGGGGCGGTGGTCACAGCGCAGGACACGGTCCACGCTTCTTCTTCAAGGCCCCGGTGGAGTTGCCACCAGGTTGGTTCGACGAATCGGAGGTCCAGCGGTACACGGCGACTCCGAGCAGCATGCTGGCTATGGGCGCCACCATCTCAGGTGGGGGAAAGCACAAGAAGGCCAAGGCAAGCGCCGCGACGGCAGCAGCGGCGCCAACGGCAATGGCACCATCGCCATTCGTGCAGCCAAGTGTGGTTCAAGCGATCCAAGGGGTGCAACAGGTGTGCAGTAGTTCAACCGTCGTTTCAGCGGGTTCAACCGTGCGGCTGAACCGCCTTCACCGTCTCCAACCGTGCACAGTTGAGCGTCACCTTCCTACACACTGAATCGCGTTCCCCAACTTCTGCGGTTCACCTGCCTCCTTGCTTTCTCTGCAGTTGACCGCCAGTGATGTGCCTGAGCACATGTTCGTGGTGGATCGGCGTGGCCCTGGCATTGTCGTCCGCGGGCGATGGCCACCCATGCCCATCTTGGAGTGGTGGGACGTGTGGTATCGGCAGATCTCTGGCGCCGCTCAAGTGGTCGAGCGCATGAGTCGTGGCGTGCAGCAGGGCTTGCGGGAATTGAGCAATGCCAGGCAAGGCAGTCCTGCGCCAGAACGGCAGAGGTCAACGCCCCTGGAGTCCAGTCCAGCCGTCACCATCGCGCCCCAACCAAGTCCTGTGGGAGAGAGCTTTGAGGAGTTCTACAAGAGTGTGTGGGACCGCCCACTTGGAGCAGGTGCAGCATCTGAGAGCAGTGGAAAGGCACCCAAGCCTCCACATCTTCCAGCACCACCGCCACCGGAAGAGACGAGCACCCCCGGCAGCAAAGTGGTTCCGAAGTCCCTGTTTCAGTCCGCCCGGAAGGAGCTCCGGAAGAAGAAGCGGACAAGTGCAAAGGATGAAGCACCGCCCGCGAAGGCCCAAGTCTCTGGCGACAAGAATTCGAAAAAGAAAGCCAAAACTGGCAGCGGTGCTTCCTCCAAAAAGCGGAAAATCGCCACGGACAACAGTGAGACGGACAAGTCAGACCCCCTTTTTGAAGAGCACGAATGGGTCCCAGCCGCAAAGCATATCCCAAAGAAAAAGAAGAAGAAGGTAGTTCCGGCCCCAAGTTCCGAGAGTGACTCCGGCAAGCTCCCCAGCGACACGGTGCAGGATGTGAAGGCCCTGGCAACTGAGTTGGCTGCGGGATCGAAGGATGGCGACGAGGAGAAAGTGATCAGGGCAGAATCTGCGCATGCGTCAGCTCTGGAGGTGTGCACGGTTGAAACGGTGAAGTGTAGTTCAACCGCACGCTTGAACCGCCTGAACCACGGTTTCACTATTTTTTCCTTTTTGCAGAGCCTGGATCAAGCCCAACAACGACGACTGGCGGTTGAGGACACGCGCAAACAGCTGCGACAGCGGTTCGGATCGGCGGCCAACACGCCGATTCGATGGGTCATTGTGGACGGTCCTGATGGCGAACCACGTCTGGCCGTGGGTACCCCGGGGAAAGCCACGAAGGGGACCCCCCGGCCCAAAAAGGGGGAAGAATTGGTCTTCCTTCCCCCGCAGTGGAAGGAGGAGGGCAATGCAGCTGGGACAACGTGGCCAGTTATTGCAGTCAAGGACAGCACAAGCTTCAGTAACCCCCACGCTGCCGAGGAGGCGTTAAAAGAGCGCCGCGCCCAGAAACAGGAAGCGATCCATGAGGAGGGCAAGAAGACAATGGAGGACTCCCCCTGGTACAGTCCACTCGAGGAGAAGGAGGTCACTCCCGCGCCGGAAGCTGAAGCGGAAAAGGACAGTGACAATGGTGATCCTGTGCCGACGCCGCCCGTGATGCCAGAGCCAAAGGACAATGAGAAGCACATTCCTGTGCCTAGTCCGCCGGAGGTGCCAGAGCCAAAGGAGAGTGAAGAACAGGTGGTCAAAGAGGAAAAGGTGGAGTCTGCTGGTCCAGGGGTGCAGGAGCACCAGGACAGTGGGGAGGACTCGCCTGCAGCCCCGGTTGGTCAAGAGGAGATTGAGGAGGTTGGTGGAGCGCCGAAGGACGAGGAAATGCCTGCATGTAAGCAGGAAGATAACGAAGAGGCAGCCCCAGAGGTTGGTGCACCAGTGCCTCACGTGTAGGAAGAGCCGCTCCCAAACGACTGACTTTTCACGTGCCTCAAGGGAATGAGGGCGTGGCAGTGGCGGGAGCGACATGGAGCACGGTACCGTAGGCAGTTGTGGGGGGCCGTAATGGTGCAGGGGCATCACCGTGTGCAAGTTGCAGTGCAAACGAGGAGAGATCCGGACCTGGTCCGGCGCGTGAACGCACACATCCGAAGTGTACTCCCCCAACTAACCTACACTGCGCTCGCAGTGGTCCATGGGGTGGGCGATCATCCCATGCTTGTACATACGCATCCAAAGGATGACAGTCCCCTTACGGGGGAAATAGCCCTGGGTGATTTTGTGAGGCGGGAACTGTTTACCAGTGCCCTACTTTGTGCAAAGGGGCCTTCTCGTCCTGCATGGCTACGTTGGGGGCGTGATTTATTATGGGGACACATTGTGGATCCTCGATATGGGGTCATGTTTAACGCTCTTAGGCCCCACATGCCTCTGGCGTGGTCTGGACAGCGCATTGTGCTCGTACCGTATACAGGCATTGCATGGGGACGTCTGCCTGTGGCGATGCAGAATGAACTGGTCACGTTTGGCTTCCCAAGGTGAAGATGTGTTTTTTGTGTAGCGCTTCGTGCAACAGCGGTTGAACCGGTGAAGCCGGTGCAACCACGCGCCTGTCCAGCGGTTGAACCACCTCGAAATCCGGTTACATTTTAGTGCTATCCATGAGGAAACAAGCTTCTGACAATCAAGTGTAGGCTTGCATGTAATTGTTGTTCACTAAAAAGGGTCCAAAGTCCTAAAGGGAATCCAAACAAGGCGCAGGGGTGTATGTCACCACGTCTAACAAAAAGTGTATGGTGAAGCCGTGCGGTTCCACCAATACAGCCGCCGCCACTGGCACCTACACCACCACCGCCGTGAAATATGATCCAAGAGAAATAGGTCTCCAGTGTTTTGCACCAATGAGGTAAGAAGGTTTTCAAAAACATTCTTTTCAGGGGGTGTGGCATCTCTTGCAGGGCTGAAAAATAGCGGTTTTCAGGTTGCTACTTAGCAATTTGTTGCTGTACCACGATAGGGGTTCAACCGTGGGGAAGCCGTAATGAAAGTGCGCGGTTGAACTCGGTTGAACCACGGTTTCACTTGGGTAATTCAAGGGTACCTGATCCAAATGAGCACGTAGGGTACAATCAGTTCCCTTGCCGAAGGTTGGGTCGAACACTCCGTACCGTTCGAGTCTTAAAGGTACGCACCGCCGAGTACATCGACATTATCAGTGCAAAGACTTGACTCCGACAGCTGTGTGGGCAGCAGCCTATCGAGAAGACCCACGGACAAAGCACATCTACGAAGTCGTGGTTCGAAGCCCTGCGGCACAACACAAGCTTTGCGATGCCAAGTTGTCCTTCGATGATGGCAAATTCCTCCATTTGTCGACGATGGGCAAACGTGTGCTTGTCCCTCGAAAACTGGTGACGTCGATTGTGGCCATGTGTCACGAGTCGGAGTTCCATGGCCATTCAGGTGTCCTTCGAACCATGGCCCTGATTAAGCGCGACTACGTATGTTCGCACCTCCGACACTACGTCGAGTGATACATACTAAGTTGCGATGTCTGTCAAGCGGCAAAATCAAGGCGAGTCCACACCGCCAGAGTGCCAAGACCATTACCGGTGCCCGACACCAAATGGCACAGTGTGTCCATCGACTGGGTTTCAGGATTGCCGCCGACCACAAGGGGCCATGACGCCATCATGACTGTAGTCGACCGATGCTCCAAGCGTGGAATGTTCATCCCTTGTCGCAAATATATGACAGCCGACGACCTTATCTATGTGTTCCTGCATGAAGTAGTTCGACTGAAAGGATGCCCTCGACAAATTGTTTCTGACCGAGACAAGCTGTTCGAGTCCCAAGCGTGGAAGGAGTTGGCTCAGCGTTTCAAGATTGAGATGCACCAAACAGTGGCCAACCGCCCTCGAGGCAATGGCCTGGCGGAGCGCAGCAACCAGTCGATCCTCCAGCGCCTGCGTACACACGGCATCTTCGGCAACAACGAGTGGGATGTCGACCTACTGTTCGCCGAGATTCAGTTTAACAACCTGATATCCAATAGCCTTCGGCTATCCCCGTTCGAGATAGATGAAGGACGAACACCCCATTTTCCATTGGATTTTCCCCGAATGACTTCTCATGCACATGAGCCATCGACCGTGAATGATTACATGCAACGAGCGGAACGTACCTTCGATTCTGTGCGTGCAATGCTTGCCGAGGAACGTCGACGCCAGATGCATGTGGTCCTGCAAATGGACCGACACGTTCGAGTGCCTGAAGTCGGTGAACGATGGTGGGTGTTGGTACCGGAATATCGACATACAGGGAAACTGGATGTTGTCTGGTGCGGCCCTTACAAGGTTCTCGAGGTACTGAACAAGGGCGAGAATGTTAAACTTGACATCCCTGCACCCTTTGATGGGTTGCGAGTTTTCAATCGAGACAGCATAAAGCCCTACGTTCATCGAGAGGGACAGCCGGTGTGGGAGTTTCCGATGCCCCCTGTCAAAACAGGAGAATCTCCTTGACTTGTCAAGATTCTTGCTAGACGTCTAGTGGGATCTAAAAAGCACCGCACGTTCCTGTACCGTTGTGAATGAGATGACGACACATGGTCTTGGGAGTCGAGCAAAGCTCTAGAGGAGGATCCTGTGTACCTTCAGTTTCTTCGACTCCACCCTGAGTGACCTTGCTCTTCTCTGCAGCGTGGTTTTTCAAAAAATCCATGCGAGGTTCCGGGTCGACCGCCGGAGCCTCCGCCTACGGTACTACATCCCGGACACCCCGAACTTCCTCTCAACCTCCACCTCCTCGAGCATCACCGTCGGACGTCATCGATGTTGACGCGATCAATGACAGCGATGGTGACGCGTTCCCGTGGGGGGCCTGGCCACGGGACGCTGCGGTGACACGCACAGGCAGGCAAAGCACTGCGCTCACAGGGGCATCATTACGCTCGTGTCATGAGACAAAGCGTTTCAGGATCCTTGCCACTCTGAAACAAGGGAACAAAAGTATGTACAGCAACACATCAGGATATGTACACATGGGGTTAAGACTGGACTGGGGTAAGGGCATCACAGGGGAATAGACGCTTAGTCCCAACTCATATCCCAATCCCAGGTCCGACCCTCTCAGTGGCTGGTGGGGGCGGGGGCTCAAACACAACCCATGCCCTGCTCAGTCCGGACCCTGAAACCCTGCCGATAGGGGAGGTGTCCCGCCCAGCCAAAGGCGAGTTCCTGGGAACCAAGAGGGCTCTAGGGCCAATCGACAGTCGCTCCCTATGCTCCCTTAACGGCAGGTCCCAACTCCTCTCTGAGCCAGAGATATGGCCCCGCCATTATCCCCTAGGAGTTGGTAGCTGAAAATGGGCTGTTTCAGCCCAAACTGAAATTAGCTCAAAAATCTCCAAAATTGACCCCTTGTCCGGACCCGCCAGAGGTAGGGACGAGACAACTGACCCTATGCCCTTCGAGTATGAAGTTTCTGGAGCCCTCACCCAACCTGGTTCCCACTGAGGTCCCGGCATCAGGGCACCACGGGTTCGTCAAGTGGGGTCATGATGCCAAAATTACCAAAATTGGCCTCATTCCCACGCGTGGCTCGCCCGGCCAGGGCAAGGCCAATGGCTCCCAGGATAGGAGGCAGGACCTATGACCTATATCTGAGTGTACAACCTAGATTTGAGTCCGGCTCCTTGTGGGCATAGAGATATGGGGCCGCCAATTGACCACACGGGGGGGGTGAATTTGGGGTCCCAAAATGGGGTCATTTTGGCTGCTCGAAATGAGCCAAAATTTTGGGGGTGCTCCCAATAGTATATCTCCACGCCGGCTTGGAGATCGGATGCACCATTCCATACGCCACCCAACGAGAGTCCAACAAAGACCCCCATGCTCTTGGCTCTCAAACATCTCCATGCCACTTGGCGTGGTGACAATCCCAATCGGGTCCACAAATGCCAAAATGGCAAAATTGCCCACACTCACTTTGGGCTAGCACCTTAACGAAGGTTGCTCTGCTTCGCCCACGTGGTGTGTGAACCATGGGGACCAATATGCATAACACCCATGTCATATATTGTCCATTTGTGCATGCGTTCGGCGTGCATGAGGGTGCTCAACATGGTGCACGGCGGGCAGAAAATATGGAAAATTGGTCAAAATGGCCCAAAATGCGCACACTCATGGTTGGGGCAAATGAGGCACATGCCCGAGTTGGACCGGAGTGTGCCATAGGATTGGTATCAAGTCATATGTGTCCAACATATCTTTTGGGCGTTGCCCAACTCCTCCGGTTTTGGGAATGGCAGGGTCGCCAAGTGAGCCCATGATTTCGGATAGTCCCAAATCGCCAACATGGCGCCCACGGTATGCCAAGCCCAAGAGGAGTTTTTCGCCGGGTCCAAGATATGTTGGGCACCGAGGTATGTACCCCCAAAACATACTTGGGTCATGATGTCAATTGAGCGCAACGTTGAGATACACGGTAGCCACTTGACATCATGACGGGCAAAAAACAGCAATATTGGCGAAAAAACACCCCAAAAGTGCCTTGAAAGGTGCACAAATATATTATAATATCTTCGGCTTGGATTGAGTAATCGACCAATCCTTTTAAACACAATGACTTGACACCAATGACCTTCGATTCCACATATGTGCTCCACTTGGGGCGCTTTGAAAGGTCACGAGCGCTACTTCCCAAGTGGGCACATGAAAATATGGAAAATTGCAAAACACACACCTTGCTCCCAACGCATCGCTTTGGGATCGCCACACAAGCTTCCCTTCACAAAGGTTAGGCTTGCAATTGATCGTGGGGAGTATAAGGAAGGGCCTCGTGCAATATGAGGTCCATTGGTGGGTGTATCGCTCTTAGCCAAACCCGCCAAATGGGCACGCAATACAACACATGGCACATATCACATACTGCCCAAAAAGGTAGCTCCCCCCACGATATGTCATGCCCCTCCAAGGGCATAACTTTGTGTCAATCGCTCATAGGAATTCAAGGAGAGTTCCTATGCAACACCAACACTCGCGCGCTACACTCAAAAGTTATCTTAACGCACGCAATATCATGGCCAAAGAGTTATAACGCAAACTCTACCCTCTTGACCATGATCCATTACGCTAGCGCGCACGTGTGGAGACGCAATTGTGAATACATCCCATGCTTCCTTATTGTCATTCCTCGCAAGCGGCACGAGATATGACCCTCACAAGTGGCCTCACAAATCAACTTTGTTTTGCCCATATCTCTAAGACAAATGGAGGGCAAGACAAAAGGAAAGTTGATTCGTGCATAGGGAAGCACGTAGGTCCACTCGAAAGAGGTCAAATCAAGTGCGGGGATGTCGAAGTCGAAAATCCGATTTCGACATCCTGAAAAATTCGGATTAAGGTTGCGAGTGTAGAATGTGAAAATTGCGGATGCATCAATGCAATTCCTGAAGACTTTAGAGTCTTCGTCACGGATTGCGCTAAAATATCTGTATATAACAGTTAAACTGGCGGTTACGCTAAAGTCGCGAACTAACCGCCAGCTGTCAAAACAGTGAATATCAGAACGGAAGCGTAAAAATTGACGGAAACAATATCAAAATAAAAACCTGTTGATTCCAGATATTCTGATATATAAATCTCCGCTGGCGGCGCATCGGTTGCCGATGCGGGGCTTTACGGCACGGAGCACGCTCCCGCCGGGCTCGCACCGGGCGTCAACGGGCGTCTTCCCTTCCGTACATGGGGTTAGTGGACCGGAGACCGGTTGTATGCCCTACCCTAGCCATGGGGTTCTGGGTACCGCTTCACCCCCCCTCCTTAGAGCAAACCCTGGGGGGGGCTCGATAACACCACACATGGCAGCGGGTACCCAGGACCATCTCCTGAAGGGGGGGGGTGTCACATCCTCACTTCAGGCTGATTCGCAGGTTAGGCTGTCCAAATCCCAAAGTAAGACAAGTACGGTGCTGTAGCTGTTAGTAACTGCAAGTATAGTATCAAGTATCAAGTCCCGGGTCCTGGCGGCGATTGTTCGGCATCCAAAGGACCCGTTAACCCATACCAGGCGCACCGGGTGCCGGCTGCGACGGCCACCACCACAGTGGCAGTGGCATACACGGCCAACATAGGCGTCACACGACGACCGAGGTGGTCCCACAGGTCGAAAGCGACCACAAAGATCCATCAGGCTACCCCAAGCTTCCCAAGGCCCGCCGGCTGGGGGAGAGTCCCCACGGGTCCTTCCTCGGGCGCACCATGTCCATATCCACGACGCGAGTCCAGAGTGGTACAGCCGAACGAGCTCCTCCTTAAGGGATCGGGCATCAAGGCCGTCTTTTCCCTCGCCCTATTACCACGAAGGCCATACATGAGGGAGTTCTCATGCAGTGTGGGCGGAGGCGTCGACTCCTCAAACCACCAGTTTCCCAGGCAAACCTTCCCCATCCGACTGCAAGTGCGTCTGCGAGTCGGCAGGCTCACACTGGGACTGACAGTGGCGGACCGCTGGGAGTGTAGTCAGGCAACCGGGCTTCCCGCCTGGCGCCATCAGGATCTCCACATCACAGCGAATAGGGCACACGGTATCACGGGCACTCAAACAGAAGGATCTGTACTTAGGTACTGGTCCAGGCTGGACCTTATGTAAGAGCATGTACACGGCGACTCAGGGCGCCTTCGTAGTCGATTCGCATCCCTTCGGGGGGGGAACACAGTCCATACTTCAGTGATGGGCTGACATACAGATGCACATATCCTGGGGGGCAGAAAAACAAGCAATAAGCGGGGTAAATAGGCGCGTAAACACACTCTGGATAGAGCGCCACACCACGCCCTGGTCAGGATAAGGCATATGCAGGAGGGTGGACAGAAAAACGCCTGAGTTCAGGCCATATATAGTCTGCAGACACACGTAGACTGGTCTGGATTCCGCAAGTGCCATGGAACCAGACCACACACCAAAAAAAAATCGCAATGCCGATGACAGCGGCATCCGTTGCGCAACGTCGTATGGGCTTCAAGGCCCCAGGAGCTCAAAAAGTGTGAAGGTCAGTCGTCCCGCCTGGTTTCCCAAGGATTCAGCAGGCGGGGAGTGACGAATAGAAGAAGAGAGGGGCCATCCTCCTCTGGAGTCAGCAGGGGGGGGGATATGGCCACTCTGATGGCAGGTCACCGGAAGATGTAAGAGAGCAAGCAAGTGAGGGACGATCCGTCGACCACACAAGCGCTCAAAATGCATTAGGGGAGAGCTCAGGGCGCTGATCAGGCACCCCTGGCTGCAATCGCCCGGGTGAGTGCTGCCAAGTCCAAAACATGGATCTTGGTCTTGTGCTTGCGGATGTACTCCATGAAGGGAGTATTGACCCGCGGCACGAACGAGGAGACGGGTTCCCAGGTGTCGTGGGACGGCCCATAGCCTCGCCAACGAACCTTGAACTCCAGGCCTCCGGGTGCCGAGGCGTTCGGACGCTGAGACAGGATCTTCTCGACGGTGTAGTCATCCTGCTCAGCATAGTCGTCGTCCGAATCAGCCTCATGTGCGGCGTAGCTCAGGGACACATGTTGGCCACGGAGGTCGGGTTCCCGCACACCGAGTTGACTCTCCCGGCGCTCTCGGAACTGTCCGTGACCCACCTTGATGCGGTAGGTGTCCTCACCAATCCTGCGGACCACCTCTCCGGGTGTGAACCAGGTTTTGGTGCGGTGGGTGCCCATAGGGCGGGGTCTGATCACCCACACCGGGTCTCCCACCCTGAACTTCTGCGCTGTCGAGCTCGGGGCGGACTTCTGACGCACAGCATGCTCCTTCTCGAGCTGCTGGCGGATGTCCCGCGCCGTCGCCTCTTGCCGCGCGAAGAATTCCTTGGCATCCATGGCCATACCATCACCAGACAAGGGAAGTCCCCGACCCAGGGGGTCCCTGCCGAACAGAATCTGGTGAGGGGACAAACCAACGGGAGTGGGGGTGTCATGATGGGCCTTCAGAGCAGGCCACATCTCCTCAAACCAGTTCCGCCGTGGATTGGTGATGTGGATCTTGCGCAGCTTCTCGAACAGCTGCCGTTCAGCCACTTCAGCACGGCCGTTAGACCGGCTGAGATAGGCGACGCTCTTGGCGTGACGTATTCCCATTAGGGAACACATGGCCTTGAACCAGCCACCAGTAAACTGGGGCCCTCAGTCACTGCAAATGGTGCCGGGGAAGTCAAAGACGGTCAGCCAATGACGAATCATCATGACTGCCACTTCCTTGGCAAGCAACCCCTTTTTGCGTGCCGGAACGGCTACTACGTAGCCACTGTGGCGATCCACACAAAGAACCACACAGTCAAAGGTCTCCTTGCCAATGTGCACTTCGGGCATGGAGAAGACGTCCATGGCCACGCTCTCCATGGGCTGGTCAGGAACCGGGGTCCATTGGGCTTCCCCCTTGACGTTTCGGTTATCGGGATTGCAGGCCTGACAGACCGAGCAACCCTTCCTGACTTTCTTGATGGCGGTGTAGAGACCGATCTGGTCGATCTCGAACCGGCGCTGCATGTCAAGGGCTTGCTTCTTGACCCCTGGGTGCAGCATGTGGTGGTGCCAAGCTTGACACAGCTCGAGCACTCGGGACTCGGGTACTAGCAGCTTACCATTCCGGTAGAGCTTGCCATCTTCCTCAGTCAGCCCCTTTGGCCACTTCTGCCCGTCATCAGGGTCGGTCACAGCCCTGTACTCGGCCGCAAAGGCCTCAGACTTGGCGTAGTCGTCGGTCCAGTCGTCCTGGAGGCAAGACTCTGGGAAGAGGTGCTTGTCGGACTCAGCTCCATCAGGGGCGAGTACTCTGACCGCTCTGCCCATCCTCGTTCCGAGGGGGGCATCCGCAGCCATGACGACGAAGCATTTCACACCCTCCTCCTCTATCAGGCGCTCCATCTCAATGATCTTCTTGGCTTCAGCGGTTTCAGCCTCATCGCCATGGGCAGAGATATCCGTCATGCCCTTGCTGGCGGGATAGGCCCACCTGCTGAGACAGTCCGCCACGGTGTTATCCTTTCCAGGAATATACACAACCGTGAGGTCGAAGTTGGCCAAGGTCTCATGCCATCTTGCCCGTCGGGAGGCGGGACCAGAGGGGGTGTCCACGTGCTCCTTGTGCCACGACTGCAGACTCTGATGGTCGGTGCAGACGGTGACGGGATGGAGGGCTATGTACCCAGCCCATTTTCTGAGAGCCATGACGATCGCATACGCCTCCTTTTCTCGGGGCGTCCACGTCCGTCTCTGGCCTTCCGCCAGGACTCGGCTCCAGAAGGCCACGGGCACGTGCCTCCCATCGTCTAGCACTTGCTCCAACACAGCGCCAACGGCTTAGTCGGAAGCGTCGGTGCGCAGGACGAACCCTCGGTCGGGATCCACGAGGTGCAGACCCACTGCGGATAGCAGCGCCTGCTTCATCCCCTCAAAGGCACGGTCGGAATCAGCATCCCAGACCAGAGCCTTCTTGGACCCCTTCTTGGTCTCCTCTCGGTTGCCCTTGAGCATGGTCGTCATGGGGGCTGCATACTCGGCATACATTTTGATATACCCCGAGTAGTAGTTGCAGAACCCCAGATACGCCCGTAGCTCAGAGACCGTTTTGGGCTTTTCCCAGTGCTCGATCGCAGCCACCTTGCCAGGTATGGGCTTTCGCTGCCCGTTCCCGACTACGTGGCCAGCGAAGACCACCTCGCTTACCGCAATGGTGGCCTTGTCACCGCTGCCCGTGAGTTTGTGCCGAACCAGAAGGTCCAGCACTCGAGTGACATCCCTCTCATGTGCCTCCAGGAGCTCCTCGTAGCTCGTACTGGGGTCCCCGGACGCGATGATCACGTCGTCCACGAAGGGGTCCGCACAGTCGCGCACCGGCTCAAGCAGGTTCTCCAGCATCCGCTGAAAAGCCGCATTGCCATTGGTAACGCCCATGGGCATCACCTTCCACTGGAGAGGTCCAAGTGGGGTGCTCATGGCTGTGCAGGCACGGGACTCCTCGGCGAGAGGCATCTGATGATAACCATGTTTCAGGTCCATCACCGTGAAGATCTTCCGCCGGTGTTCTTTTTGCAGCATGTCCTCAAAGAGGGGCAGCGTATAGCTGTCGTGCTGCGTTTGGGCGTTTAGGCCGCGGTAGTCGACCACGAGCCGCCACTCACCGGCCACCTTCTTGGGGACGACGAAGCACGGAGAGGCCCATTCGGATTGGCACGGCTCGAGCCAGCCTCTCTGGATGAAGTCACGGAGGATCTTTTCCATGGCCTCTTTCCTCTCGCCCCTCAGGGCAAATTCCCGGTGTCGATACACACGGGGGTCCTGCTTCAGTCGTATCTTGGCCTCGCCATACGGTCCACGCACCGGTGGGGGAAACACAGGCTTTCCGCTGAAGAAGGTATCACCATACTTCTGCTTCAGCCTGGCCCTCCATGCCTGGATCTTGGGACAATCATCGGACTCCGCCTTGGCTTTTCCGGGCACCTGGACCACGGAGCTTACTTGAGGGGTAGCGACCCCGCTCGGTTTCGGCTCAGGCGGTCTTCCCAGGTGGCCCAAAGGGCCATCTCTGGTCTTGCCTCGGAACAGATCGCCGTAGGTGGGTGGGTTACCCCCGATTGGCTCGTCCTGGCTGGACAGGTGGTCCAGTACCCTCCTTACGAAGGTATCTCCATCATAGGAACCAGAGACGATCGAGTCCACTTCCCACTAGGCTCTGTCCTGGCCCTTGCCCTCACGCTGGTTTCCCCAGTCGTGAAAGGGCTGAACCATATACCCCTGAACTAGATCCAACTCCTCTTCAGTGAGGGGGCCTTCCGATTCTCCGATGTCAACGGGGGGAACCGCAAAGCATTGCCGCCATGGCTCTGCTATGATGCGGTTGACACACACGAAATCCGTGGTATCGGCCTGATCAAGGCCCCCATCCACATAGTGGAATTCCGCTGGCCATCTCTGGGGTGGCATGGGCTGTCCCTTAGCGTCCTGATAGACAGTCTCTCCAGCCGGTAGGACGACCTTGTTCAAGGTCATGTTGGTCAATGAGACTACCCAATGTCGGGTACTTTCCTCCTCGGTGCATCCCATAGGAACAACCAGCACTGCCTTGGAGCGGTCCTTGCGGATCTTCGCTGCCGCCCTTGGAATGTCCCATCGAGGGCAATGGATCCACATCAAGCCCTGATGCGGACCCCAGTGCTTCTTCCACGCGGAGTCCTGTGCGCTCCAGTACTTCTCACAAACCCGCAGATGGGCGGAGGTTCCTGAAGAGAACGCATCCAGGGCCAGATCCGAAGCTCCCAGGTCCGCAACCACTCGGCTCGCCACTTCCGGCATTACGCCGTACTCCTGGTTTGCTGGCCCGGTTGGCTCAGTGTCCAGCGCGGCTACTTCGAGCTGATTGCGTTTGGGGTGGATCCATTGGCATTCCACATGGTGCTCAGGTGACGAAAGCCACGAGAGCTGGTCGTCCTGGTACAGGGTCATTGAGGCCTGGGCCGGGAGGACGCCGGAGTCCGTCTCCATCATGAAGTCGTACCCAACGATCATGTCCCAGTCCATCGCGGCCTCGTAGAAGCGACCTTGCAGGAGGATTTCCTTGCCGAGGTCTGGGCGGCTCAGCTCACGGTGGTTCACGAACTGCAGCCCAATGGCCGCTTCCTTCGTGCCTCCCACCATGTACTGGCCGTTCGCCACCTTCAGCCTGACAGGTTTCCGACTGTCGGTCAAACACTCTGGTGGAAGTAGGCCAGCCTTGACCAAGCTGACCTGAGCTCCCGTGTCGACCAACACGTCGAAGACCTTCTCCACTTCCCCGCATAAGGCACGGACCTTAAGATGCAACTGCCGCTCACGCCCCACTCGGCGCACGGCGTGCAAGCTCAGGATCTCCGGCCGTTCCAGAAGCTCAACAAGCGACTGGTGCAGGTCGTGGACAATGCGCTCAGGCTGCCCATCTGCAGCATCCAGCTGCGGTCCGGGTGATCCTCCGATACTCTCGGATAGATCTTGTAGTACATCAAACACATTCTTGGTCGCGAAGGATGGACGGGTGCAAGGGTTCGTGCCTTCACTTGCCCTCACCCCGCCACCGCGACTGGGTGCCGGACCGGGCCTTCCGCCCGCGGCAGTCCCTTTGTGCTTACCGACTCCCGACAGGGATGGTGTGGCGCTTCCCACGACACCATCCTGCGACCGCCCTAGCTGGGGCCCTTGGCTGCAGGGGCTCCGCTAGGGGGCCTCGGTTGTGGAAGTAGGGGTATTCTCCTCGGCATCAACCTCGTTGACACCCTTCTTCCTCCTATTCCTAGGCTTCTTGTCCTTGTCCTTGTTCTGGTCGTTCTCTTTAATCTCCTTGTTCTTGTTGTCCGACCTGGGGACCCAGTTCCTCTTGATCTCCTGGAACTCCTTGGCCAACTCGGTCCCCTGCGACATCAGCTTGGAGAGCTCATCCTTGTCCACCTCCACATTGGCTTCCCGGATACCCGCGGGTGCACGCTTCTTCGACCCGTGCGCCTTCTTGTAGGCCTCCGTGTCGGCCTGGTGGGTGGGGCATGTTCGGTGGTCATGGTTGAAGCCTTTCTTCCTCCCATAACACACGAAACAACCCTGATGGTGAGCTCGTATGAACTCCCCAAAGGACAGCGGAGGGTCGCCAATGCGGCGGGGGTCCCTCTTCTCCTTCTTCTTCCAACCCGGCTGCAGGGGCTTCCAGCTTCCCCCGTTGTTGCCCGCGCCGTTGTGGGCGACGAAGGCACAAACCGCCATCTCGGCGGGCTCATCGTCGTCGTCATCGTCGACGAGAGCTTCATCGCCATCGGCTCCCGCTGGGTCCATGGCAGCTTCCCCGCCAGGTCCCTCGCCAACGTAGTTGACGTCGCGGTCGCCAGGCCTCAACCCGCGGGTGTGGTGGAGGTTCCGGTACTCCTTGAGTACTTCCTCTCCAACCCACTCCAGGATCTCGTCGCAGCTCATCCGCGCCGGGATGGCCTGCAGACGGATGGTCTGGCCGCTCACGTCACACTCGTCAAGGCGCCAATCGCGGTCTTCTCGCTATCGCCCGAGACGGTGATGAGGAGAGCATTCCGCAGGGAGTGCCGTTTGACATCCCGGGCCACGTTCTTCCTCATCCAAGCCACAACGTTCGTATGATACTCTTTCGGGAGCATCATCTTGACCGTGTGGTTGGACTTGGCCCTCTTGGCTTCCTCCTTGGTGACCCTCTTGATCCATGCTTCCGGCAGCATGGGAAGCAGGCGAGCCTGCTCGTCACCCTCGTTCCAGTCCTCCACGTTGCGGCGGAAGAGGGTGTATTGCCCTCGGAAGTCACGCCAGTCCTGTAGGCGGATCTCCCGTCCATCATGCTGAAGCTTGATGGACTTCCATCGCTTGGCAGCCACCTGCAGAGCGTCCACCCGCTCCTGCTCGTTGAGCCACTTCTTGGCTTCCTTGAGGGTCTTTATTTTCCCCTCCTTGGTCGCCACGAAGTATAGCTCCTGGAGCACTTCCGGCAGGCGGTACCTGAACCGTCTGAAGACATATTTCTCTGCATCTGCGGGATCCATGTCTTCAGTGACTGTCGTCCCCCAATCGTCCAGCTTCTCCAAGAAGCGGTCGAGGTTGAGGGGGTTGCCATCATACATGGGGGGCTTGATGTCCTTCAAGTCTTCCCACACGGCGGCATCCGTGGCCTTAAAGACCATGAACTCCGGCCGCGAGGTCCACCAAGGTTCGCATCGGCCTCGTTCACGGACTCCCACGGCCGCCACGTCCATCTCCTCCATAGAATCCCTGTGGCTACGCCGCGGTTCCTCCATGTACGCTGAACCCAGGGCTTTACGCCGTACTCCTTCCATGTATGCCTCCTCATCACGGCGCCGGCGGCTGCGCTCAGCGGCCTCCCGTCGTACACCACGCGGCGGGCTGATGTCGAACTCCTCCAGGTCCTCCTCCGCCAACATCCCGACATCCCACTCCACGTCTCCTCTGGGGACCTCATCCCTGAGTCCACCATAACGTCCACCAGCCATTGGGATTGGCTCCGGGGCTGGTGCGGGGCGTCGGGGGCGTACCGGTGTCCGCGGTGGAGCACGGCGGTTGTGGTAGTCCGAACTGAGCCACTCATCACGCCAATCCTCACTGCCACTGCCGGGCGGCACGCGCTCGTTGCGGCGGCCCGCGCTGTGGTGAGAGGGGGCGGTGAGAGAGGGGGCACTGGCGCTGGGGCGACTCCTGGGGGCTCTGCCGGAGGCGTGGGGTCTGCCTGGATCTGGTCCGGGTCCCCAGCCGTCGTCCAACGAGCCAGACTCCAGGGGTGGGTGGTCGCTGCCGACGCTCCCACGGGCTTCCAGCGCGTCCAGCCTCTGCTGCAGGCCGCTGATGACCTTGTTCAGCGACCTGGTCTCGCCCCTGGCGCAGCCTCTGGGTGGCGGTGGCGACGCTGGCGCTCTTGACCATCTCGATCTTGGCGATGTCCAGCTCTCTCTGCGCGCGCGCGGCGACCCTGGCGATGCGAGTCATCTCGCCCTTGCCCGTGTCTACCTCGCGCTCGAGGAACTGGACCCCCCTGCGGAGGTAGACAATCCACCGCCAGGTGGTATCCGGGTCGCCGTTCCCTGGTGGGTCGTCGGGGTCTCCAGGGGGTCCTCCAGGAGGGCCTCCGCCGGGTCCGCCTGGTCCAGGGGGTCCTCCCCCGCCCGGTGGTCCGCCTCCAGGGGGTCCACTTGGTGGGCGTCCTCCAGGGGGTCCTGATGGTCCTCCGCCAGGGGGTCCCGGTGGGTCTCCGCCGGGTCGCCTCGGTGGGTCCGAGGATGGGCGCTTCTTTGTGATGTCGAAGGCCATGTCGTCATCCTCGTCCATGTCACCCCACCTGGGCGTCTCGGTCTCGGAAGACTCCGAGCTCCGGTAGGGAGGAGGGAGATCCTCATCCTCACCTTCCGGCTCCATGGGGACGTCAGCCAGCCAGCCAGCCACTCCTCGGCGATGTCGGCGGCCTCGTTCATCCCCGTCGCTGGCGGTGAAGAAGGGGTCACTGTCGTGGGGGTGTCCACCCGCTGGCCTCCGCGGCCTCTTGGGGGTCTTCCCCTTGCCCCTCCTCCGTCGATGGGCAGTGGGGCCACTGCTCCCACTGCTGCCCGTGTCCGCCTCATCCAGCGTCATCTTGGAGGAGGCGTCCCCTTCGAAAAGCTTTCGAAGGGTCTCCAGGCGTGATCCTCCCGGGGGAGTCTCGCGGCGGATTTTGGCCTCTGCCTCCTCCATTGCGGCGGCGGTGGCTGCGGCAGCTCGCCTTTCGGCCTCCTCCCGGGCACGAGCCGCCTCGGCTTCCCGGGTCTGCTGCAGCCGCGCCTTCTCCGCTTCCAACGCCGCCAACTCCGCCTCCGTCTTGGCCCTCTCCTCAGCGACCTTCCGTCGCGCGGCCTCGATGGCGTCCTTCTTGGCGGCGTCCGCCTGGGCCTTAGCCGTTGCTTCGGCGTGGGCCCTTTCCTCCGCCTCCTTCTTTGCCCTCTCTTGGGCAAGCGCCTCTTCCAGCGCCTTCACCTCGGCCTCCTTGCAGGCAATGGCCTCCTGCGTCACGCGGGCTTCCTCGTCGGCTGCCGCCACCTCACCGTTGACCTGGGCAGTCGCTGCCCCATGGGCGGCTACGGCCGTGAGTCCGGCCGCAATGGCCGCCACGGTCGAGGCGTGGATGGCCATGCCATGCACCCACTCCGCAGCCTCCTGCTGGGCGATGCCGACGGCGCCCTCCACGGCAGCTTTCTGCTGCGTGGCCCGTTGCCGGGCAACCCGAAGGTTGCAGGGCACCCCACAGGCGCGCTCACAGGCGCGCGCCACGTCCCTTTGGTCGAGAGCGACGCTGCTGCTGGAGCTGGCCTGCTCGGCCGGCATCCTCCCGCGGTGGGCCGACTCCACGTCGCTGCTGGGGTCTGACTTCCTCAGGAGCAGCTGACGGGGCTGGACCTTGGCAGGCTTGGCGACTTGGAGGAAGTCACCAAGGGTGGTGTGGCCGGGGTGGTGACCGCCACTGGCCCGTTGGGGGCTGTGGGCTGGGGTTCCGCCCCTGGCGCCTTGGGCGGCTTCGGCGGCCAGGGACTCCTGGTACTCCCGCCACTTCCTGTCCCGCCTCCTGTCCCCGGCGGAACGCTTCTCCTTCCCAGGAGACGCGCTGCTGCTGCCCTGCAGCCTGCGCTCGTTCCCCAGCGCCGGGAACTCCTTCTCGATCATGTCCCACATGGAGACGTTGATCGAGGCGCCCGACGGGTACTCGTTGGGCTTCTCGTCCTCCTCAATCCCGTCAGGGGGCAGCCCTTCGCCGGGCCTGTCCGGGCGGGTCCAGGTCCTCCAGCGCTTGCGGCGGAAGCGGTACTCATACCCTTCCGCCCGCAGCCACTCCTCCACTGCCCGCAGGCGGTCCTCGCCCATGTCCTCGCGGAGCTCGAAGCTCCCGGGCATGCCGCCTTCGCACTGGCGATTGCTGTGGCGGTATTGTTGCCCCCACAGCAACCCACGCAGTAGGCGCGCCACATGGGGGTTGGGCTGCGGCCACAACTTGCCCGCCTCGTCCCAGTTCACCATCGGTGCTCTCGATGGAGTGGTCCTGGGGTGGTTGTTGAGGTGGGTGATGTAGCACTGGACTGGGAGTGCGGCCGGTGCTGGTCGGCCGGTGGTTGTGGAAGTGGTTGACGCCACTGGGTGTGCGGCCTTGCTGGTCGGCTGATAGGACTCGCTGATGAGGGAGTCCTGGTCAGTCCACCTCCTTCACGGTCGCGGCGCTTCTGTGGTCGCTCAGGGCGATGCTCTGGGCGGCGCTGCGGACCGCTGCGCTGCGCTGCGAGCTGCGAGCTGCGAGCTGCGAGCTGCTGCGCCGCGCTGCTCGGGGTTGGTGGCCCTGAGTGGCACGCGAGGGATGGGTAACCCCGCGGCGGTGAAACGCTTTTGACGCGTTCCCGTGGGGGGCCTGGCCACAGGACGCTGCGGTGACACGCACAGGCAAGCAGGCAGGCAAAGCACTGCGCTCACAGGGGCATCATTACACTCGTGTCATGAGACAAAGCGTTTCAGGATCCTTGCCACTCTGAAACAAGGGAACAAAAGTATGTACAGCAACACATCAGGATATGTACACATCGGGTTAAGACTGGACTGGGGTAAGGGCATCACAGGACAATAGACACTTAGTCCCAACTCATATCCCAATCCCAGGTCCGACCCTCTCAGTGGCTGGTGGGGGCGGGGGCTCAAACACAACCCATGCCCTGCTCAGTCCGGACCCTGAAACCCTGCCAATAGGGGGGTTGTCCCGCCCAGCCACAGGCCGGTTCCTGGGAACCAAGGAGCTCGGAGGCTAACCGACAGTGGCTCCCTATGCTCCCTTAACGGCAGGTCCCAACTCCTCTCTGAGCCAGAGATATGGCCCCGCCATTATCCCCTAGGAGTTGGTAGCTGAAAAAGGGCTGTTTCAGCCCAAACTGAAATTCGCTCAAAAATCTCCAAAATTGACCCCTCGTCCGGACCCGCCAGAGGTAGGGACGAGGCAACTGACCCTATGCCCTTCGAGTATGAACTTTCTGGAGCCCTCACCCGACCTGGTTCCCTCTGAGGTCCCGGCATCAAGGCACCACGGGTTCGTCAAGTGGGGTCATGATGCCAAAATCACCGAAAGTGGCCTCATTCCCACGCGTGGCTCGCCCGGCCAGGGCAAGGCCAATGGCTCCCAGGATAGGTGGCAGGGCCTAGGACTTATTTCTGAGTGTACAACTAGAAATTGGGTCGGGGCTCCATGTGGGCAGAGAGACATGGGGCTGCCAATTGACCACACGGGGGGGTGAAATTGGGGTCCCGAAAATGGGGTCATTTTGGCTGCTCGAAATGAGCCAAAATTTGGGGGTGCTCCCAATAGTACATCTACACGCCGGCTTGGAGATCGGATCCACCATTCCATACGCGATCCACCGGGAGTCCAACGGAGACTCCCATGCCCTTGGCTCTCAAAGATCTCCATGCCACTCGGCGTGGTGACAATCCCAATTGGGTCCACAAAAGCCAAAATGGCAAAATTGCCCACACTCACTTTGGGCTAGCGCCTTAACAAAGGTTGCTCCGCTTCGCCCACGTGGTGTGTGAACCATGGGGACCAATATGCATAACACCCATGTCATATATTGTCCATTTGTCCATGCGTTCGGCGTGCACGAGGGTGCTCAACATGGTGCACGGCGGGCAGAAAATATGGAAAATTGGTCAAAATGGCCGGAAATGCGCACACTCATGGTTGGGGCAAATGAGGCACATGCCCGAGTTGGACCAGAGTGTGCCATAGGATTGGTATCAAGTCATATGTGTCCAACATATCTTTTGGGCGTCGCCCAACTCCTCCGGTTTTGGGAATGGCAGGGTCGCCAAGTGAGCCCATGATTTCGGATAGTCCCAAATCGCCAACATGGCGGCCACGGTATGCCAAGCCCAAGAGGAGTTATTCGCCGGGTCCAAGATATGTTGGGCACCGAGGTATGTACCCCCATAACATACTTGGGTCATGATGTCAATTGAGCGCAACGTTGAGATACACGGTCGCCACTTGACATCATGACGGGCAAAAAACAGCAATATTGGCGAAAAAACACCCCAAAAGTGCCTTGAAAGGTGCACAAATATATTATAATATCTTCGGCTTGGATTGAGTAATCGACCAATCCTTTTAAACACAATGACTTGACACCGATGACCTTCGATTCCACATATGTGCTCCACTTGGGGCGCTTTGAAAGGTCACGAGCGCTACTTCCCAAGTGGGCACATGAAAATATGGAAAATTGCAAAACACACACCTTGCTCCCAACGCATAGCTTTGGGATCGCCACACAAGCTTCCCTTCACGAAGGTTAGGCTTGCAATTGATCGTGGGGAGTATAAGGAAGGGCCTCGTGCAATATGAGGTCCATTGGTGGGTGTATCGCTCTTAGCCAAACCCGCCAAATGGGCACGCAATACAACACATTACACATATCACATACTGCCCAAAAAGGTAGCTCCCCCCACGATATGTCATGCCCCTCCAAGGGCATAACTTTGTGTCAATCGCTCATAGGAATTCAAGGAGAGTTCCTATGCAACACCAACACTCGCGCGCTACACTCGAAAGTTATCTTAACGCACGCAATATCATTGCCAAAGAGTTATAACGCAAACTCTACCCTCTTGACCATGATCCATTACGCTAGCGCGCACGTGTGGAGACGCAAGGCGTATAATGCTTCCTAAATTACGTCGGGAGTATTGTGAATACATCCCATGCTTCCTTATTGTCATTCCTCGCAACCGGCACGAGATATGACCCTCACAAGTGGCCTCACGAATCAACTTTGTTTTGCCCATATCTCTGAGACAAATGGAGGGCAAGACAAAAGGAAAGTTGATTCGTGCATAGGGAATCACGTAGGTCGACTCGAAAGAGGTCAAATCAAGTGCGGGTATGTCGAAGTCGAAAATCCGATTTCGACATCCTGAAAAATTCGGATTAAGGTTGCGAGTGTAGAATGTGAAAATTGCGGATGCATCAATGCAATTCCTCAAGACTTTAGAGTCTTCGTCACGGATTGCGCTAAAATATCTGTATATAACAGTTAAACTGGCGGTTACGCTAAAGTCGCGAACTAACCGCCAGCTGTCAAAAGAGTGAATATCAGAACGGAAGCGTAAAAATTGACGGAAACAATATGAAAATAAAAACCTGTTGATTCCTGATATTCTGATATATAAATCTCCGCTGGCGGCGCATCGGTTGCCGATGCGGGGCTTTACGGCACGGAGCACGCTCCCGCCGGGCTCGCACCGGGCGTCAACGGGCGTCTTCCCTTCCGTACATGGGGTTAGTGGACCGGAGACCGGTTGTATGCCCTACCCTAGCCATGGGGTTCTGGGTACCGCTTCAATGGTGCCAAACCTCCAGCGAGGCCGAGTTCAGCTCGCCGCTGTTGGTCGGTAGCATCAGCGCCAACTCGACCGAGTCGACCTCTCGATCCATTGGAACCGCCGAACTACAGCCAGTCGGCATATGCTGGGAGCTCGAAATGAAAAGGAGGCCCCTCGTCAAAAGGAGGCAAGGGAGGTGTGTTCCCTCGCGGGGAATTTGCAGAAATGGCACCGAGTGGACGACCCGTCATATCAGGAGGCACCACAGGCTTGGAAGTGCTCGAGATAGCCCTGGCCAGCTGGCCTGTTCCGGAATCGACCAAGGGAGGGACCCCACCCCGCGTGCAACCGGAACTCTGCAAGCTGTATGGGCCCCCGCCCCCGGTCGATGCAGAATACTTTCGAGAGCGGTGCTCGAGCCCTGATTGGTCCGATTCTGATGAAGATCTTGCTTGCTACACGGGATACGACAACTGATCCCCTTCCTCTGTTCAGCGCCCGGATGGGTCGACAGTTCTTGGACATCGCGGCCGAACACCTGGACATCAAGGCCATCCAGGGACGGACCATCGTGGGGACCGAATACCGGAGATCCGAATACCTCCAGCTATAACAACAACGATGACGCTGCCCCCAACGACTGGGTGGACCAACCCTGGCAGTCGAATGCCCCGAAGACGCACGCTTCTACTCGAACGAACCAATCCGACACCTACTACTACAATGACGACGATGAACCCTGGCCACTAGAGTCCGACAACGAAGAGGATTATCCGTACGAGCCTTCAGCGTACGACGCCACACAAAGTTGGTCGACACCACCGCCCAGCTACGATTCTGTGCCGGTGCCAGAACCGCAGTGGCAGCCCTATAACATGCCGCAGTACAACCATGAAATGGAGACCGTCGAACAACTCCGACACTTGGGTACGTTCGGATTGAAGCCACCCTATTGATTTGGGACACACGAGGACGATCCGATGAAACCGGAATACACCAAGCTCGAACCATCGGTACTCACTATTGCGTCGAGCGCCATGGCTGGTCAACGAGCAAGGCACGTATTCCTGAACGAACGCCATGCCGCAGTTGTGACAAAGACGAATGCCACTATCTCCGAGTTAGGCAAGACCATCAACATCGACAGTTGGCGACAAACCGCACCATTCCCTTACGAGATGGCGCGAAGCGCACCTGACACATCTTTCGATGAGCGTGGGAATGCCGGTGGCAAGCCGGGCTACCAGTGGTATACAAAAATTGAAGTGGCTCGCCAGAACTTTTGAGCGGCCCTCGTCGACTGGGGACACTGCGACGAAGAGCTCGATTGGGGATTCCGACAAAATCTCTCGGAATATGACCTGCCGAATCAAATTGCTCGACTCAACCGCATGCATCAAGAGATCTCAGGAATTGAGGGACCTGATAAACGTCGCCGATGGAATCGACCTGATCTTCAGGTATCGACGCCTCTGGACCCAGGACAACATGAAACGAGAAGCTCCCGTTGCCGTTTCGATCCTTGGAGTTATTCGCGATCTCCAGAAGGTTTGCCAGGCGAACGACTGGCTCTTCGAAGATCGAGCCCCCTTTCTCGCGTACAAAGTCGATTTGCTTCTTCGCCGACACCAACTGCGAGGTCTACGAGGCACCTCTCGACTTGGGTATAAGCGGTATGGGTGCGCTCCACATCGAACACAGGACCTTGCAGTCCAGCTCCAGGAGTACTTTTGACTCGGAGAACAGACCGAACCCTATGCGTACAACGCCGTCGCACCAGGTGCCCCCATCGACCTTGTCCAGTTGGCGACGAATTACCAGACTGGACCTGGACGGCTCGGATACCACGACTTCGATAAGGCAATCCGACGAGTTGCTGCCCTTCACTCGACCAGTGAGGAGTATGTCAACCTCTTTCCTTTCGTGGACGCCGCCGATTTGGTTCGACGCATGGGTACCTCGAAATACCTCATGTCCCCCTTCGAGGCCGGATACGAAGGTGGACGACGTTGGCGTCGAGCGGTCCAGTTCCGAAGGGATGTCTATGCTGATGAACGGGAGGAGGTCGAGCCCGCCGACTCGCCTGCGAGTGACCCGTTCCACCCGGACCCCGTCGACCACCGGTTTTTGCCGGCAGAGTCAAACGCCTATCAGCACCACTTCGACGTCCCGTTCTTCAAGTACCTCACGCCGATCCATGATGATTTCAAGGCTGCCCGTCGACGCAAGGTCAGCTGCCGAGACCATGTCCTCGAAGCGGTCATTGTTGACACGGCTTCGAGCCTTGTGACAGCAGAAGCGGTTCGATTCGCTCTGCAGAGTTCCCTCGCTGATGGTCAGTATGTACATCAACACCTCGGTCGACTCCAAGAAGAAGGTTCTCGAACCGACATGCTTGAGGTCATTGACCGATATGCCCTCGGCCCTGGAGTCGATGACGTCAGTGCCATCATTGTTGTGCGACGAGTTTCGATTGCTGACACGCCACGGTGGCGAGTCGATACGCGAACTGGTCAGTTCTACCACAGCATGGCCGCTGGTACTGGTTCGAAGGAAACCTATCGATGGTCTACTGGTCGACATGACGGGTTCTCCTTCGAAGTCACCAATCGGACCGATCTGTGGAGCGAGGACGCTTGGAAGCCGTCGAACCTTTGGGATTTCCATTCGACCAAGGCACAAACATTGGGACCTGGACAATTTTGAGCGCTTGCCCGTGAACATGTCTTCGTATTCCAGTACAAGTGCCCCGTCGACGGCCGACCTGGTGATCCCAACCTTCGATTGCTGAACCATCGATCTGGTATCCTGATTCAGAAGCGTGCCCTCGAAAGTGACATCCGTCGACACTACACGGGTCATGACACCTTCAAGTTCATGGCTGGCGTGGAGACACTGAAGGAAGTGCACGAAGTGTGTCGACTCCGGGTGGATCGTTCATCCACGTTTACGTGGGGCACGGACTGCTGATTCGACATGTCTGGATGCCAAGTAATGGCTGATTCGACATGTCTGGATGCCAAGTAATGGCTTATTCGACAGTCTGGATGCCATTAATGGTATCGACTGCCTTCATATGTCTTGTCGAGTTGACAGATGTATATGCCTGTTGGCTGTTTGTCTGCTGGGCAACCAGCTTCGATAGCTGTGCCCAATGTTATGGTATGTTATGGTTCGACGTGCCCACAGCCTTGCTGTGGGTACAGCGCCCGTGCAGTGTGCCTGGCGAAGTTGTCTTCTGCAGCTTCCGCCAAGACACAGCCGCGGCAGAGTCGAACACGGCGTATGAATGAGGCGCTGACGACAGGTATACCATGACTGCACCTCAGTGTGTGAGTTTCGACCACTATTATGCTTCTGTAGCCAGCACATGTCGAGGTCCAAAAAATTTTTTTTCTGGGCCTGCTCTGCACATTCGACATTGTGACGCCCACCCAGAGAAGTGAGACCTCTTCGAGGTCTCAAGGGGGGGGGTAGTGTTATGGCTTCGAACAGCAGCACCGCAGCGAGCGCGCAAGTCGCAAGTCGCAGTCGCAATCACACTGCAGTCTGTGAATAATGAAGAAGCATCGAATGCCAACTGTGTGAATGAGCGCTGTAAGATACTTCGATCTCTGAACAGGGTTTTTGTCTTCGAGATTGTGTTATGTATTGGTGCCCCGTCTAAAGATCCTGCGAGGTTTGTCGATTTGGGATTTTGGATTTTGAGAAACAAAGAGGCACAGGAGTACAAGTCGAGTTCCCAAGAAACAAACCACAACACAGGCTTGCCAAAAAAACAACAACGCAACACAAAAGGCAGTGAACTTTTTGCAAAACCCTGTCCGTGCTAAAAAAAAAAGACAAACAAAGGCAGAGAAACAAAGTGGAGCCTCAAAATTGTCCTTGTAAATGTCCTCAAGTCACTGAACAAAATTCCTTAGTATATACAACGAGGACTTCTTCAAAAGTCATCGTTACCTTACTTCAGGACTCCAGCTCTCGCCATAATGAGCAGTGGCACTGCTGTTAAAGGAGCGCCCCTTGCCACGCGTTCCTCTCTTGCGCGGCTGTTGCGGCTGAGGCGGCATCTCATTCAGAGCGCTCGTCAAAGCGCGATCTTCAACCTTGGCGCTCATCACCTTGACCTCAGACTCCAAGGCCTCCACAGTGATTTCAAAGGAGCCCCAAAAGGACTCCGCTGCTTGTAGCTGCTCAACAGCGCGGTCTACGCGTTGGTGGTACTCTTCATTTTCAGCCTGCACTTGCCGTAGGCTTTGCAGGTCAATTTCATACCACGACTGGCAGCCTTTCTCGTGGCTGTCAAAGCACTCCTGTCGCTCCTTCGCCGTCAGCGAGTAGTCCAACTCACCCAAGCTGTAGTCCCCAGTTTTGCGATAGTATTCTCGGACTGCTAGCCTGCTGATCTTGACATCCACGACTCGCTGGTGTTGGATCATGTTCAGCAATTTTGTTTTGGAGTAGTTCTCATATCTCTTGGCAGGTGCAGCTTCGCAGAACATCACAGGAGCAACAGAGCGATATTAAAAGAAATTCCCCGCGGGATCTGAACGTTTTGTAAGGCCTTTTGCTATCCCTAGCACGGCAAACACCAAGAAGTCCAAGCACAGACCTTGTTGAGACAAATGTTCAAGATATTCCACACGGGTTCATGTCATATCTACAAACATGTCAACATAAAATGTGTTTCCAAATAACACACAAATTCTTGAATCTCGCATTATCATTTACGCACACACGCGCGACCTATGATCTGCGGCATTATACCTCGCAACCTGCTTCTGTGGGCTATGGGCGCATGTACACCTTACACACCTCCAACCTCCTTTTCCAATGTACCCATGCCCTCAAAATGGATTGCACACGACGGCTGCACCTGGAACCCCCTTTTCTACAACCCCCATGTCATAAAGACACTTTTCAGCAAGTGCCAGCCCCCCTAATCCGCTATTCCATTGTCTCCATGCCCCGAAAGCATATTTCGGAGAGTGGTAACAACTCAAACACCCTTTTTCATACTCAAAGTGTCCCATGGTTGATGGGAAGTATCCTTTGCCTTACCAGGTGGACGGTGAAAGGAGAGATATATTTTGGCTACATATGCTGTGCCACACCCAAGAGCCGTGTAGACTTTCGCCCAGTATCCACTCTAGGGACGCACCCATCCCGTGCCATCTTCGGCTCACTCCCAAAAAGTATGTTCAGTTTGGCTATGGGTGAATCCTTGGACTGCGCGCGCATTGCGCGCTACTTTTACACAACCTCTTCTCTAAAGAAGCCCCAGGCAGACCCCTTCCAATGCCCCTAAATTTAGGTCACCAAAACTACCCTAGGTAAGGACACGTGCAAGCTACCTTCCCCTCACATAAGACATCATGCAAAATACGGAAACCACACACATATCCTCTTTTCTTTTCAATTGTCAACTAAGTACAAAATCGGAATGCTCCGGAGTGGCCTTATTTGAAAGCTCCTTCACCCTGCCACCTAGTGCCAAAGCCTCGTATGTGTCCAGCTCATCCTCAACTGGTCCGGTGGGCAGACTGGCTTGCAGAAAAAAATATACATCAACCTCCGGTTTCCATTTGTGGCAACCACGCATCCTCATCAGGGGCGATGCAGCCTCGCATAGGGCATTCGACCATGGTCAGGCAAAAACCGGGGAGTCCGTCACCCCAACTCAAGGGCGCACACCAAGGTGTGGGAGTCCATGGTGGAGATGAGCCAAAAAGTATGAAAAAAGGTGAATATACAAAAATGCCATATCCCCAATATGAAAAGAAGCATCGAAACCTACGCTAAGGGCACCAATGATGCCACTAGTATCACAAAGTATGGGCCTCCAACTCAGCTACACGCCCAAATGGTTGCACTGCGCCTACATTGCGCGCGCACTACGCTTAAGGCGCCCCCTATGTATCATCCTATGTATCCCCTAGAGTCTCAAAACCAAACCCAAAAAATATGTGGATTTTGGCTACGCACCCCCTGTTGCCTTGTCGCCACACCCCAAAACTGTATGGATTTCAGCTACGCATTCTTGCTGTCTCGGGGTCACACCCCTAAAACAATCCAGATTATGGCGATCTATCGCTCGCCTTACAAGACACCCGAAAATGGGTCGTTAACCCCCCCTGCCCCGTTAGCGTCATCTAATTCCAACCCCCACCCCACCCCCCAAAGGGGGCCGAAAACCACCACAAAGGTGCGAAAAACCCCAACACGGTACAGCCCAAAACAGGGGTGTGAGGGTTTATGACTCACCCCTTTTTGGGGGGGGGGTCTCAAAATGGCCAAAAACATAGGTGTGGTGATTTTATGACCCCTTTTCGATCACCACAGCCATCAGTGTGTAGGGTGGGTGTGGACGGTCTCTACTTGAACTTGGCATGTTTCAGCTTCTTTGAATCTGAGTGTTTTGGCATGTGCACGCCCTGCCCTGCACCGCCCTGCACTGCCCTGCACCCCTCTGCACTGCGCACTGGACATGGACAGCTACTGTATTTGCAGGCCCCCTGGGGGCACGATGATGGCCTTTGGCCGCGCTTATAGCGCCACATAGTGCGTAGTACAACACCTCCCGGGCGAGTAGTCCCCCCGAAAGCACAGTCAGAAGAAAAGCATCAACTGGGAAGCACAGGGGGGGGGGGGGGCGGTCAGCCTCAGTCTCTGCCACTGCCACTGCCACTGTACCCCCCCCCCTCCCAAAACCTCAGTTTTTATGGAAAACTTCGGGGTTGCATGGAAATGGTCTGGATTTTTTAATTTGGAATTGATATGCTTCAGCACCAATCCTTTTTTCTTCAGCGTGAGATCGTACTTTCGGTTTTGCCAAAAAAAAACGAGTCTGTGCCAAGGGGTCCTGACTTGCTACATCAAAATGGAGATTGGTGTTAATACTCAAAAAAAAATTCCCCTCCCATAACTATTCTGCGCAACAGCATCTGACAAAATACCCTGAGATAGGCACCGTGCACAATGTTTGCATGGAATGGTGTAACAATTACAACCAACCTGGTAGTACTCTTCACCTGTCAATAGTATTGCAGAATATACAGGAGGCACATCAAATAGATTTGATGCGCAAGTTTTGGCCTCCAGGAAAGAAATTTGCTGGAAGCTGCCAAAATAACTTAATCAGCGTGACAACACCCTGCATATGCTCTGGAACCACCTTGCCAATGCTGCAAAAACAAAGAGCAGGACTGCAGCATGGTACTAACGTTCCTGACCTGCAGCAAAATCAGCATTTGCAGGTGTGATGGACACAATGATGATAATGATTAAAAGCCAAAAATGACTGTGCAGGGAAGCACAATGGGGCCCTGACGAGCCGAGGATGGACACAAGAAGGATATAAGAATGAGGCAGTAGTTGGTGTAGAAATATAAAGTGTGAACAATCGGAACACCAAAATGCCCACTGCAATGAGCTGTCAATCTGGGTCTTGCCAGACTGCTTGGTTTGTGAAAGCACGCTTCAGGCATGATCCACAGAATTCGGGACTCACCAAGCATGGCAAGTGCAAATCCAGGAGCTCGGTGAACAATTATGGGAGGATACTCCATCCGGTTTAGGTAACTTCTTGCGGAACACTTGAGCAAAGCGCCTCATCTGACTTAATGTGTGTGGGCTGAGGGGGTCAGGGAGTTGGAGGTCGAGGGGGCAGCATCCAGTGTATTGGAAAAACAGGGGGAACTGCGCTGTTGAATCCATTGCACCTTTGGTACTGGCGGGGTAAATTGTGTGAGCAGGAAACTCTGTTGCCTATCGGCAAGGCACCTCGAAGAGGGAGGGAGCACAGTCAGTCAATCAGCCATTCAGAAGCCCCCCACCCCCATCCAAACACCCAAATAGGGTGAACAACACGTAAAGAGCGTCTAAAACATGCTTTACATAGGATATTTGAATGGTCAGAATATCAAAAAAAAATCGGTTTCCGAAACTACCATTCTGGAGCTGTAGAGGTTGGAAAACTGCATGAGCAGGTTGTGCCCCAGCCCCTTCAAAGCCGCCACACCCCCCATCCAAACACCCAAATAGGGTGAAAAACATATAAACGAGGGTCTTCAACATGCTCTACATGGGATATTTGATCATTGTGAATGGTCAGAATATCAAAAAAATCGGTTTCGGAAATTTCCATTTTGGAGCTAGTGAGGTTGGAAAACTGCAACAGCAGGTTGTGTGCCCAAGCCCCTTTGGGAGCCCCCGCCCCCCTCCAAACACCCAAAGAGGGTGAAACACACATAAATAGTGTCTAAAACATGCTTTACATGGGATAAATTGATCACTGTGAACAGTCAGAACATTGTTAAAAAAATCGACAAAGTTCCACTTTTGAGCTGTAGAGGGTGGTAAACTGCTGATGCAGTCTCTGCGCACATTAGGTGCCACTGAACCGCCTACAAACAGCAATATTGGGGGTTTCAGGGGGCCCATAGCCCTGGCTACATGGGCCTAGTAGCCACTACGTGGGTCCCCATGGGTGCTAGAGTACCCATATTGTCATCAAATGATCACCCAAACCCATCCCAGGGGCGACAGAAGGGTGTTGGAAAAATTCGAATTTTGTAAAAAATTTTAGGTGTCACTAAACAGCCTTCGCAACAGCAATGTTGGGGTTTTTGGGGGGCCGATGGCTCAGGGTACGTGGGCCCAGCGGCCACTACGTGGGTCCCCATGGGTGCTCAAAAACCGGTATTGTCACCAAATGATCACCCAAACCCATCCCAGGGGCGACAGAGGGGTTTTGGAAGAAGTCAAATTCTATTGCCTTTGGCAGTGCAGCTCGAAGAGAGGCTGACAGTCAGCCAATCAATCAGTTAGCCAGGCCAGCAGTGAGTCAGACAGAAACACACAGTTTGGGTTTTTTGTCAGTGGCAGACCCGGCTCCAAGCAGTGGGGAGGACTGCTGCTATCAGGGGAAGCAGTGGCCGAATGGTAATGCATCCGACCGCATACTTTTTGGTGGTTCGAACCCCGGTCGGGCGAAGATGGCGGCTCGCCGCCGGCGACAGTTGACCAACCAGGATTCGAACCGCCGACCTAAGTTCTGCAGTTGGCTGCATTACCATTCGACCAGGGTTTGATGTGACCGTACCGTGCCTCCCCACTGCTTGGAGCCTTCTGAGCGAAAACTTTTGACCCCCCCCCCCATCCACCACCTCAAAAAAGTGATATCCAGTTTTAGGGGATAGAGGCCTCAGAATCCAAAAATCCATTGGGGGATTGTCGTATTGGGCAAAATAATGATTTTACAAGGGGTTGGACATCAAATATCATGCGTTGGGGTATGCTACGCGAATGACCCCCCAAAAAGGGGGGGTATACGACGCCCGCGCCTGCGCTTCATCTAACAACCTCTCTTCGAGGTGATTTTGAAAATTTTTTGCAGGTGCCACTAAACACCTATCCAGCGCTCAAACGGCGAAGTCCTCACCAGCAAGGGCCCATAGCAGGGGCCAACTGGGAGTACCTGGAGTTTGGACCCAGGACCCCGCCATGGGTTCGGGGTCCATATACAAGAAAAAAGTTGCTCAGGACCCAGTCCAAATCCACACACAGTGGCGGCAATACGCAAAGAAGTTTTGACACCCCCCAACCCGCCCCCGACCCCCCAAAAGAGGGGTAACCAGGTGGGGGGGGGGGGGTCAAAATCAAAAACTCATTGGGGCATCATTTTCTGTCCCAAAATGATGATTCTACAAGGGGTTGGACGTCTGATACCATATATTGGGGTATGCTATGCCAACAGCCCCCAAAAGGGGGGGTATACAACGCCCGTGCCTGCACTTGACCTAACTCTCTTCGAGGTGATTTGGGACCCGTCAATAAACAGCCTGGGAGCCTGGAAAAGAATGATTCACAACAATGGACACAGAGGGCCACACAATCTGCATGATGGAAACCCTCAGGCTCTGCTACCTTAAGAAGGCATCAGCCCAGCAATCACTGTAACTCCCAGCTGTCATCATCGGTTGACTAGTTTCGACCACCAACTGCCATCAGTCAACCATCAAGGCCCAGAGCAGTTGCTCTTTCACTACAACGGAAGAGGAAGAAACATGGGCTGTAAAATGACACCAATGAAATAAACAATACGCAATGAACCAGCAGATCAGCTGTCCGTCTGTAAGCTACCTAGTGGGTGCAGCTTGAGGAAAGCCGCTGGGCATGTTTTGATTTGTGTATCAAGAATGTATCAAGACTCATATGTCAGGAGGGGATGCTACCGCGCACACCTTTTGCACCATTCCACTGGGAGTGTCCCCATTTTCCCCATGCATGCAGAATGCTGAGGTGTTGATATGTTGATCGAAAAAGGTTGACCAAATAATCCGAAATCCTGATTATTTGACCGTGCTTTGATTTCTACACCGCGTGCACGTTCAGCGCTCCCCCATATTTGTTTTGGAAAGATTTGGGGACCAGTCAGCAGATTCGCGAAAAAGGAGTTCTCAAGTGTCCAGCCGGGGCAGTGGCACCACAGCCATTGATGAACGCAACATTGATGAACGCAACATGGGCAACCACCCACGGCACGGCACGGCACGGCACGGATGGCTGGATTGCTGAGAGTCTGGGTCAGTGAACGGCATTGCCATCAATTCAATCGCAGGCGGCAGCATGCAGTTGTTCACCCCGCATTCCATCCAATGGGCCAAGATAAGGTAAAACATTCGTGCAGGAAGCCGGCACTTTCGGGCTGACCCAATTACACATGTCGACAGGCAGAGGCCCAGCCTCCAATTTGCCGTTGGCAGGGTTGCAGGTGCCTGCAAGGCAAATCTCTTACCCCAAGCAAAATGAAATGTGGTTGGAAAAGCTGTTGCCACACACTGCACGCATTACATTTATTGCATGATCTTCTCAAGGCACACCCCAAGCCTTGTATTTTGTCAGCCATTTGAACCGAGACACACTGATGTTTGGATGCTCAATCTGGGCAGAAGCCTTGAAACCTCTTCGCCCCTCTGCCTAACCACGGCAGAAGACAATCAAAAAGACGCCAAGGCTGTGCAGATCAATTCTTCACACAGTGTTAATGGAATGGGACCCCATGGCTGGAGGAAGTAATCCCCTGAAGAGGTGGTGATAGTTCCCATTGTTCCTTTGTGGCAGGGTGCACACGCACTGTGCGCAGCTGCCTGCGAAAACCTGGGCACCAAAATGAAGAGGCAGATAGCTCATCAGAAGTAGCTATGCAACCTATGCAATGAGGTCCATGGCCTTTCCCGCATTGGGGTTAGTGGCATCTGATGACTCCTTTGCGACGGGCTTAGGGCTTAAGGTGTTCGGTGGTCTCCATAGCCTCCTTGGCAGCTTCCTTAGCAGGTTCCTCGGCAGGCTTGGCAGCCTCCTTGGCAGCCTCCTTGGCAGGTTCCTCGGCAGGCTTGGCAGCCTCCTTGGCAGCTTCCTTAGCAGGTTCCTCGGCAGGCTTGGCAGCCTCCTTGGCAGGTTCCTCGGCAGGCTTGGCAGGCTCCTTGGCAGCCTCCTTGGCAGGTTCCTCGGCAGGCTTGGCAGCCTCCTTGGCAGCCTCCTTGGCAGGTTCCTCGGCAGGCTTGGCAGGCTCCTTGGCAGCTTCCTTAGCAGGTTCCTCGGCAGGCTTGGCAGCCTCCTTGGCAGGTTTCTCAGCGGGCTTCGAAGCCTCCTTGGCAGGTTCCTCGACGTGCTTGGCAGCCTTCTTGGCAGCATCCTCGGCAGGTTTCGCAGCTTCCTTTGCAGGTTCCTCGGCAGACTTGGCAGCCTCCTTCACCGGTTCCTCGGCATGCTTGGCAGCCTCCTTGGCAGGTTCCTCCTTAGCAGGCTTTGCAGTTTCCTTGGCAGGTTCCTCGACGGGCTTGGCAGCCTCCTTCACAGGTTTCTCAGCGTGCTTGGCAGCCTCCTTTGCAGGTTCCTCCAAGACAGCGCCACTGACCTTTGTTGGTGGTTTCTCCTTGACAGTGACGGGGTCCACAGCATGTGGAGCGTTCTTTTCTGCAGTCTCAGTGGTGGGGCCCACGCCTGGCACTGTGTACACTGCAGCAATTTTGACAGCGTCAGCGATGTGCCGGGCAGCATGCCCCAAATTTTTCTTGATAGGTTGCATTGTGTCACGCACTGCATTCAGTGTCACATCCTTGGCATTCAGGGCAGACTCTGCCAAGGCCACAGGTCCTTTGTTGGTTGCAAGGCCGATGGCAGTTGGAACGAGAACAGCAGCAGCCCCAGTGCCCAAGACTCCGCCAGGCAGGGCCTTGTTGATGGCCTGGCCTGTGAGAAGATGTGACAATGCACAGATGCGGTGGCAGATCTGTTGCATCACCAGGTGGGTTGAGGTTGCTGTCAAGCCCTGTCTCCTGCTTACCAAAATTCCTTTTACTTGTCGGCTCTGAGAATCCCACCCAATGCTTTGCCACAAGAGCCTGCAAACTGCAAGTTTGGTGTGCATGGTTCAGCTTGGTCCCAATTTGAGCGATGGGACAGGGGTTTCATCCTTAATTCCAACTTGAGTTGGGTATGCAGAGGGGTGACTCCCTAACATGGCAAGCTTGGCCTCATGCTAGGGTAGCGGTCAGTTTGGGGGTGTTGTACAGGGCTGCCCCAGCAGTGTGATAGCAGATTTTTTTTATGCTGCAGCATGAGACCGCAGGGGGGGGGGGGAGATGAAACAAATCACAGCATGTCCAATCATACACATGCACATTCCTGCCACCCTCAAGCCAAGCATAGGTTGCACACGTCAGTTAGTCAGACAAGCAGTCAGTCCCGCAGTCAGTTGGACAAGCAGGCAGGCACACAGGCAGACAGCAACAAAGAGGTTGGGTTTTTTCAGTGACGGACTTGGGCACCAGCAGTGGGGAGCCCCTTGCATACCAGATCAATCAGTGGTGGAATGGGAATGCAATCAACCGGCAACAAGCATGTCGGCGGTTTGATTCCCAGCCAGTGCTGTACCTGACCCTCGTCCAAATCCTTCTGAACACAAACCTTTGATCCCCCCCCCCAAAAAGTGATATCCAGTTTCAGGGGATAGAGGCCTCAGAATCGAAAAATCCATTGGGGGATGGTTTTATTGGGCAAAATAATGATTTTTATAAGGGGTTGGGCATCCAATATCATGCCTTGGGGTGTGCTACGCGAACGACCCCAAAAAAGGGGGGTATACAACACATGCGCCTGCACTTGATCTAACAACCTCTCTTCGATGATTCAGGGAGGTGCATGAACGCAGCATTCTGCAGGGCCCAGGGGGGGAGGGTGGATCATGAAGACCGAATTGGAAAAAAAACTTTGATGGAATCATGTGGCAACACCATGGTGAGCGCATACAACTGCTCAGTGACAAGCATGTGATGACCTGCTTTTCTCACCTGTCGCCGCAAGTTGCCAGTTTTAGCTGCAAGCCTCTCCTTGGCCTCCATAGTGTCCAGTTCCTTGTCCACGAGCTGCTCCGTGGACTCGTCGAGCTTTGGCTCCTCCTCTGTAGGAAACACAGAGTGTGCACCCCCATATGCTGTACAGGAAACACTGTTGACGTCTGTCTATCAGAGAAGTCGTATGAATCTGTTTTCATGGGAGGGGGCAAATGTCCTTTGTCCATGGGAGGGCATGGGGTACCTCCCGATGACAGACAATGGATGGAGACAAGCTCCGGAACCACAAAATACTGCGTCATGGAATGAAAAAATCCATTTCGCCGTGCATAACAGGGCGCACACATAGTATGCTTGTCCAGGGCGGGCAATTTCAAAGATATGCGGTTATATGTACCTTGCCCATCATCGTGTACCATGTCCAAGATAGACATCCGTCTTCCTGTGGGGCCACCTGCCGCATTGACCACTTCCCTCATTGCACGTTTGAGTTCCTTGGCACACAACCACGTGTCTGGCACTGGCATATGAACAAGCATCAGGATGCTACTGTGGCGAGCAAATGTCCGGGACGTGTGCATCCCAAAGTTCTTCTAACTCACCTTTGCCACCAACTAGACCAACGGACGCCAGCTGTGACGAGTATTGTAAATTGGTCCACGGACTTCACATAGTAGGGGAGAGTGAATTAAGTGGGTACTTTTTCCGTATCCAACCCTCATACAATTTCACCACAAGCCACCCAAAGCTAGGATGGGCACACAATACCAAGCACCAACCTGAGTTTACCCTCTGTGGCTTTTTGCACTGTGCATCCCCGCGGTACCCCGGGGTGCTAGGGGTGATACCCTCTGTGGCTGGCCGCAACCTGCTGCTCAGGCCGTCAGCGCACTGTCCGTCCCCGGCATTCCTCCGCAATTCTTACAAAGCATCCACGCAGATGGTTGCAGGGCTCTACCTTTCATTTCTTCCTTCCTCACCACTTTCTCCTCGACAGGCGGCTCTGGGACGACCTTCATGTCCTTCGTAGCTTCCTCTTTCACCGGAGTTGGGGCTGGGGTGTGCTCCTTGGCTTCCATCTTATTCAGCAATGGCAACCCCACCAAACCCATGATCCCCAAAAGCATGACTACCATGAGGGCGGCCACAACAACTGTCTGCAAACAATTCCAGCAGGAAGAATTGACTATCACCAATTGTCCCATGCACGGGCATACGATGGGGGATACGAAACTGAACCGCCCAGCATCCCCCGCGTCGCTGACTCTTCTGGTGTCTTTGGGCAAAAGCGCATGTGCCTTTAGACACTTGTTTTGGAGCATATATGGTTCGTGACTCCTAGCCCCCCGAGCTTTAGGGGCTCTGTCCCTATGGCCTCCATCTCTGTGTCTTGGTGTCGATCTCTCCCTTACTACTGAACAGAACCGGCAAAGTTCTCGAGTGAGCGGTGATCTCCCCAACTCAATCGTATTGATTGAGTGACGAAATCAGTCGCACAAGAGCAGAAAAGACAACGCAGGTGATGCCACCACCACCACCACCACCACCCATGCCACCAACACTGCCAACAAGCCCTCCCCTGGATCCCCCCGTTGATTCCACCAAACCTTTTTCGTTTCTGTTTTTTGGTTTGTGGGCTAAACAGCCAGCAACTCTGAACAGTCTTCAATACTTTTGCATTTTTCAGTTATTGCTCGTTCGGTATTAAACAGAAGTGGACACGGGGCACACCTTCATGCACTTTGTTTTCGTCTGGTTCTCCAGCTCCCCATCATCATTCACAGTTTTAGTCATCTTCCCAAACGCTTCTCGAAATCTTCGCTGCATACCGTACAAACCCAGTCGCTTGAAGGCTGACTCAATCATGGTCGTCGCCTCGCGATCATCCAGTAGCCTCTCTCGACATTCTGCGTCGTTCTCAATATCTTTGCTCTGTTGCATACTTTTTGTGAAGTATGAAATATCAGCCTGCATGAAAACAAAGCTGTTTATGAAAAACGAGGTGGACAAATTCACAATATCACTGAACTACAATCGACACAACGCCGCAACTGTCCGACTGGACTTCCTATTTGCAAAGGCAGCAGGCGTAAGCCACCATAGTTGCTGCAAGACACCTTCCTTGCAAAAGGGTCCAGGGACACCACAAAGGGCAGAGGCTGGGTTACTTGGTAATCCCTGCAGTGCTGTGTTGCCCCGACTGGAGGATTGCCTGGTTTGCGGCCCGCATACAACCGCCCTCCGTAGAACCACTCACCAAAAAACGCTTCCATCTTCGGAAAACCTCTCAGTTTCGTGCGGCCAGCAACTGTATCTAAAAGCACGGGGGACACGCTGCTACTGTTTTAGGCCTGTTTTGCACGCTCGAACGCCTGTCCTGTGTGCACCTCTTTGATTTTTGGTTGAGCCCAGACGGTGGACCACTTCGGGGTCAGATGAGTGGACACTTGCGCAAGTCTCTGATCATGACTGTCAATGCGGTGGGGTTGACGACTTTGCTGGCAGCACTTTCCAAAATGGGGATCAGCGATGGGGCAGAATGGGATGACGCCTTTCCAGTTGAATTTTCAGAGAAATGTGTGTGTGTGTGTGTGTGTGTGTGTGTGTGTGTGTGTGTGTGTGTGTGTGTGTGTGTGTATTTTGTTGCATGGGATATGGCATTGCGCACGCGTATCAACTGTGGTATTTTGACATTTGTGAAAGCTCTTTCTTTTTGTCAGAACAAGGAAGGGCGGAGGGGGGAAAGCAGGCGCGAATCCTTTTGGAGAGAACAATGAAAGAAGACTGCATAGCTTTGGTGCTGTGCAGAAGCCTAGGGGTACAGTCATGCAAACAGACCCAATGCTAAAAAAGCATGCAACATGACTGGAAGGATTTATTGCCTGCTTATGGGTAGGCAGGGGGGATCGTGCAAATACATCAAAGTTGAGTCCTAGCAAGGAAGCATTGTTTCGAAAGAAAACCCTACACAACCGTTACCTTCGTAAATAGACGCAAAATTTCCAAGCAAGTACGTAGCTGAAGTTAGCCATCAAGATTGTTTAAAGCGTAAAACCAAACCCTAAGGATGAAAAAATGCATGTGGCCGTGGGCAAGGTAAAGGCAGCATGGGAGTACGGGAACTCCTTTCATTCGTTTAGCCATGGTTATCTAAAAAAATTCAGCAAAACCACAGAAAAAATCCAAGTTTGATGTATGTTACATGGCTAGGCTTGGCTGTTGGGGCGCTACGCACCCCCCCAACCAAGCCTAGCATATTCTTTCATCATTTGGTCCAAGACAAAAAGGATTAAAATGCATCCTGCCCTACAGGGTCAGAAAGTGCAAAACCGATAAGTAATGAAAAATTAGCTTTTTGTGATTTCAAAAATCTTCAACCTTACTTTTGCAAACGTGAAGATCAAAGATCTGAATGCAATCTTTTGTATTTCCGTCTGGCACAATTGGAGATTGGATAAGCTCACTTTAGTTTTGTAAGGACTTGATGGTTTTGCAGAAACTTGATGTGTCAGCACGATGCTTTAGATAAAAGAATGTACCAAAGCAAACCTCTTTTGCGTAAACTGCAAATCATTTGCTCTTGGCATATGAAACTAGGGACGGATTGCAGTATACGGCCTCCTCGACCAGCCCTGTTTTTCTCATCTATAGAAATATGCTCCCTTGCGAGCTTAGGAAGGTTTTTAGCCAAAAGAATACGAGCTTGGGTGAAAACCTACATTTGTGGTGGTGAAGTTACAAAAAAAAACAGTTCTCAATTTCACCAATGGTCTACCCTTTGTCAAGGCTACATTTGAAAATACCCAATAAGCCTTTGCATTCTCTTCCGCTGACATGTTGATATTGTTGATGAGCTAAGTCTTACTTCCCATCACTACCATGTGCGCACTACGCCTATCCTTTGTGCATGAAATGGAAGTTAGATGTACCGTTTCTTCTGTATCGCTAAGTTGCGAAAGCTCACAACTGGGACGGAGCTCCGCTCTAAGGATTCAAATATTCCTCATTGATGCATTTAGGTCCAAGCTCTACAAAGCTAGTTGGGTAGAAAGCCATCGCGCGCTAGAACATCAATGGCGACAATCAAGGAAAGACCGATGTTTTATGCTGCTTTTCTCCAAAAAAAAGTGAAAAAAGGTATAAATGTTGTGTAATATGATATCATGTCTTTGTTTTTTTTTCGTGTTCTTTGTCCATGGGCCGTAGCAGTCTCGAAACACTTGCAATCGCCTCCGAAAGTACTATACGAGACTCGAGCACAAAAAGAGAAATGTCATGAGCATAAATATGCAAAGTTACAAAATTTGGTCACTAAGGAACCCTTTTCAGACAACCTTTTTTGCAAATCTTGTAACACATTTCCATGTGGCAAGACACCGCTACAGGTGGCAACATTTTTACAATTTGTCCTTTCGGCAATGTACAGACTCCAAAACTTCGTGAAAGTTTGTCGTTTCATTGCAAAGTTCCCACTACATCTGACACCAACTCAGCTAAAATGAACATAACAAACCGATTCCATGAATACCAAAAAAAATCATATCATTAATGCCCCGTTCCCAATGCTGACTTGTTCAAAGCTTTTGTTGGAGACAGTTTTCCGCTTCTTCCACAATGGAGCTAATAAGTTGCATTTCACTGAGCTCTATAGCCGAAATAAACACGAGCAAGGAATTCATTTTTGCTTATGTTGCATTATTATGCTTATATTAGTACAGTGAGATTCAGTTTCAGACAGTTGGAAATAAAACTACCGCAGTGGCCATCTAACAGTCGGATTTGCCTCCTGCTGAAAAGTCGATTTTTTTCACTGCATTTGACGATTTTTCATTCACATCAGTTTGTGCGGATTTGAATTCCGAGCTCAGTGCGTATTTTAGTTTCCTTTCAGATGCGAAAAAAATACGCCACTTCCTCGAGATGTCCTGTTTCACTTCTAGTTCAGGTTCAGGGGTTCCGGTGGCGGCCGGGGCCCTCTCCCAGCCGCCCGATCTACCAGCGCGCTGTCGCGCATAAGCAATAAAATTTTGGCAGCGGGGACAGACAACAAAGCTCTGAGTGAGGCGAGCAACAAACTCCATGGATCAATCCAGGGCAACGACTCAGGATTCTCTGCTACTAGTTGCAAGGTAGTCAGCATTAGCTTACAATCTCGCACGTGGCTCTCCTAGCGCACCTTTTTGTTGGTTTCCCAGCGTACGGCGTGCCGTATACCTGTGTTCGACCGATCTCTGCATAGGGCGAGACGTCGTGCCGTATGATTCTGCATTTTGGAAAATCTATGAAAACTGGTGCCTGTGCAAGCGGACGCTTCATTGCTGAAGGAGCAGATTGAGTGTAATCTTGCTACACATAACCATGCTCGACACGTTCGTGGCGACGATGCGAATCATTCACCGCCACAAATGCCAAAAAGACGGCCTCGTTGATTGCAGACGCGATCGGTCTCTTATGGTTATCCGAGTAAACGTGATGTGGGACGTTTTGCAGCAATGCGTTATTGGGCCTTGTTTGTCTAATACTGCCCATGCCTACCGTGGTGATCCCCAAAGCAGCATAAAGCATGGCGAACAAGAACACAGTACCAACACGAACTTGAATGATGCTAAACTAGAAGATTCAGTATTTAAGTTGAGACATGTGTACATAGACGAGGATTATCACAGAGTGACGAAACCTTGAAACATCACCATGGCAAATTGCGGTTGCACCGTGCAATGTATTTGTTCTTTCAACTGATAGTGCCTAGAAAAAGTGCTTTTCCAATGGGATGTCTTCAGCCATGTTCTCCCTGTGTCAGTGGAATGTTGTTATTGTATATGTTGCTCTATGGTATACAGATCGCAGATCGCAGATCGCATTCCTACTGTCGCCGCGATCTGGCTTATGCCGTCAAATGTGAATCATGGAATTCATTAAAAAACAATTTTAGACTTACAGTTTAAATCAGCAGTTGTGGAAGATTTGGTTTGATCAGAGGTAATCTGATTTCTTTGGCACAGTGTGTGTGTTAAATTAAGTAGTCGCCTCGCATGCATGGTCCATGCTCGTCAAGAGAACTACGTGAAGGACTTAATCATAACATTAAAGTTGAAGACTCGCATGATTAGCACATGCTCGCCTTAAGGTAAACAAACCAATAACCAGGCCGATAGTATACAAATGTAGCAAATGGATGCGATCAAAGAATTGGTAGAATAGTAGCTGAAACATGAAAGTTTAGAACTGTAAATCCAATTTTTGAAAAATCCAGGTGCTGCACAAGAATCAGCGCTGAGATCCCGCAGCGCGTGCATTGCGGATTACCGCGTCAGACCAATTCTTGAGCCATGCTTCGTCGAATAAAAGGTCTGTTAATAGTGCATAGAATTTGAATTTTTTTTGACGGAATTGTTATTTGAAAATTTGGCTACCAATTTATGTATCAGAATGCGTGGCGCAAAAGGAAGGTGCAAATCATGGTTGACGGAGGTTTTTAGCACTGCGCCAAAGGCCAAGCCGAGTACTGCCAAAGCAACCACAACCCCAGGACGTCCCTCCTGCCTAGTAAATGTGTATCCTTTGCCAAAAAATGCGTCGCCGTTGGAGCAAGCCGTGGCCCAGAGCCTGTCTCAACAAAAGACACAGCATACAGCCACAAGAGACCATGGTGTAAGCAGAGTGACCCTCGGAGAGGCATGCAAGCGTGCTTTGTAAGGTTTCGAACCTGGTAGTTTTGAAAATAACCAGCTTTAAACGATTATTTTTACAAAAATAACCGGTTTTGCCGATTAATAGTTTTCAAAATAACCGGTTTTTCCGATTATTTGCCCTTTATTAACCAAAATCTTGCCATCGGCAGAAGAGAGCCCATACAAGTCGGAGCACCGTGATCAAAAGTACGTGAAAAGTTGTAAGTCACCATCGGCCATAGTTTATTGCTACCAAAGCCTCTGTTTAGTGCAAAAATGGGACAAATGCACTGCCGAAGAGAGCCCAAAAAATTTGGAACCATTCCGATTAATTGGTTCAAATCAGTTTTCAAAATAACCGGTTGTGCCGATTGTTTTGAAAAAAACCTCCGATTATTGCCGATAACCGGTTTTTCCGAATAAGTCCCCCCTGCCCTAATAGTCCCCACTAGACGAATAGGTGCTTTTTTGCGAACCACTAGAAAAAGGTACGAGACATTTTGGTAGAAGATATAATAATTTGTATGATACCATTGTGTTTAAAAGTAATTGTTGACCATGTCATAGATTTTTTTGAGGTGGGGCTGATCGGGTCAAGGGGAATTAACTGGTCCGTTTACCTTAATTGGTAAAACCGGTTCCGAACCCTAGTGCTTTGTATGTTGCCACGAACGCTCGTCGGTTGGAGCTTGTTAGGTGTCACTCGCAGTACCATCGTGCGCGCACCGAAGCTTCACCAATGCGACTGGACGCAAGCTTTTACGCGTTTGGAGAGGGAGCGACAAAGGGAGTGCAAAGGCAGGGCAGCCAGCCCTGCCTCATTTGTTGAGTTGTAGACAAAACATACGGATTCAAATCTTGTGGCATCAGCCCTTTTGATCCACCATATTTTTCGCAGCACTGCCCCCTGCCCAATCGAACCCCCCCCTCCCTACTTCTGGAGTGCTTTGTTAGTCCTGTAAGCCCTGCCAGTTCTCAGAGCTCTAGAAGTCCTGCTAGTCCTGCAAGTGGGTGTAGCAGCCCTATCAGCGGAAGCAGCAGCACCAAGACTGGTGCTGGGGTGCACTGCACAGCGAGAGAGATCAATCAGGCCATTAAGAATGATCCATGGAACCTGCGCTTGGGTAAGTTTGTGACTTCTGAGACCTTCATTGAAGCTGCCAGTTGGGCAAAGGAACCGAAACCAAAACCAAAGGCCGCACCGAAAAAGAAACTTGGACACCGGATCACTCGAAATGCGGACACAAAGGAAGCCACGGAAACATCACCAAAATCAGCTGCAAAAAGAAGAAGGCTGCAGCACAATGCGTACCCCCCCCCCTCCCCCCCACCATATGACTTCCTTCTGGCAGCAACTCAGGACCTCATGGAGGACGCGGATGACTTTGATTTGTATGTGACATATGACAGTGCTTTTTGGTATTGTGTTCCTCAACACACGAACAGAGAACCTGAGATGACTCATCAACAAAACAAGTAAAGGCGGGGCAACAATTTCATACGCTTTAAATTTAGGCATCTTGCCATTTCCCCCCGTTTCAGCACCAAAATTTCATACTAGGTAGCCCTCAAACTGCTAGTTTTGTCACCAAAACTTCATACTAGGTTTCTTTTTTGAGAGGACATCAGAATGCTCTTAGCTCAGTTTTGAACAAACAACATTACCAAAGACTTCGAAAATTACTAAAACTTTTCAAGACTTTTCTCCTTTTTTAGAAAATGTTCGCTACTTCTCAAAGCTATTTGCAATGTTTCCTTCTTCTTTGGCAAAATGTTTTGAACGACACCACCTTTGACATTACAATGCAACGCCCTTTAGTCTTTTTTGCAAAGTCACCCCACGTCCGTTTCCGCGCTGATTTTAACATCACCTTTATTCGGACCCCCTATAATGTTGGCAGAGGGAGACTGCTTTTGCACCCAAAATTGAGGCCCGAAAATGGGTCCGAAATTTTGGTGTCAGGAATTAAAGTGGTCTGAAATTATTGCCTCCTCTGTAGGTCGAATTTTATGTGCCATATTCGTGGGATAGGATACTGTGCATTTGTGACCTTTTCATACAAATAAACAAAGAGAAATAAAAATTTTCCAATTTCAAAATGTTCGTTGTTGAAACTATTTTGGGCATTATTTAAGGTAGAATATGTGTTTTGCGCACCAATAACTGTAATGGGATCGGGCAGAACTGCCTGTATCCCGGCGCCGGATGCGCCGAGTATCATAGAATGTGGAGCGCACGTGCACAAATACGTGCAAATGTAGCGATAGAACAGATCTTTTTCTATTTCCATTGTTTCTATCAAGTTTTCCGTAAAATGCGCTGATTTGTGTTATTATTTATTTTAGGGCATGAACTAGCGTATTTATTGAACTTTTCCGCATCATCGATCTCATCAACTTCTCTTTGCCCGTATGCTGCTACTTGCGTGGATCTTGGGAACTGCAGTGAGGAACACGGACTCCAACTACGTAGCAAAGAATAGGCTCGAAAGGTTTTATGCTTTTCTTGTGTTATTTTGTGAGCGTGATGCTCTGCCGTGTGCATGCTGGTGTGTAGCGTCCTCGTGTGCGTGTGTTGGTAGCGTCCTGCAGTCTCTGTTGTGTTGTTTCCTGTTAGCGTGCAGGGCAGTCTGGCAGTGCAGTTTTGGCTTGCGTGGGCAGCGCTAGGGTGTTAGCAGGCGCGTGAAGCGCAGCGTGAGCGTAAGGCTCCGCTAGGGTGTTTGGCTGCGAGTGATTTGCAGTGAGTGTGGTACACAGTGTGTGAGCGTGAGGCTCCTGGCCCTGTGCGTAACCCTGTGCGCGTCCTGCTTGTTGCGGCTGCTGTTTAGGCTGTGTTTTGTGCTGCTCCAGGCAGCCCAGTGGAGCTGAAGTGGGCTGCTCCATGGGCGCAGTGTAGGGCTGCTCCACGGGTGTGCCGTCTGAGTGGTTTCTTTTTGCTTTGTTTGTTCCTTACACTGCGTGGGTGAGTACAGACTGGTACATTTAGGCTAACTGAAATCTGCATGCAAATGAGTTGCATGTAAAAATGAGTATGTCTTCTGTGTTCAGTATGTCACTTTTGAGATGTGTAGTGTGTTTGTACGTGTAAATGTATGTGTGAGCTTGCCTCATTTTCCGTTGTTCTGCCTCGCTTCGCCTTGGATCATGCAGTGCTTTGTAGATGATGCTCTCGTTTCGCTTCGCGCTCTGGAGATAGCAGTGCACTGATGGCACTGCTTGGACGTTGCATTTTGTATGTTTTCCCCTCTCTTGCTCTGTGCAGGCTGGTGGTGAGTAGCAGGGGAGCCAAGCAAAATGGGAGCACACGCAGAGCGAAGCTGCAAGGAGTGAAGTGAGGACTGCACCTTTCAGGTGTGCACGTCGACTTCGCTGCTTGTTATGTTCCTCCTTTTGTGTTGACCTCATTTCTTTTTCTGTGCTCTGCAGTGCCCATTCCAATGAAGTACCCTTAACTAAATGAATGAAGAAGTAATCTATATTATTCAAGTGAAGTTTGTATATATTAAGTGGGTTGCTTCAGCACTGCTTCTATTTTTTACAGCACACTGCTTGGTGGTTTCCTCTGTGCCAGCCTGCCAGGGATTCGGGAATTTTTTTTTTGTAAAACACTCTTTGCAGTGGGGTTTTTGCAGCCCTTGGTGCAGCGGGCTGATTTTTTTTTAAAGCAAGGACTGTTTGTCTGTATTTTTTTTGGCGTGTGTGTTGTTAGTAGATACCATGTCAGTTTTGTTTTCTGTAGGTTTGAGTGCATGCAGTGCATAGTTAGCTTTAACGTCTAGCTGGGTGCGTGTGCACAAGTGTTTGAGTTCTTTGGTCAATAGCTTAGTGCAGCAGTTGCTTAGCCACTGCTGCAGGTGTTGTTTCACACTTGTAGGCGGGTTAGTATTGTAGGTGTGCATTGAGTTGTTGTCCCTTTTGGCTATTTTTTTTTCAGCACACTTTCTGAGTGTCTATTTTTTAGGCACTTGGATGGTGTTGCGTACTATCTCAGTCATCCAATTATGTTTTTTTGTGCTATGCTGAGTCCATCAAGCCTCTTGTCAGCCCTGTGCCTGGTGCCTCAGCACCCTGCACATGGCTTGTGAGGGGAGTGTAATGGAACTCAGCACAGGCCTGCATCGCAGCGCATGCGCATTTGATCTGTGATTTGTCAATGTGATTCCCATTGAATCTCGATGGAATTTTATGATAAAAACATCGTGTTTTCTCACAGAACAACAGGATGAGATTCAGTAATGGTTCCGTGATGGGTTTTGCGTAGTCGTGTATATTGCGATGTGAGACAACAACGTTGAAGATAAAGAATAGCCGGAGAGCTACGCCGGGAAAATAGTCACTCTCGGTAATCCCATTACATCACAAGTTAAATAAAGGATGTAAAACAGTAGAACAATGACAAATAACAATGCATGGGCCATGCTACACGTTTTTCAAAATTTTTACAAAAATTTCAAAAAAGATTTCTTTCTGAAATTCATCGAAACGGCCAGTTGCACCCTCCTAAAGGCACACCCGGGCCTCGAAAGGGTAGGAACATCCTTACCCAGTTATAGGAAAGAAATCTAATCAATAGTTCATGGTCCCAAGATATAACGGTACTCATTAAGCTACTTTTTGTTGTGAAACTTTTCCATTTGTATGCCGTGGTATAGAAATTGGTCACTGGTATAGTTATGGGTCAGTTTACTGCCCCCTGACATGGATCTTGGATCCATTTTTCTTTATAATGCGATAGGCCCAAAAAATGGGTCCCGCAGACAGTTGCGGGGCCATCCGGGCAATGGCGAGTGGTGCAAAGGTATCATGTCACCCGGTCTCAACCTAGCAAGACGTTTCAGGCGATTACACCTGGTCAACTCACCTCCACGAATGTGTTTGAAGGTGGAGCTGGCCAAATCGGCCAGTCTCCTACATGGTTTTAGGGCTCTTATAGTCCCCAGGGAAAGAATTTTGGAAAAACCAGGCAAGACCCCCCCCGTGGAACAGTTCGTTGGGGGTGACACCAATTGAAGATGTCCTTTGACAGTTCATGGTCAAGACAGCCCATGGTAACAGTCGTACGTAGGCTTTGGTACATTCATGTTTCATCAAGAGCGTCAGATTCTGCTCCACCACACGGTTCTTTCTCTCACATAGAGGATTAGAAGTGTGAGTGTAGGGTACACCTATGTGGAATAGGATTTCTCAGTTTGTGTTTACTCTTCTCATTTTGTGCTTAATTTTGCTTTTGTTGCAGTTAATGTGTACTGGTCGGCTTTGCAGATATGTCGCGCGAGGTGCAGACTGAGATCGTTAGAGTGGAACAAATTTTATTTTGCAATTGCATGTTTCAATACTACACGTTCTGCATTGGCGAGTCGCAGATTATTTCCGTGTATTACAGTTTTGTTCATTACATGAATCTATGCTTCACAGGGATGTGAATGGTTTTTTTTTTGAACCAGCTGTCTCCCAGTTGAATGTTTCAGGGACCTCCGTCGCATGCTGATGTTCCTGTTTTACGATGCTCGTGCTTTGCCTGAGGATTACAATGGTGATTGGGTGGCGGGATCGTGACATTTTTGGCAGTGACTGGAGTGATCCGGTGACTGGACAAGTCCATAACAAAAGGGAAGTTTTGACAGGAGGTCTGACTGGGAATCCCAAAAAGTTTTCAAGGCGTTTTCAAGGTGAGAAACAAATTACAGTTCAAAAAGTTCTTCAAGTTCAACCAGCAGCGTAGGCTGCATTCGCTACAAGCTTGAGTTTGCGTTGCTGTGCAGAGGCGTACTAGTAATGGGGAACATCAATTGCTGTGTCGATGGGTTTGTGTGGCACATGTGTTGTCCAGTGCAAATTTCTGTGATGGGCCACAGTGCCTCTGTAGCATCGTGGCGTGTGTAGCGATGTAGCATAATCACATGTGATTGAATGCATTGTGATTCGATTCCTACGTTATGATCAGCATGCGTATATTACGCGCCGGTGTTCCATTGTCTTTATAGATACTACATGTGACGAACTTAATTGCCGTTAAACTCATTGTCACTGACCACTTGGATTCCGCTGCTCCACTGGGGTTGTGGATTTGGTATTGGAAAACTAGTACATTTTGCAGGATTCATCATGGTGAGTGCTGCGTGACCACAACATCATTGATCAGAAGCTCCAAGGCATTGCAGATGGCCTGTGTTTTGTAACCAAGTGGGAAAAGTGGGAAGGTCGGAACCAAGTGGAAAATCATTTGGACTCAAGTTACGGTGACAGGACGACTGAAGCTGCAGCGCGTCTCATTACGGTGGGTTCTTTCACCTCAAACCGAGCTTCAGGCTCTGTTGAAGCACTTGTGAAGCGTATTCCAAGGGGGGGGGTGTCCTCTCTAGGTTTCAGTTTTACTCACCCTAAAAAGAGTTTTCAAACCGACACCCTTCCAAGTCCACACCCCTTGTCCCACCCTTGGTCATGCAAGCACAAAAAAAAAAGGCTACATGTCTTACAAATAAATCTAAGAGGTTACCCAGCTCTCAGTCAGTCCTGAAATCAGACATAAACAATAATAAATAATGCGTTAAGGGTCAAGGAGAAGTACAGGGGGGGTAAAAACTCCAAATGAAGCTAAAATCAGAAATGGTCGTTGCGAAACAACTTTTTGTATCTAAATTCAGAAAAATGCATGTGGTTTTTGTATCAAAAACCCGAAATCTGCCCACCGAAGCCGTCGGCGCCACTGCTGCATCGGCAATTTTCCCACTTTTGATTTCGACGATTTCTCCAAACTTTTAAAGAGTTGTAAGCTGAAACTCTTAGGATCCTTCATTTGTGATAAGATCCAACTATCTATTATCTTAGTTTTTGTTCCGGTGTGATTTTTTCGTTCCATCTGGAACCAAAAAAATCCCACCGGAGCAGAAACTGAAATGATCAATAGGTAGGTTTCGTCAACAATTAACAATCTGCAAGGTTTCAGCTTCTAGATCCTCAGGAAATTCGAGAAATCGTCCAAGCAAAAGTCTCCGATGGCGGCGATGCGGCAGTGCCGGCGTGAGCGCAAAATACGAATACGGCAAAATCCGAAAAGCCCAGGCGACAAACAGTGTAGAAATACGAAAAGGGTAATTACGAAATTCGAGTTTTTCGGAATTTCACCCTTTCGAGTTTTTACCCCCCCTTGTAGTAAATCGCAAACCTACTCCATTGTTAGGTTAAGGCTCAAGTTGGCAAAAAAATTGCAGAAAATGGAAAAATAAAACTCTGATCTGGGGCTGCGGGAGCAGGCGACGAAGGTCGGTGCTGAGCCCAAAAATCACAATTTCTGGGGTATTTTACAAAAATTTCCCATGAAATCAGTGCAATCCTGATGGGAGATGCTGAAATTCAGCACCCCCAAGAACCAGCACTAGCGCTAGCGCCAGCAGGTAGGGTTGAAACCACCCTGACGCTTCACCCCCCTCCTCAGAAGGCTTGCCTATATTCTAAGGAAGGCAAGTTCAAAGAGGGGTGCTTGGGTCCTGGGTGGTCTTCAATGATTGTGAGGACCCATGGGCTGGAAACATGGGCCTTTAGGGCCTTGAAAAGGTTGGTTTGACAGCTGCCCAACCGCAGCACACGCTACACTGGGACCGGTGCCCCATCCTTGGGAAGACAAAGGCCTTAGTGGGCCCTTGTGTTGAGGAGGTTCAGGGGCTACAATTCACAGTTAGAGCAGCCCTCAACTATACCATGTACGGGGCCCAAGAGGGGCCACTCACTGCACGTGGGGATGGAGGTCCTGCAGTGTCTCTCCAATGATTTTCTGGTCCACCCAAGGTCATTTTTGCTCCTGCTGCAGGACCTACAGGGTGCTGTCGACCATGAAAGATGGTGACAGCTTGGGTAGAGGGTTTTATTTTTTTTGACAATAAAATCACCTCCAAAATCGACATACTCTACTATAGGAACTCCACGGCGTGCGTCTTTGGCTGCAGGGATGTCGTCAGACGAACTATTGCTCCAGTGAAAGTGCTGCCCTGGGTCGTTGATGGTGCCGGAGGGCTCGGGGCCGGCAAGACCAGTGGGGCAGGCACGCGAGGAGTCGACCTGAACGCTGCTATTGGGGGTAGAACCGGAGACTCGAACACCAACGGAGGCGAGAGCAGCAACAACGGAAGCAAGATCCATGTTGAGTGTTATCCGGCAGGAAATCCCAGTCTATGAAGAAAATTGATGCGGATTTTACTATGCACATCTGAGTGTCCATATCTATCTGAAAAGATTTAAATAAATCCGATTGTGAAAAATATTTGGCCGATCTGGCCCGCGAGCGCGCGTCAGCGGCAAATGGCGATTCCAGGCAAATGATCGGAACGCGGCGGATTTACGGAGAATGGACCGCGGAATCAGATCCGGCATATCAGAAATATATAGGTCTGATCCTGAGACTGAGCTGCGAGGCGACGATTCCGCCGAAGCAAAGAAAATGACCAAAATGTAGTCAATCTGGGGCAGATCTGTGAAAATCTGAGCAGATGGGGGTTAGCCGCACTTACACTCCCCCTCCAAAAACACACTGGGGTGTGTCGCTACGTCAACGAAGAACGTAGTGCGGGTAAGTCCCAGAAAAAAATAGAAATGTAGCCTTGATGGGGCGAAATCTGCTTGATCTGACCTGATTTGGACTGAATTGGCACTGAATCGGGATGGATGAACCTGAAATGAGACAGAATGAGGAGTGACGAACAGTCCTCCGTGCAGTAAAACATTAGGTTAAGGGCTAAAAAGCATGTAAACGTATCGAGAATCGATACCAAACCATACTTTGGTTGAGAATGAGGTAGATTATTGGTGGATTGAGTGGGGGAATCAAGAAATGGAGTGACATCTCAGCGCTCTGGCACAGTTTCGCTGTCGCGGGCACGCTACAGTGTCCTCGCCGAACTCTACATCGTGTTATTCCCGCTTTTCTCGTTCTGAAAAGTGCAGCATGTGCTTCAGATTTGGCGCATCTGGTGGATGATCACAAGATTCAGCAAGATTGAGAGTTAATTTGAGCAGAGATGAAGGAGATTAAAGAATCACAGAGAGGGAAAACAATTACAAATGTAGTCTACAGACCCTAAGTGCACAGAAAATCATAAGCGTCAACGAAGTTAGGCAAAGCCGTCGACAGATCTTCGAGGAATGAGAGGAGATGACAAGGAAATCAACCTAAATTGTCCTAAAATGAGGAATTTCCCTAAGATGAAGGTGAAATGAAGCGGAATGTCTAGAACTGAAACTACTAACACTTTCGTTTAGACTAGAGTTAATATATATTGTCGTTTATTCAGCTCAATTGTGCTTTCCGGCACGTTGGTTCGCGAGCATCCAACAGATTCCATCAAAATGTGGATCATGTGATGATGCATCATGATGGGACATGATAGCCCTGGATCCTTGGCATGTAACGCGCCGAAGGTTCGCTGAAGGCGCTTTACTGACAGTATATAACTGAGAGACACCGAATAGTTCTTTATTTACAGTGGCGACGGTGTCAATCGACTTGGACAAGGCCCATCTTTCGATTGAGTCCCACAAGACACTTGGATTCACCATTTTCGACAGTTTCAGGTCGGATTGAGCTCACATTGGCGTGTGCCAAAAATACAACGAAGCTTACGGACTTCAGAGGTTGCTGTTAGAAGTCCCTAGAGCTCCTATCTGAAGGTTGTCTGAACAATTGACGTCTGGGTTTCGTGCAACAGTGGCAGAATGATGGACAAACCTGAGGAATTCACGGTAAATTCAAGGAAACTGGATCTGAATCTGGACTTTGGCGTCAGCATCACGGCAAATGAAGGTAAGATCTGAGTTCCTGGCGTCGCATCTGGTGCAGCCAGTACTACAGGGGGTGCCTGTAGGGGTGAATGTCGCTGGCCAGCGTTTTTACTATGTACATTTGCTTCCATCTGCACGAGTAGCCAAATTCCAAAGATGCACAGACCAACAGAGACAAGATTACCCCGAATCTGCCTGAATTAAGCCTGAGTTTGGTTTTTTCTGAACACGGCAGCACACTCCGTGGCTTTCGGTAGCGTATCTACGCCTTGTCTGCCGAACGGAGACCAAAGAAAAGTTGATTGACGTCAAATTATCAAACATTCGCAGTTCTCCACATCATGACATAATCAGAAAGAATGAACAGTGGATTGAGCAGAATGTGGTTCAAGTCACGACGGATCTCCCTCAATTCGGCCAAGCACGAATACATGTGACCACCAACCTGTCTGGTCGGGCCCTCGTACGGCTTGGGCGCTGCAAATCAGCGGCCGAACTTGAAGCTTGGTCCTCATTTGGCTCCTGGGCTGGCCTGACCGCAGGAGGGGGGATCGACGGATCAGCCCTGGAATGTGGCTGCTGAGGGCCGTAAAAGGCTGGATCTCCTTTCACCATAGGTCTTTTTCCGTCGCTCTCCACTTGTCTGTCTGGTTTCGACAGACAGTCTGTCAGGAGTACGCCAATTTTGGGGTGCTTCTTGAGGAAGTCGATGAACCCCTTGGTGTATCCATGGACAAAAGAATGGGCTGGTTCCCAGTTGTTGTGACTGGAATCAAAACCCCTCCACTCACATAGAAATTCCCATTCGCCCTTTTGGTCACGTCTTGCTTCAACAATCCTCTCGAGTTCGTACTTCCCCCCTTCGATGACCCGATCGGACAAAATTTTCGAAGTCCAAAAAAGGGGTTTAACCCGATCCTTGGGGGAGGGGATCTCTCTCTTGAGGCGATCGCCCGAAACGTCAATTTCCCTGCTGACATCCACACGAATCCTCCACCTGTTCTCACCAAGACGCGCTGTAACAGCGAATGGCCCCTCCCACAAGGGAAGAAGCTTATCATCTCCGCCCAGGGTGGTTTCGGAATTTCGAAGCCAAACTCGATCATCGACTTCAAAATTGTGGGGGTTTTTTCGGCCTTGATTCTGGACCCAAAGCCAGTCAGCTTGATGCTTATCGATTAATTTCGAGACAGTTTTATCTGCTCGTTGGACGTCGTCCAAAAACAACGAAGCATCTTTACAAGCGCGAGGATTATTCAACGGCATGTTCCACCAACACTTCTTTCGTCCAAAGACAATTTCATTTGGAGAAAGGCCATGGTACAAAGGCGTGTTGTGGTAACGGCGAAGCAATGCGAAGAGAACTTCAAGCCAATGGAAATCCTTTTCACTCGCGAGCTCCTTACGAAGCATATTTATAATAGAGCGGCCGGCTCTTTCGCCAGGCAACGCTCGATGCGAGTGGATTTCACATCTCAGGTGGTGGATTCCAAGGCGAGCACATAATTCTCTCCACCATTCGGAGGTGTACTCTTTGCCTGAGGCCGTAACCACCTCGGATGGGACGTCCCAACCTCCCATCCAGGTCTGCGCGCACCATTTTGCGGCAGCCTTGCCAGTCATCGACTCGATGTTGCAAGGCAACACCTGAATGTAGCCAGAATGACGGCACTGAATAAGGAGCACACCATTGACTTTTTTGTTCGTCCAATGGCACTCTTCGTCATCGAGTTCACCGAGATAGAAGAAATCACTGGTGACTCTGTTAAAGAGGCGCTCCGGGATAGGATGTGGCCTCAGATGGCCGTGCTTCTTCGCGCTGGGGGGCGTCGAGACAGCACATTGGGCACATCCGGCGGCTACTTTCATGCAATGAGTATATAGCCGTGAGCCAAACAACCTATGTTTAATCATCGACCATAATCGACGGCCATGTGCGTGGGGGGACTCCCATTTGTGCCACCAGTTTAACACTCGGGGGGCCAGGGCGTCTGGTACGCACAATTTACCCTCCATCCACAGCTTCCCCCCATCCAACGAATACTCAGCAAAAATCCCATCCTTGTGAGCATCTTTGGATTTGAGATTTCCAAAGACCTCTTTAAACATGGGATCCTGCAGATAATCGGACGTCCAGTCACGGATGATAAGGAAATCTTTCGGCAGGGGTGGAGTTTTGGCCGGATCTCGACGCTTAATGCCCTGGAGCAACCGAAATCGACTTACTCGTCGGGTATAGTCAAACCGTTTCACACTCCCTGAGGAGGGATCGGTGACTTTCTCCACGACTTTCAGTGTTTTGGTGCAGATCTCATGAGCATGCGCCGGATCTGAAAAGGCCGTGATGTGGTGACACGGTAATGCGTGCTGTTTAACAGCGCATTGCATGCATGCACGTCGAATGAGCTTTTTTTCTTCCTGATCCCATTCGATTATGACATGGCGGTCCTGCTCCGTACCATGGATGTTGGTACTTTGCAGCCCCTCTGAAGCGGGGTAAGCCCATCGGCTCAGAGCATCCGCTACCGTGTTGTGTTTTCCAGGCAAATACGACACATGGAGGTCAAACAGACTGAGAAATTCGTGCCATCTGGCCCGTCGACCAGCTGGGCTCGCGACAGTATCAATGTGTTCGGTGGCCCAATATTCCAGAGATCGATGATCCGTCAGGACCTCGACTCGATTGGTGCCAACCCACGATTGGTACTTTTTTAACGCACAGATTATGGCGTAGGTTTCTTGCTCACGCGGCGACCATTGCATTTGGCGTGGGGCTAGCTTCCGAGACCAAAATGCAAGAGGGTAATGATCGCCGGTGGCTTCATCAACCTGTTCAAGAACAGCTCCGATCGCGTACCTAGAAGCGTCGGTTCTTATGTAGAAGGGTCGGTCGAATTGCGGCACATGCAACGTGGCGACTTCGCAGAGGGCCGCCTTCAAGTGATGGAAGGCCTCCTCGCACTCGTCAGTCCACTTGACACGAACCTTTGAACCTGCCTTGCCCGCATCTCTCCCTACCTTCAATAATTCAGTGAGGGGGGCAGCAAATTTGGCATCATTCGGCACAAAAGTGTGGTAAAAATTGCAACAACCCAGGAATCCTCTCAATTCCGTGATCGTCTCAGGGCGCTTCCACTTCTGAATAGCGACGAGCTTCCCTGGACTGGGTCGTCGGGTGCCATTCTCAAGGAGAGAACCACAAAATTCGACTGATTTTAGAAATAATTTTCCCTTCTTTGGCCCACAAATCAGCTGATTGGCATCAAGAATGTCCAAAACTTGGTTCAGCTGCTTTTCATGTAGGGCCACCAGCTCGGCTTCGGTCAGTCCCTCCCCCTCCGTCGCGATGATTATATCATCTATGTACACACTCACAAAGGCACGAAGCTCAGGATGGGCTGTAAAAAGCACATCCTCCATCATTCTTTGAAAAAACGAAGGGGCGTTCTTCAGGCCCATGGGCATGACCGTCCACTGGACTGGGCCACATGGCGTGCACATACAGGTGAGAGGTCGGCTGTCCTTCCTCAACGGCATTTGGTGAAAGCCGTGACGGAGATCCAGCACAGAAAACAAACGACCTCTTGCCCTCTTGGCGATTTCCTCCTCAATGAGGGGCAGGGGGTGTGAATCCGCCTTGGTTTCGGCGTTGAGGTTGCGAAAATCAACAACCATTCGCCAACCATCAATAGTGTTCTGGTCTGCAGGCGGTGGCTTCGGGACGGTGAAGGGTGCACAGCACCATTCGCTGGTCATACAACCCTCAAGCCAACCAAATTCCCTGAGATTTCTCTCGATGATTTTTCTGAGTATCTCATGTTTGTGTCCATGGTTCTCATAAGGACGCTGTTTCTTCGCCTTGTACCCTTCACGAAGCTCGATGAAGGCTTCACCGAACTGCCCACGGACAGGGGGGTCTTTGATCAACTTCCCCGAAAGGGTTGTGTCCTTCCGTTCCTCAAAAATCTTTTCTCTTGACTTGGAACACAATTCAGTGTCCACCTGATCGCCAGGAATTACTGTCGAAAAAACTTTGGCGACTTCTTCGGCCTTGGCAGGAAGAATCTTCTTACGGATGTCCCTAAACAGGTCCGTATCAACTGCCTCTTGAAGATAGGTGGGTCGGGTGTCGACATTCCAGAGATTCTCTTCGTGATCCAGCTCCTCGAAAGGATCTATGAAAGCTTCCACACGGGGCTTTTCATAAAAAACTCTGAATTTGCGGCGCGATTTAAAATTTTTCTTCGCCCGTGCACTGAAGATTCTTTTCGATGTCGATCGTATTGGGGAAGAGGGAGACGAGGCGGATCCATTTGACGTTGGATCACCTTGGGTATCTGACAGACAAAAATCAGAAAAAAAAGATTCATCATCAGTACCACGCTCAACCTCAGATTCAGACCCAACACAGGAATCAGTACCAGAATCAGCAGAATTAGAGTCAGAAAGCTTTCCATCCACAAGGAATGCAAGCGAACTCCAGGACCGCTGTGGCAGGGGACCTGTGTCGTCCCTGGCATACAGCTTAATCTTCCTGGGAAGTTCGATGTAATCTACACAAATGTCTTGTAATTCCTGAAACCAAGGCTTGTCGTCCCACAAGGGCACAACTAAAATCGCCTGGGTTTTATCTTGCTTGATTTTGTGGATGACCTGCTGGATTAAGTGAAACGGAGGATTAATCCACAACTTCTTGTCCCATTTATGGGTCCAAGCGTCGCGAAAATGCTTGTCAAAGCGCTTGTTCTCGCGGTTAGCAAAGGCATCATACTGTGGCCAAAAGGAATGGTGTTCATAAAAATATTCACAAATTGTATCGCGCCATTTGTCGACAACTCTGTAGGATGAAGAGTGCCAGCGCGAAGGGCGTCGTGGCTGGGAGTCCCTACGAAGACATTCTAACTCTCGGGAGTAATCGGCAGTCCCATTCACCTCTGCAATGGTGACATCTTCGCCAAATTTTGGTGTAACTTTTCGCTTCAAAAATTCTTCTGCACTTTTAAGCCCTGCGTGCAAAAAACGAAATTCAGGACGCTCCAAGGGACCTGACTCCAGCAAAAAACAACGCCGATGACCTACGGGCGCCACCCTGTTCTTGCTAAGCCAAGGATGGCCCAAGTAAAGGTCATACTTTATGTCGGCACGATAGAACCAGTCGCCCTTAAGGACAACTTCCTCCACATTACCTTCTTCCCAAAGGTCTTGAGCGACCAAATGAGTTGATATATAACAACCGCGTTGCCCACCTGCGAGAGAATGTCCAGAAACTCCCTCGAGGGTAACAGGATAAAGCGAATCAATCACGCAGTCGTCGGGTAAGAAAGAATTGGATTGGAGATTTACCTCTGATCCATTGTCACACAAACAAGTGGCGAGGTGGAAATTGCCCTTGCAATCAGAGACCCACAGCTTTGTGACAAACTGACGGGCCCTGTGCTTGGACTGTACACCAACCTCGTCCACTACAACAGGAGGATCCGCTGCCGGATCCAGGGGAGAGGAGACAAGCGACCCTACATCAAGTAATGGTCGAGATGGAATCTGGGGATCATGCCTGAAATCGCCTGGGGAGGGGCGATTTTCGTGGCTCCCCTAGGCGTTCTGACCTCCAGTGACTGCGTTAACATTGTGAACACACCCTGATTCGTCGACCCACTCCTCTTGGAACGGATCATCTGCTGGATTCAAGGCATTTTCAACGTAATCTCGATCCGCATCGGACACCTGATCTGTACCTGAGACCTGATCCACACGATGGTTGCCCTTTCCACGTCCACGGCCACGGCCGCCGGATGATGGACCTCCACCTTCGCCACGCCCTCTGCCCTTACCAGAGAAAGGGGTCCCAGAAGGATTTCCCTTACCTTTACCCTGGGATCCTGGAGCATTTCCCTTGTTTGTACCGGATTGAGGGGTTTGGCCTGGATTTCGATTTCCGCCTCAGGCGTTGCCATTTGGGATTTTTCTGGCCGTTCGGCTGCCCACCGGAGCCGGATGGAGTCCGATTTCCTGTGCCTTGGGACCCGCCAGGGCCTCCAGAATTTTTGTTTCCACCGGAGGGGGGCGAATTCCCTTTTCCCCCCTTTCCACCATGCACCTGTCTGTCATTCCTGTCTGAATTCTGCGGATTACTGATATTTTCACCAATCACCTTGTGATCGTAAGGAGACCATCGGTGATTACCAGTAGAATGCGTCTTAGCTCGGTTCGTAGAACCTAAAAGAAGGCAGATGCTACAGTGATCCTGAACATTCCGGGTGTCATTCACCTTTTTGTTGCCCTTTTGGGCCCCATTTTGGGTGTTTTGCTGGGTATTCTTGTTTCCCCCAAGACCCTCATGGAAATTTTGATTGGCGGCGTCAGCGAGCCGCTCAACCTCTTCCCACAATTCCTTCGGGGTGAACGAAAACACCCAGTTTTTGGCCTTCAGGCGATGGCCATGGTAGCTTACTCCCCTGTTGAGGACTTGGACAAACAAGTCCCGATCCTCGTGTTCATTAAACTTGATTTTCCACGTGTTTTCAGTGAATTTCACCTTGGTAAACGACGTGGGGGAACACTTTTGAAGTGCTTCCCTGACTGAAAACCTGTTGGCCGAGGCATCGAAGCCTTCGACCTCCGCCCACCAGGTCTTGACCTTTTCTTCGGACTGTTTATTCCGAAGGGTGGCGGCAGTTTCGGAGGGGATCTTGTCAAAAATCAGATTTTTCAGCTCGGCACTGGAAAATTTTTCGCCTGAATGTTCAGATTCTTCCACTAAATTCCAGAAGCGCTGTCTTTTGTCTTGCACTTCGTGCAAGATTAATCGCGAGAATGAAGGAAAATTCTTCAACATTTGGTGGTAATGGTCCTCTGGCAGCCGGGATCCACGTACCTCCAACTGTTCCCACACCTCATCAAAGGTAAGGGGGGAACTTGTATCCTCACGATCACTCCAAGTCCTGAGCCAAGTGTTGGCCGGCGCTCCCTCAAGGCAGTCCAAGAGGGCCATCAGGAACTGATCATCTTGGAGTTTTTGAGTCTTAACCCACAGTTTAAATTCCCGTTGGAACTGAGGCCAACGTCTGGGGTTTCCATTATACTTCGGTTGCTTGGCAACCTGACGAAGTCGCAATGAAGTAGGATTAAGAAGCGAATCCAGCCCAACACCGGCCGTAATGGCAGACACCTTGGCGGCATCATTCGCCACACCAGCTCCGGCGAGGGTCTGGGCGAGCAACAGCTGGGCTAAGGCATTGGAATCAGCAGCAGGAGGGGCAGTACGGGAGGCAGTTCGCTTGGCATTCTGAGCCTCAGTCCTAGCCTTCGCCGTCCTACTCTGAGAACGAGAGATTGTAACCCTTTCCTTTAGTTTGGTCCTGCTGATCCTTGCATCGGTGGTCTTGGAGTCCACCGAAGGAGCAATTGAAAAAATTTCTGTCGCCTCCTCCGACGGCTCTGTGGCTTGTTCCACCGATGATGCGACCTCAGATCGCATGTGCGTCTTGAAAAGATCTTTTATTCCCAGCGTTTGAATGATGAGTTGCATTTGATCTTTGAGCAATTGGAGCTCAGTATCTCGCTGGAATCTGCAGGAGCAGTCGGCAGGACAGTACATACCGTGTCCTGAAGGGCCTGAGCAGGCTGTCGGACCGCTGATCTCGGTGGTCCGTAGCCAGGAGTCCACTTGGGGAGCTCCTTCAGCCCTAATTTCCAGGCTTGCCTGCCTGGCCGCCTCTAAAATTCCTTCCTCAACCGCGGCGGCTAGATCGTCGCGGATGGAAACAGGGGGATGAGGGGCGGAGGGCCCGGCAACAGGTGCCTTGGTCTTCTCCTTCGGGAAGGGGCTTGCCTCCCAGATCTGCAAAAAAATGGCAAAAGAGTCATCTTCTTGAGAACACCACCACATCCTGGTATTAATTTCTTCCTGAAGGAGGAAAAAATATTCCATTAAAAAATCAGAGGCGATTCTTTCTTGTCCGATCAACTTAGACGTGGCTAAGAGACACAGGGCTTCAAGGGCCTCAAGGTTACGGGTCACTTCTGGAGACAAATGGTCGTCCCATTGTGCCCAAGAGGCTGGTCGATCATAGCTAGGTACCTCACCTGGACCACCCATCTCAATGTCGTTCAGATCGGCGTCGATGGTCTCAAAATGTGGACCTCCGTAAGGAAGGTTGGTACCTGCCATGTCCGTAAGCTCCACCGGAGCGTTACCATCGTCGTAGGCTGGCAGATTCCAGCTGCTTGATGGCCAATTTCGACTGGGATTGGGATGGTAATTTGGGTCTCCACAGCTGCTGATTTGTGCCCTTCTTGGACAGCTTGGGCTTGCGCAAGGCATTCCTCTCAAGGCCTCGTTCGCACAGCACCAGGGCAACGTAATCGTTACTTCTCCGGAAGCGGCGGGGTCTACGGGGCCGTACTGGGGAGCTAGCTGTGGTTGGGACACCAAAGGAACAACATTCAGGTAGCCTCTGCTACCATGAAAGTGCTGCCCTGGGTCGTTGATGGTGCCGGAGGGCTCGGGGCCGGCAAGACCAGTGGGGCAGGCACGCGAGGAGTCGACCTGAACGCTGCTATTGGGGGTAGAACCGGAGACTCGAACACCAACGGAGGCGAGAGCAGGAACAACGGAAGCAAGATCCATGTTGAGTGTTATCCGGCAGGAAATCCCAGTCTATGAAGAAAATTGATGCGGATTTTACTATGCACATCTGAGTGTCCATATCTATCTGAAAAGATTTAAAAAAATCCCATTGTGAAAAATATTTGGCCGATCTGGCCCGCGAGCGCGCGTCAGCGGCAAATGGCGATTCCAGGCAAATGATCGGAACGCGGCGGATTTACGGAGAATGGACCGCGGAATCAGATCCGGCATATCAGAAATATATATGTCTGATCCTGAGACTGAGCTGCGAGGCGACGATTCCGCCGAAGCAAAGAAAATGACCAAAATGTAGTCAATCTGGGGCAGATCTGTGAAAATCTGAGCAGATGGGGGTTAGCCGCACTTACATCCAGTTGACGCGTCCTCGCTTATCTTCAATCACCACGCTTCGGTATATCCATTTTGAAGGAGTAGGCATGGTCACAAGCAGGGCAAGGATCAGAAAAATCTTGATCTTTTTTCCAAACCATCATTGTAGTCATACCCAGTGTGCAAACCGATATAGAATCCTTGCATGGCGCTAGAAATGCGCCTATGTAGGCGCTGTTGATGGTCGGCCAATTGGTTGGCCCATGACACTTCCTCGTGTAACCAAAAAAAAAGAAGTTACCCACCTCTCAGTCAGTCCTGAAATCAGCGATAAACAATAATAAATGATGAGATAATGTTACAGTTAAGGGTCAAGGAGGAGTATTAAGTTGCAAACCTACTCCATGATTAGGGTAAGGCTCAAGTAGGCAAAAAAATCACAGAAAATCGAGAAGTGAAACTGTGATCTGGGGCTGCCGGAGCAGGCGACGAAGGTCGGCGCCGAGCCCAAAAATCACAATTTCTGAGATGTTGATTGTTGCTTTTGGGCTGCGCCTCCTGCTCTACTCACCAAAATATGCTTTGGAAATAAACCAAGAACTCGACTTGAAGGTGGAGAGAGCGAAGCAAAGGATAAGGATTGTGGCAACCAGAAGAATGGGATACAATAACATGTGGGACTGCAGTACAAAGACAGTGCTGTGTATTGAGATTGCATCGCCGTTATCACGTGCTTGCATGCTTCAGAATCACAGAGCATAGGGCAGAAAATGGCTTAACTTGAAAACCATGCTAAATGAACCGATAGTAAAACAGACGATCAAAAACCAGATTTCCCATATCAAAAATAGGTGGAATATCACATTTTATGTCTTGAAATAATTTTCTGTGCCTCAGCATAAAATAAATTGGTGACTGCAGAACTCAGTAGGAACTGCCCTGACGATGTCAGAACTCAGTAGGAACCGCCATAATCTGGTCTCATGCACTCCACCACCAAAATGACCAAAAATGGGCCCCGACACCAAAATTTAGTATGATACATCAATATATTGAAGCGGTACCCAGAACCCCATGGCTAGGTTAAGGCATACAACCGGTCTCCGGTCCACTAACCCCATGTACGGAAGTGAAGACCGGTCTCCGGTCCACTAACCCCATGTACGGAAGGCGCCTGTTGACGCCCGGTGCGAGCCCGGCGGGAGCGTGTTCCGTGCCGTAAAGCCCCGCATCGGCAACCGATGCACCGCCAGCGGAGATTTGTATATCAGAACATCAGGAATCAACAGGGCTTTATTTTCATATTGTTTCCGTCAATTTTTACGCTTCCGTTCTGATACTCACTGTTTTGACTGCTGGCGGTTGGATCGCGACTTTACCGTAACCGCCAGTTTAACTGTTATTAATGGAAATTTTAACGCAATCCGTCACGAAGGCTCCAAAGCCTTCAGGAACTGCATGGATGCTTCCGCAATTTTCACATCTTACACTCGCAACCTTAATCCGAATTTTTCAGGATGTCAAAATCGGATTTTCGACTTCGACATCCCCGCACTCGATTTGACCTCTTTCGAGTGCACCTACGTGCTTCCCTATGCACCAATCAACTTTCCTTTTATCCTGCCCTCCAATTGTCTTAAAGATATGGGCAAAACAAAGTTGATTCGTGAGGCCACTTGTGAAGGTCATATCTCGTGTTGCTTGCGAGGAATGACAATAAGGAAACGTGGGATGTATTCACAATACTCCTAACGTAATTTAGGAAGCATTATATGCCTTGCGTCTCCACCCGTGCGCGCTAGTGTAATGGATCATGGTCAAGAGGGTAGAGTTTGCGTTATAACTCTTTGGCCATGATATTGCGTGCGTTAAGATAACTTTCGAGTGTAGCGCGCAAGTGTTGGTGTTGCATAGGAACTCTCCTTGAGTTCCTATGAGCGATTGACACAAAGTTATGCCCTTGGAGGGGCATGACATATCGTGGGGGGAGCTACCTTTTTGGGCAATAAGTGGCATGTGCCATGTGTTGTATCGCGTGCCCATTTGGCGGTGTTGGCTAAGAGCGATGTGCCCGCCAATGGACCTCATATTGTGCAAGCCCCTTCTCCATACTCCCTACGATCAATTGCAAGCCTAACCTTCGTAAAGGGAAGCTTGTGTGGCGATCCCGAAGCGATGCGTTGGGAGCAAGGTGTGTGTTTTGCAATTTTCCATATTTTCATGTGCCCACTTGGGAAGTGGCGCGCGTAACCTTTCAAAGCGCCCCAAGTGGAGCACATATGCGGAATCGAAGGTCAATGGTGTCAAGTCATTGTGTTTAGAAGGATTAGTTGATTGCACGATCCAAGCCGAAGATATTATAATATAATTGTGCGCCTTTCAAGGCACTTTTGTGTGTCTTTGTGCCAATTTCGCCGTTTTTGGCCCGTCATGATGTCAAGTGGCGACCGTGTATCTCAACGTTGCGCTCAATTGACATCATGACCCAAGTATGTTATGAGGGTACATACTTCGGTGCCCAACATATCTTGAACCCGGCGAATAACTCCTCTCGAGATTGGCATACCGTGGCCGCCATGTTGGCGATTTGGGACTATCCCAAATCATGGGCTCACTTGGCGACCCTGCCATTCCCAAAACCGGAGGAGTTGGGCGACGCCCAAAAGATATGTTGGATACGTAGGACTTGATACCAATCCTATGGCACACTCCGGTCCAAGTCGGGCATGTGCCTCATTTGCCCTAACCATGAGTGTGCGCATTTTTGGCCATTTTGAGCAATCTTCCACTTTTGCTGCCCGTCGTGCACTATGTTGAGCCCACCCGTGCACGCCGGACGCATGGACCAATGGACCATATTAGACATGGGTGTTATGTATATTGGTCCCCATGGTTCACACACCACGTGGGCGAAGCGGAGCAACCTTCGTTAAGGCGCTAGCCCAAAGTGAGTGTGGGCAATTTTACCATTTTGGCATTTGTGGACCCAATTGGGATCGTCACCACGCCGAGTGGCATGAAGATCTTTGAGAGCCAAGAGCATGGGAGTCTCCGTTGGACTCCCGTTGGATCGCGTATGGAATGGCGGATCCGATCTCCAAGCCGGCGTGGAGATATACTATTGGGAGCACCCCAAATTTTGGCTCATTTCGAGCAGCCAAAATGACCCCATTTTGGGACCCCAATTTCCCCCTTCCGTGTGGTCAATTGGCGGCCCCATTTCTCTATGCCCAGAGGGAGCCAGGACGTAATTCCAAGTTGTACAGTCAGATAAAGGTCCTAGGCCCTGCCTCCTATCCTGTGAGCCATTGGCCTTGCCCTGGCCGGGTAAGCCACGCGTGGGAATGAGGCCAATTTTGGTGATTTTGGCATCATGACCCCACTTGACGAATCCGTGTTGCCCTGATGCCGAGACCTCAGAGGGAACCAGGTTGGGTGAGGGCTCCAGGGAGTTCGTACTCGAAGGGCATAGGGTCAGTTGTCTCGTCCCTACCTCTGGCGGGTCCAGACGAGGGGTCAATTTTGGAGATTTTGGAGCTAATATCAGTTTGGGCTGAAACAGCCCATTTTCAGCTACCAACTCCTGAGGGATAATGGTGGGGCCATATCTCTGGCTCAGAGAGGAGTTGGGACCTGCCGTTAAGGGAGCATAGGGAGCCACTCTGGATTGGCCTTGGAGCCCCCTGGTTCTCAGGAACTCGCCTGTGGCTGGGCGGAACACCCCCCCTATTGGCAGGGTTTCAGGGTCCGGACTGAGCAGGGCATGGGTTGTGTTTGAGCCCCCGCCCCCACCAGCCACTGAGAGGGTCGGACCTGGGATTGGGATACGAGTTAGGACTGAGTGTCTATTGTCCTGTGATGCCCTTACCCCAGTCCAGTCTTAACCCCATGAGTACATATCCTGATGTGTTGTTGTACATATTTTTGTTCCCTCTTTGCAGAGTGGCAAGGATTCTGAAACGCTTTGTCACATGACACGAGCGTATTGATGCCCTTGTGAGCGTAGTGCTTTGCCTGCCTGCTCACCTGTGTGTGTCACCGCAGCGTCCTGTGGCCGGCCCCCCACGGGAACGCGTCAAAAGTGTTTCACCGCCGCGGGGTTACCCAACCCTCGCGTGCCACTCGGGGCCACCAACCCCGAGCAGCGCGGCGCAGCTCGCAGCTCGCAGCGCAGCGCAGCGGCTCGCAGCGCAGCGCAGCGGCTCGCAGCGCCACCCAGCAACAGCGCCGAGTTCGTCACGGAGCCAGCAGCGCCGTCCAGAGCATCGCCCTGACCGCGCCGCGACCGTGAAGGAAGTGGACAGACCAGACCCATCGGCCGACAAGCAAGGCCGCGTCAACCACTTCCACAACCACCGGCTGACCAGCACCAGCCGCACGCCCAGTCCAGTGCTGCAGCACCCGCCTCAGCAACCACCACCAGTTTGTTGAGTTGAACGAGTGCTACCAAGGACCTCAAGACCAACTACGCCCCCGCTGCCATGGTGAGTTGGCAGGAAGCCGGCAGGATGTGGCCGCGGCCCCACCCCCATGCGGCACGCCTGCTGCGTGGGTTGGTCTGGGACCAGCACTACCGCCACAGCCACCCCCAGTGTGAAGGCGGCATGCCCGGGAGCTTCGAGCTCCGCGAGGACATGGGGGAGGACCGCCTGCGGGCAGTGGAGGAGTGGCTGCGGGCGGAAGGGTACGAGTACCGCTTCCGCCGCAAGCGCTGGAGGACGTGGACCCGGCCGGACAGGCCCGGCGAAGGCCTGCGTCCCGACGGGATTGAGGAGGACGAGATGCCCAACGAGTACCCGTCGGGCGCCTCGATCAACGTCTCCATGTGGGACATGATCGAGAAGAACTTCCCGGAACCGGGGAGCGAGCGCAGGCTGCAGGGCAGCAGCAGCGCGTCTCCGGGGAAGGAGAAGCGGTCCGCCGGGGACAGGAAGCGGGACCGGAGGTGGCGGGAGTACCAGGAGTCCCTGGCCGCCGAAGTCGCCCAAGGCGCCAAGGGCGGAACCCCAGCCCCCAGTCCCCAACGGGCCAATGGTGGTCATCACCCCGGCCACGCCACCCTCGGCGACTTCATCCAAGTCGCCAGGCAGACCAAGGCCAAGCCCCGTCAGCTGCTCCTGAGGCCCCAGCAGGCCCCTGCAGGCCCGAGCAGCGACGTGGAGTCGGCCCACCGCGGGAGGATGCCGGCCGACCAGGCCAGCTCCAGCAGCAGCGTCGCTCCCGACAGGGACGTGGCGCGCGCCTGTGAGCGCGTCTGTGGGGTGCCCTGCAACCTTCGGGTTGTCCGGCAACGGGCCAGGCAGCACAGCGCTGCCGTGGAGGGCGCCGTCGGCATCGCCCAGGAGGAGGCTGCGGAGTGGGCGCATGGCATGGCCATCCACGCCCGGACCGTGGCGGCCATTGCGGCCGGACTCACGGCCGTAGCCGCCCATGGGGCAGCGACTGCCCAGGTCAACGGTGAGTTGGCGGCAGCCGACGAGGAAGCCCGCCTGACGCAGGAGGCCATTGCCTGCAGGGAGGCCGAGGTGAGGGCGCTGGAAGAGGCGCTTGCCCAAGAGAGGGCAAAGAAGGAGGCGGAGGAAAGGGCCCACGCCGAAGCGACGGCCAAGGCCCAGGCGGACGCCGCCTAGAAGGACGCCATCGAGGCCGCGCGACGGAAGGTCGCTGAGGAGAAGGCCAAGACGGAGGCGGAGCTGGCAGCGTTGGAAGCGCAGAAGGCGCGGCTGCAGCAGACCCGGGAAGCCGAGGCGGCTCGTGCTCGGGAGAAAGCCGAAGTGCGAGCTGCCGCAGCCACAGCCGCCGCAATGGAGGAGGCAGAGGCCAAACTCCGCCGCGAGACTCCCCCGGGAGGATCACGAGTGGAGACCCTTCGAAAGCTTTTCGAAGGGGACGCCTCCTCCAGGATGACGCTGGATGAGGCGGACACGGGCAGCAGTGGGAGCAGTGGCCCCACCGCCCATCGACGGAGGAAGGGCAAGGGGAAGACCCCCGAGAGGCCGCGGAGGCCAGCGGGTGGACACCCCCACGACAGTGACCCCTTCTTCACCGCCAGTGACGGGGATGAACGAGGCCGCCGACATCGCCAAGTGGTGGCTTGGACGGGCGGAGGAGGCGGAGACGTCCCCATGGAGCCGGAAGGTGAGGATGAGGATCTCCCTCCTCCCTACCGGAGCTCGGAGTCTTCCGAGACCGAGACGCCCAGGTGGGGCGACATGGACGAGGATGACGACATGGACTTCGGCATCACGAAGAAGCGCCCATCCTCGGACCCACCGAGGCGACCCGGCGGAGACCCACCGGGACCCCCTGGCGGAGGACCATCAGGACCCCCTGGAGGACGCCCACCAAGTGGACCCCCTGGAGGCGGACCACCGGGCGGGGGAGTACCCCCTGGACCGGGCGGACCCGGCGGAGGCCCTCCTGGAGGACCCCCTGGGGACCCCGACGACCCACCAGGGAACGGCGACCCGGATACCACCTGGCGGTGGATTGTCTACCTCCGCAGGAGAGTCCAGTTGCTCGAGCTGGAGGTAGACACGGGCAAGGGCGAGATGGCTCGCATCTCCAGGGTCGCCGCGCGCGCGCAGAAAGACCTGGACATCGCCAGGGCCGAGACCACGCAGCTGAACACGGTCATCAGTGGCCTGCAGCAGAGGCTGGACGCGCTGGAAGCCCGTGGGAGCGTCGGCAGCGACCACCCACCCCTGGAGTCTGGCTCGTCGGACGACGGCTGGGGACCCGGACCAGGTCCAGGCAGACCCCACGCCCCCGGCGGAGCCCCCAGGAGTCGCCCCAGCGCCAGTGCCCCCTCTCTCACCGCCGCCTCTCACCGCAGCGCGGGCCGCCGCAACGAGCGCGTGCCGCCCGGCAGTGGCAGTGAGGATTGGCGTGATGAGTGGCTCAGCGCGGAGTACCGCAACCGGCGTGCTCCACCGCGGACACCGGTACGCCCCCGGCGCCCCGCACCAGCCCCTGGGCCAATCCCAATGGCTGGTGGACGTTATGGTGGACTCAGGGATGAGGTCCCCAGAGGAGACGTGGAGTGGGATGTCGGCGAAGGTGAGGACCTGGACCTGGACCTGGAGGAGTTCGACATCAGACCGCTGCGTGGTGTACGACGGGAGGCCGCTGAACGCAGCCGCTGGCGCCGTGATGAGGATGCGTACATGGAGGGAGTACGGCGTGAACATTTTGGTTCAGCGTACATGGAGGAACCGCGGCGTAGCCACAGGGATTCCATGGAGGAGATGGACGTGGCGGCCGTGGGAGTCCGTGGGCGAGGCCGATGGGAACCTCGGTCGACCTCGCGGCCGGCATTCATGGTCTCTAAGGCCGCGGATGCCGCCGTGTGGGAAGACTTGAAGGACATCAAGCCCCCCATGTACGATGGCAACCCCCTCAACCTCGACCGCTTCTTGGAGAAGCTGGACGATTGGGGGCTAACGGTCACTGAAGACCTGCCTGCCGCGGATGCGGAGAGATATGTCTTCAGACGGTTCAGGTACCGCCTGCCGGAAGTGCTCGGAGAGCTATACTTCGTGGCGACCAAGGAGGGGAGAATCAAGACCCTCAAGGAAGCCAAGAAGTGGCTCAACGAGCAGGAGCGGGTGGACGCTCCGCAGGTGGCTGCCAAGCGCTGGAAGTCCATCAAGCTTGAGCATGATGGACGGGAGATCCGCCTACGAGATTGGCGAGACTTCCGAGGGAAATACACCCTCTTCCGCCGCAACGTGGAGGATTGGAACGAGGGTGACGAGCAGGCTCGCCTGCTCTCCATGCTGCCGGAAGCATGGATCAAGAGGGTCACCAAGGAGGAATCCAAGCGGGCCAAGTCCAACCACACGGTCAAGATGATGCTCCCCAAAGAGTATCATACGAACGTGGTGGCTTGGGCGAAGAAGAATGTGGCCCGGGATGTCAAACGGCACTCCCTGCGGAACGCTCTCCTCATCACCGTCTCGGGCGATCGCGAGAAGACCGCGATGTGGTGCCTTGACGAGTGTGAGTTGAGCGGCCAGACCATCCGTCTGCAGCCCATCCCGGCGCGGATGAGCTGCGACGAGATCCTGGAGTGGGTTGGCGAGGAAGTGCTCAAGGAGTACCGAAACCTCCACCACACCCGCGGGTTGAGGCCTGGCGACCGCGACGTCAACTACGTTGGCGAGGGACCTGGCGGGGAAGCTGCCATGGACCCAGCGGGAGCCGGCGGCGATGAGACTCTCGTCGACGATGACGACGACGATGAGCCCGCCGAAGTGGCCGTGTGTGCCTTCGTGGCCAAGAACCTGAGCGCGGGGAGCAAGCCGGGAAACTGGAAGCCCCTGCAGCAGGGTTGGAGGAAGCAGGAGAAGAGGGACCCTCGACGCATTGGCGACCCTCCCCTGTCCTTTGGGGAGTTCATACGAGCTCACCCTCAGGGCTGTTTCGTGTGTTATGGGAGGAAGCGAGGCTTCAACCATGACCACCGAACATGCCCCATCCACAAGGCCGACACGGAGGCTTACAAGAGGGCGCACGGGTCGAAGAAGCGTGCGCCCGCGGGTATCCGGGAAGCCAAGGTGGAGGTGGACAGGGACGAGCTCTCCAAGCTGGTGTCGCAGGGGACCGAGTTGGCCAAGGAGATCCAGGAGATCAAGAGGAACTGGGTCCCCAGGTCGGACAACAAGAACAAGGAGAACAACCAGAACAACCAGAACAAAGACAAGGACAAGAAGCCTACTCGCAGCGAAAGAAGGAAGAAGGGCGTCAACGAGGTTGATGCGGAGGAGAACACCCCTTCTTCCACAACCGACGCCCCCTAGCGGAGCCCCTGCAGCCAAGGGCCCCAGCTAGGGCGGTCGCAGGATGGTGACGTGGGAAGCGCTGAACCAGCCCAGTCGGGAGTCGATAAGCACAAAGGGACTGCCGCGGGCGGAAGGCCCGGTCCGGCACCCAGTCGCGGAGGCGGGGTGAGGGCAAGTGAAGGCACGAACCCTTGCACCCGTCCGTCCTTCGCGACCAAGAATGTGTTTGATGTACTACAGGATCTATCCGAGAGTATCCGAGGATCACCCGGACCGCAGCTGGATGCTGCAGATGGGCAGCCTGAGCCCATTGTCCATGACCTGCACCAGTCGCTTGTTGAGCTTCTGGAACGGCGGGAGATCCTGAGTTTGCACGCCGTGCGCCGTGTCAGTCGCGAGCGGCAGTTGCATCTTAAGGTCCGTGCCTTATGCGGGGAAGTGGAAAAGGTTTTCGACGTGTTGGTCGACACGGGAGCTCAAGTCAGCTTGGTCAAGGCTGGCCTACTTCCACCAGAGTGTCTGACCGACAGTCGGAAACCCGTCAGGCTGAAGGTGGCGAACGGCCAGTACATGGTGGGAGGCACGAAGGAAGCGGCCATTGGGCTGCAGTTCGTGAACCATCGTGAGCTGAGCCGCCCAGACCTCGGCAAGGAAATCCTCCTGCACGGTCGCTTCTACGAGGCCGAGATGGACTGGGACATGATCGTTGGGTACGACTTCATGATGGAGACGGACTCCGGCGTCCTCCCGGCCCAGGCCTCCATGACCCTGTACCAGGACGACCAGCTCTCGTGGCTTTCGTCACCTGAGCACCATGTGGAATGCCAATGGATCCACCCCAAACGCAATCAGTTCGAAGTGGCCGCGCTGGACACTGAGCCAACTGGTCCTGCAAACCAGGAGTATGGCGTAAGGCCGGAAGTGGCGAGCCGAGTTGTCGCGGACTTAGGAGCTTCGGATCTGGCCCTGGATGCGTTCTCTTCACTAACCTCCGCCCATCTTCGGGTATGTGAGAAGTACTGGAGCGCACAGGACTCCGCGTGGAAGAAGCACTGGGGTCCGCATCAGGGCTTGATGTGGATCCATTGCCCTCGATGGGACATTCCAAGAGCGATAGCGAAGATTCGCAAGGACCGCTCCAAGGCAGTGCTGGTTGTTCCTATGGGATGCACCGAGGAGGAAAGTACCCGACATTGGGTAGCCTCATTGACCAACATGACCTTGAACAAGGTCGTCCTACCGGCTGGAGAGAGTGTCTATCAGGACGCTAAGGGACAGCCCATGCCACCCCAGAGATGGCCAACGGAATTCCACTATGTGGATGGGGGCCTTGATCAGGCCAACACCACGGACTTCGTGTGTGTCAACCGCATCATAGCGGAGCCTTGGAGGCAATGCTTTGCGGTTCCCCCTGTTGACATCGAAGAATCGGAATCGGAAGAGCCCCTCACTGAAGAGGAGTGGGATCTGGTTCAGGGGTATATGGATCAGCCCTTTCACGACTGGGGAAACCAGCGTGAGGGCAAAGGCCAGGACAAAGCCTGGTGCGAAGTGGACTCGATCGTCTCTGGTTCCTACGATGGAGATACCTTCGTAAGGAGGGTACTGGACCACCTGTCCAGCCAGGACGAGCCCATCGGGGGTAACCCACCCACCTACGGCGATCTATTCCGAGGCAAGACCAGAGATGGCCCTTTGGGCCACCTGGGAAGACCACCTGAGCCGAAGACGAGCGGAGTAGCTACCCCTCAAGTAAGCTCTGTGGTTCAAGTGCCCGGAAAAGCCAAGGCGGAGTCCGATGACTGCCCCAAGATCCAGGCATTGAGGGCCAGGCTGAAGCAGAAGTATGGTGATACCTTCTTCAGCGGTAAGCCTGTGTTTCCCCCACCGGTGCGTGGACCGTATGGCGAGGCCAAGATACGACTGAAGCAGGACCCCCGCGTGTATCGGCACCGGGAGTTCCCCCTGAGGGGCGAGAGGAAAGAGGCCATGGAAAAGATCCTCCGTGACTTCATCCAGAGAGGCTGGCTCGAGCCGTGCCACTCCGAATGGGCCTCTCCGTGCTTCGTCGTCCCCAAGAAGGTAACCGGTGAGTGGCGGCTCGTGGTCGACTACCGCGGCCTGAACGCCCAAACGCAGCACGACAGCTATACGCTGCCCCTCATTGAGGACATGCTGCAAAAGCAACACCGGCGGAGGATCTTCACGGTGATTGACCTGAAACATGGTTATCATCAGATGCCTCTCGCCGAGGAGTCCCGTGCCTGCGCAGCCATGAGCACTCCACTTGGACCTCTCCAGTGGAAGGTGATGCCCATGGGCGTTACCAACGGCAATGCGGCTTTTCAGCGGATGCTGGAGAACCTGCTTGAGCCGGTGCGCGACTGTGCGGACCCCTTCGTGGACGACGTGATCATCGCGTCCGGGGACCCCAGTATGAGCTACGAGGAGCTCCTGGAGGCACACGAGAGGGACGTCACTCGAGTGCTGGACCTTCTGGTTCGGCACAAACTCACGGGCAGCAGTGACAAGGCCACCATTGCGGTAAGCGAGGTGGTCTTCGCTGGCCACGTAGTCGGGAAAGGGCAGCGAAAGCCCATACCTGGCAAGGTGGCTGCGATTGAGCACTGGGAAAAGCCCAAGATGGTCTCTGAGGTACGGGCGTATCTGGGGTTCTGCAACTACTACTCGGGGTATATCAAACTGTATGCCGAGTATGCAGCCCCCATGACGACCATGCTCAAGGGCCACCGAGAGGAGACCAAGAAGGGGTCCAAGAAGGCTCTGGTCTGGACAGCTGAGTCCGACCGTGCCTTTGAGGGGATGAAGCAGGCGCTGCTATCCGCAGTGGGTCTGCACCTCGTGGATCCCGACCGAGGGTTCGTCCTGCGCACCGACGCTTCCGACTACGCCATTGGCGCTGTGTTGGAGCAAGTGCTTGACGACGGGAGGCACGTGCCCGTGGCCTTCTGGAGCCGAGTCCTGGCGGAAGGCCAGAGACGGACGTGGACGCCCCGTGAAAAGGAGGCGTATGCCATCGTCATGGCTCTCAGGAAATGGGCTGGGTACATAGCCCTCCATCCCGTGACCGTCTGCACCGACCATCAGAGTCTGCAGTCGTGGCACAAGGAGCACGTGGACACCCCCTCAGGTCCCGCCTCCCGACGGGCAAGATGGCATGAGACCTTGGCCAAGTTCGATCTCACGGTTGTTTATATTCCTGGAAAGGATAACACCGTGGCGGACTGTCTCAGTAGGTGGGCCTATCCCGCCAGCAAGGGCATGACGGATATCTCTGCCCATGGCGATGAGGCTGAGACCGCTGAAGCCAAGAGGATCATCGAAATGGAGCGCCTGATGGAGGAGGAGGGTGCTAAATGCTTCGTCGTCATGGCTGCAGATGCCCCCCTCGCGTCGAGGGTGAGCAGAGCGGTCAGAGTACTCGCCCCTGATGGAGCTGAGTCCGACAAGCACCTCTTCCCGGAGTCTTGCCTCCAGGACGACTGGACCGACGACTACGCCAAGTCTGAGGCCTTTGCGGCCGAGTATAGGGCTGTGACCGACCCTGATGACGGGCAGAAGTGGCCAAAGGGGCTGACTGAGGAAGATGGCAAGCTCTACCGGAATGGTAAGCTGCTAGTACCAGAGTCCCGGGTGCTCGAGCTGTGTGAAGCTTGGCACCACCACATGCTGCACCCAGGGGTCAAGAAGCAAGCTCTTGACATGCAGCGTCGGTTCGAGATCGACCATATCGTTCTCTACACCGCCATCAAGAAGGTCAGGAAGGGTTGTTCGGTCTGCCAGGCCTGCAATCCCGATAACCGGAACGTCAAGGGGGAACCCCAATGGACCCCGGTTCCTGACCAGCCCATGGAGAGCGTGGCCATGGACGTCTTCTCCATGCCCGAAGTGCACATTGGCAAGGAGACCTTTGACTGTGTGGTTCTCTGTGTGGACCGCCACAGCGGCTACGTTGTAGCTGTTCCGGCACGCAAAAAGGGGTTGCTTGCCAAGGAAGTGGCAGTCATGATGATTCGTCATTGGCTGACCGTCTTTGACATCCCCCGCACCATTTGCAGTGACCGAGGCCCCCAGTTTACTGGTGGCTGGTTCAAGGCTATGTGTTCCCTCATGGGAATACGTCATGCCAAGAGCGTCGCCTATCTCAGCCGGTCTAACGGCCGTGCTGAAGTGGCTCGACGGCAGCTGTTCGAGAAGCTGCGCAAGATCCACATCACCAATCCACGTCGGAACTGGTTTGAGGAGATGTGGCCTGCTTTGAAGGCCCATCATGACACCCCCACTCCGGGCGGTTTGTCCCCTCACCAGATTCTGTTCGGCAGGGAACCCCTGGGTAGGGGACTTCCCTTGTCTGGTGATGGCATGGCTATGGATGCCAAAGAATTCTTTGTGCGGCAAGAGCAAACGGCGCGGGACATCTGCCAGCAGCTTGAGAAGGAGCATGCCGAGCGTCAGAAGTCCGCCCCGAGCTCGACAGCGCAGAAGTTCAGGGTGGGAGACCCGGTGTGGGTGATCAGACCCCGCCCTATGGGCACCCACCGCACCAAGACCTGGTTCACGCCCGGCGAGGTGGTCCGCAGGATTGGTGAGGACACCTACCGCATCAAGGTGGGTCACGGACAGTTCCGGGAGCGCCACGAGAGTCAATTCGGTGTGCGGGAACCCGACCTCCGTGGCCATCATGTGTCCCTGAGCTATGCCGCACATGAGAATGACTCGGATGATGACTATGCTGAGCAGGACGACTATACTGTCGAGAAGATCCTGGCTCACCGTCCGAAAGCCTCGGCACCCGGAGGCCTGGAGTTCAAGGTTCGTTGGCGAGGCTATGGGCCGTCCCACGACACCTGGGAACCCGTCTCCTCGTTCGTGCCGCGGGTCAATACTCCCTTCATGGAGTACATCCGCAAGCACAAGACCAAGATCCATGTTTTGGACTTGGCAGCACTCACCCGGGCGATTGCAGCCAGGGGTGCCTGATCAGCGCCCTGAGCTCTCCCCTGATGTGCTTTGAGGCGCTTGTGAGGCCGACGGATCGTCCCTCACTTGCTTGCTCTCTCTCATCTTCCGGTGACCTGCCATCAGAGTGGCCATATACCCCCCCTGCTGAATCCAGAGGAGGATGGCCCCTCTCTTCTTCTATTCGTCACTCACCCCCCTGCTGAATCCTTGGGAAACCAGGTAGGGCAACTGACCTTCATTTTTCTGAGCTCTTGGGGCCTTGAAGCCCATACGACGTTGCGCAACGGATGCCGCTGTCATCGGCATTGCGATTTTTGAGTGTGTAGTCTGGTCCCATGGCACTTGCGGGGTCCAGACCAGTGGACGTGTGTCTGCAGACTATATATGGCCTGGACTCAGGCGTTTTCCTGTCCACCCTCCTGCATTTGCCTTATCCTGACCGTGGCGTGGTTTGGCACTCTGTCCAGAGTGTGTTTACACGCCTATTACACGCCTATTTACACGCCTACACGCCTTGTTTTGCTTTTCTGTTCCCCAGGATATGTGCATTTGTATGTTACGATTGTCAGCCCATCACCGACAGATGGACTGTTTTCTTCCCCCCCGAGGGGATGCGAATCGCAATACAGAGGCGCCCTGAGTCGCCGTTTACATGTTCATACACAGGGTCCAGCCTGGACCAGTACCGCATGACATATTCTTCTGTTTGAGTGCCTGTGATACCGTGTTGCCCTATTCGCTGTGATGTGGAGATCCTGATGGCGCCAGGCGGGAAGCCCAGTTGCCTGACTACACTCCCAGCGGTCCGCCACTGTCAGTCCCAGTGTGAGCCTACCGATTCGCAGACGCACTTGCAGTCGGATGGCGGCCTCCGGTGCTCCTGACCTCGGTCAGTCTGCCTGGGAAACTGGTGGTTTGAGGAGTCGACGCCTCCGCCCACACTGCATGAGGACTCCCTCATGTATGGCCTTCGTGGTAATAGGGCGAGGGAAAAGACGGCCTTGATGCCCGATCCCTTAAGGAGGAGCTCCCTTAAGATCCCTTAAGGAGTTCGGCTGTATCACTCTGGACTCGCATCGTATGGATATGGACATGGTGCGCCCGAGGAAGGACCCGTGGGGACTCTCCCCAGTCCGCGGGCCTTTGGAAGCTTGGGGTAGCCTGATGGATCTTTGTGGTCGCTCTCGACCTGTGGGACCACCTCGGTCGTCGTGTGTCGCCTATGTTGGCCGTGTATGCCACTGCCACTGTGGTGGTGACCGTAGCAGCCGGCACCCGGTGCGCCTGGTATGAGTTAACGGGTCCTTTGGATGCCGAACAATCGCCACCAGGACCCGGGATTTCATACTTGATACTATACATGTGCTACGAGCTTTTACAGCATCATACCTATCTTACTGTGGAATTTGGGCAGCCTACCCTGAATCAGCCTGCAGTGAGGATGTGACACCCCCCCCCCCCTTCAGGAAGTGGTCCTGGGTACCCGCTGCCATGCGTGGGTGTTATCGAGCCCCCCCCCAGGGTTTGCTCTAAGGAGGGGGGTGAAGCGGTACCCAGAACCCCATGGCTAGGTTAAGGCATACAACCGGTCTCCGGTCCACTAACCCCATGTACGGAAGGGAAGACCGGTCTCCGGTCCACTAACCCCATGTACGGAAGGCGCCTGTTGACGCCCGGTGCGAGCCCGGCGGGAGCGTGTTCCGTGCCGTAAAGCCCCGCATCGGCAACCGATGCACCGCCAGCGGAGATTTGTATATCAGAACATCAGGAATCAACAGGGCTTTATTTTCATATTGTTTCCGTCAATTTTTACGCTTCCGTTCTGATACTCACTGTTTTGACTGCTGGCGGTTGGATCGCGACTTTACCGTAACCGCCAGTTTAACTGTTATCAATGGAAATTTTAACGCAATCCGTCACGAAGGCTCCAAAGCCTTCAGGAACTGCATGGATGCTTCCGCAATTTTCACATCTTACACTCGCAACCTTAATCCGAATTTTTCAGGATGTCAAAATCGGATTTTCGACTTCGACATCCCCGCACTCGATTTAACCTCTTTCGAGTGGACCTACGTGCTTCCCTATGCACGAATCAACTTTCCTTTTATCCTGCCCTCCAATTGACTTAAAGATATGGGCAAAACAAAGTTGATTCGTGAGGCCACTTGTGAAGGTCATATCTCGTGTTGCTTGCGAGGAATGACAATAAGGAAACGTGGGATGTATTCACAATACTCCCGACGTAATTTAGGAAGCATTATATGCCTTGCGTCTCCACCCGTGCGCGCTAGTGTAATGGATCATGGTCAAGAGGGTAGAGTTTGCGTTATAACTCTTTGGCCATGATATTGCGTGCGTTAAGATAACTTTCGAGTGTAGCGCGCAAGTGTTGGTGTTGCATAGGAACTCTCATTGAGTTCCTATGAGCGATTGACACAAAGTTATGCCCTTGGAGGGGCATGACATATCGTGGGGGGAGCTACCTTTTTGGGCAATAAGTGGCATGTGCCATGTGTTGTATCGCGTGCCCATTTGGCGGTGTTGGCTAAGAGCGATGTGCCCGCCAATGGACCTCGTATTGTGCAAGCCCCTTCTCCATACTCCCTACGATCAATTGCAAGCCTAACCTTCGTAAAGGGAAGCTTGTGTGGCGATCCCGAAGCGCCGCGTTGGGAGCAAGGTGTGTGTTTTGCAATTTTCCATATTTTCATGTGCCCACTTGGGAAGTGGCGCGCGTAACCTTTCAAAGCGCCCCAAGTGGAGCACATATGCGGAATCGAAGGTCAATGGTGTGAAGTCATTGTGTTTAGAAGGATTAGTTGATTGCACGATCCAAGCCGAAGATATTATAATATAATTGTGCGCCTTTCAAGGCACTTTTGTGTGTCTTTGTGCCAATTTTGCCGTTTTTGGCCCGTCATGATGTCAAGTGGCGACCGTGTATCTCAACGCTGCGCTCAATTGACATCATGACCCAAGTATGTTATGAGGGTACATACTTAGGTGCCCAACATATCTTGGACCCGGCGAATAACTCCTCTCGAGATTGGCATACCGTGGCCGCCATGTTGGCAATTTGGGACTATCCCAAATCATGGGCTCACTTGGCGACCCTGCCATTCCCAAAACCAGAGGAGTTGGGCGACGCCCAAAAGATATGTTGGATACATAGGACTTGATACCAATCCTATGGCACACTCCGGTCCAAGTCGGGCATGTGCCTCATTTGCCCTAACCATGAGTGTGCGCATTTTTGGCCATTTTGAGCAATCTTCCACTTTTGCTGCCCGTCGTGCACTATGTTGAGCCCACCCGTGCACGCCGGACGCATGGACCAATGGACCATATATCACATGGGTGTTATGCATATTGGTCCCCATGGTTCACACACCACGTGGGCGAAGCGGAGCAACCTTCGTTAAGGCGCTAGCCCAAAGTGAGTGTGGGCAATTTTACCATTTTGGCATTTGTGGACCCAATTGGGATCGTCACCACGCCGATTGGCATCCAGATCTTTGAGAGCCAAGAGCATGGGAGTCTCCGTTGGACTCCCGTTGGATCGCGTATGGAATGGCGGATCTGATCTCCAAGCCGGCGTGGAGATATACTACTGGGAGCACCCCGAATTTTGGCTCATTTCGAGCAGCCAAAATGCCCCCATTTTGGGACCCCAATTTCCCCCTTCCGTGTGGTCAATTGGCGGCCCCATTTCTCTATGCCCACAAGGAGCCCGGACCTAATTTCAAGTTGTACAGTCAGATGAAGGTCCTAGGTCCGGCCTCCTAACCTGTGAGCTATTGGCCTTGCCCTGGCCGGGCGAACCATGCGTGGGAATGACGCCAATTTTGGTGATTTTGGCATCATGACCCCACTTGACGAACGTCGAGACCTCAGAGGGAACCAGGTTGGGTGAGGGCTCCAGGGAGTTCGTACTCGAAGGGCATAGGGTCAGTTGCCTCGTCCCTACCTCTGGCGGGTCCGGACGAGGGGTCAATTTTGGAGATTTTGGAGGTAATATCAGTTTGGGCTGAAACAGCCCATTTTCAGCTACCAACTCCTGAGGAATAATGGTGGGGCCATATCTCTGCCTCAGAGAGGAGTTGGGACCTGCCGTTAAGGGAGCATAGGGAGCCACTCTGGATTGGCCTTGGAGCCCCCTGGTTCTCAGGAACTCGCCTGTGGCTGGGCGGAACACCCCCCCTATTGGCAGGGTTTCAAGGTCCGGACTGAGCAGGGCATGGGTTGTGTTTGAGCCCCCGCCCCCACCAGCCACTGAGAGGGTCGGACCTGGGATTGGGATACGAGTTAGGACTGAGTGTCTATTGTCCTGTGATGCCCTTACCCCGGTCCAGTCTTAACCCCATGTGTACATATCCTGATGTGTTGTTGTACATATTTTCGTTCCCTCTTTGCAGAGTGTCAAGGATTCTGAAACGCTTTGTCACATGACACGAGCGTAATGATGCCCTTGTGAGCGTAGTGCTTTGCCTGCCTGCTCACCTGTGTGTGTCACCGCAGCGTCCTGTGGCCGGCCCCCCACGGGAACACGTCAATATGCGGGATTTCATGGCGGATTCAAATATGGTTTTCGATAAATCAGCGATATGTGTGAGAAATTGAGCTTTTTCTGATCAGGCTGAGCGCCTTCATGCATAACAATAGAGCATAACCAAAATAGGTGTTCACCATGACTCCACCTAACTTATCTTCATACCTAGACCAAGTATCATAGCCTCAAGCTCAAAGATAATCAAATAAACAAGCTATCAGTCTCATCCTGGGTCAGTGGGGGTGGGCTGACCACTTCCCGCAGCAAAAGATGCCTCAGGGGTTTCAGCAATACTGTGGGGTTGGACAAATGATCACATGATTAGAAAAAGATCCCCCAATCAAACAAAAGCATTAAAGCAAAAATGACTTAAATGATGGGCTAGGTACTATTTTCAACACTCCCGCAGACTGAGAACTGGTCGAGGACGAAGGCTTCGTAGGTGTACCGTGGTGCTTTAAGCGATTCCAGTCTCAAACCTGTGCAAAATTGCTGCAGATTGATATCAGTGAAAATTACTAATCTTGGTCATCAAGGAATCAATTGAGCATGGAATAGGCAAGAATCAAGGCTGAAACACAGGCACTGCAACCAATAAGGCTTGTTGTGTGTAGTCTCTGTCGTCTTCCCTTAAATCTAAGCCACTGGATTACCCCAAAACGCTCGTAGTGGAAGATAATGGTCTCCTTTCCAAGTAGTTCCTCAATTCAAATGCATGGGTGGACTGGACCCCAATCTGAGACAATCAGAGCAATTTCTTAGCTCGCACGAGCTCTTCGTCACGTAGCACGGCCGCTTTGCACTACGTCGACTTGAAGTAGACCCGTCAAAGTTGTCATGACCCCTTCATACCTCATTTTCTCCCCCACACTTGGAAACCTCTGGGCTCTTTGTCCACATAGCTTCACTTTGTAACTTTTTTTGGACTTGAACGGTTACTGTCCTTGGCAGTCCACGTCCCAGAAAGAACTCCCTTGCGACATCCTCAGAGCCTCTGTCCACTTCAAAGGGGTATTGTTCTTCTTGAGGATTCCTGAAAGGGGTAATAGTCTTTGACGTGCTCACTGTCCCACAGCAGAGTTTGTGGTCGTAACTCCCTCCAACAGACACCTTTTGTTTTCAGTTTCCACCTCCTGTACTTGTTTTCCTTCTCTTTCTTCTCTTTCAGCGCTTTTCTTGTTCATCTGGCGCTTTTGCTCAGAGTCACGCCAGTCAGGCGTGCAGCGCGCTCTCCAGACTCCGGCTCCTGGTGACGGTCACCTGTATCTTCTTCAAGTGGAGGAAGGTCTTCTGAAAGAGGAGGAAGGTCTTCTGCTTCTTCTTCCTGTATTTCCCTCTTATCCTTTTTCTTCTGTAACCTTTGGCTCAGCTCTCTGCATTTCTTCAGAGCAGAGTTGTATCTGGGCTGATTTTCCATACAGAAGCCTGCAAAGACTTCATTTACACGACCTCCATCTAGCACGAATGCTCTCACTGGCTCCCAGGTGCTATCCGCTGTGCCATACCGTTGCCACTCCACTAAAAACCACCAACCCTGCTTATAGCGCGCCTGTAAGATTGATTCCACAAGATAGTTGCCTTGCTGTAAGGATCTCCCATGTTGGTCAAGTCAAATAACTTTCTCCCAATGTTATTTTGAAAGATTTTGAACTCAAAATCCAAAAGTCCCAACTTGCCAATGACCAAGGATGTCTATTCTTTAGCATGGTACATGGATGGACACCACAAACCTCAATCAAAGTAAATGCACAATGACAAAGGCGAGCAAAGACACTTTCCAAACTTGGTCTTGATCCTTGTTGAAGTTCTCTCACATTGAGTCTCACATAACATTCGAACAATAACCCTTACATAATGTCCTCTTATACTTATCTATGAAATAGATAAGTAAACATACAAACAAGAGCACAACAAATAGACACCCAGTTTTTTACTAATACCAAAGCAACAGAATCGAGTACTCTACACCACGAGCAACGCTACGGCGACAAAGATTCGTGTGTGTCGGACCTCTAACATGTGTGAACGGCAAAATCAGCCCCTCACACCAAACCACGAGCACCAATCAAATTGTATGGGTCTAAAACCACAGAAATCCACGATTCCGTAAATTCAGACCCACAGAAATCAGAATTGGAAAATTAAAACTCAGTAGGCTCACGCCCGATCGCGATTTGTGTCGCGCGCGCACCAGGCCAGAAAAGGAGTAATTCAGCACCCCTAGGATCTACTGCATCCCACCCCAAGGGTATGTTGTGTGTGTGGGGGGCTTGGATCGGTCTTGGGACCGATGCCGGGGGGATAACCCAAAGGGGGAAAGCCAACCCTATTGCACTCCCCTCCCAAGACCGAACTTAGGGTGCAACCATAAGTTTGGGCTGAAATCAGAACCATATAGGATTGGCTGACCACAAACAGTGATGTGGGGGGGTTGTGTGTCCCTTTGTGGGCGTGGTTGTGGGTGTGGTGGGGCGGGTTCAAGACCGCAAGTGCCTCGGCACCACTCTGGTCCTTACAGGGCAGAAATTCAGACAAAAAGACAAAAATTCAGCCATCAGGCAAGCACAAAAGGAGGCAGTCACAGAATTCAGGACCCCAGGAGTCCAGAGTGAAAGAAATTCAGCACTCCATGTCCTTGATTAGTGCCCTGGATATTTTGATGAAATCCTGCAGGTTTTGAAGTCGAAAACCCAAACCAAAGCAGCAAGTAGAGCAAGAACAGGATGTGGATTGAATCAATGAATAGTTTTGAAATCCAGTGTAACACAGAAGGGCTGCAGATAGACACGGTACAGACAATGCAGGTATAAACACAAAGATTCAATCACAAATGGATAATACAAAAGATTTTATATGAAGACTGGACTGACTCTGGCCTCCAAGATAGCATCAGGCACTTCATGTGCACTCTTTTGGGTGAAATGGTGCTGGTTAGGAATGTGGGGCATCGATGTCAGGCCAACACAGAAAATGACTTGGCCAAGCAACTGAATTCAGAAACAGTTAAAAAGTAGAACCACAATAAGTGGTAGAAACAATTGAGTATAGGGGTCTTGGGGTGGGAGACCACTAGGCTTAACCTGCAAGGCCTAAAGCATGAAATGCCTATTTTTCTTCGGTATATCCTCCATGAAGGAAGGTACTTCCGCTCAGTTGAGTGGTAGGGGTGAACTTCATGGGGGGGATAGGATTACAACCCTAGTTACTTTGAGAAAGTGTACTTTAGGCTTCAAAAGAGAGATAAAAATACTTAAGTTAGTCTTAGCATCAACAAAAGGGTTTTAAGGGGGGCTTGGCCTGGATCAAGCCCTCCAAGAAAGACATGGCAGTGACTTTTTCTTACTCCCTCCTGGAGTACTAGTTAGCTAAGCTAGTAGGACCAAGGAAAAAAGCTCAAGTATTTCCAAAATTACCTCAGAAAATGCATCAAACGTACCAAAAACATCCTCATCAGTTCACAGAAGCCTATCACACTGTAGGTACCCTCGAAAAACAGTGTAATGTACCGTGAATGATGTCCCTTCGATGGGGCATTCCTCAAAAGTCGCCGGCGTGCGACGAAAACGTTTGGTAAAAATTTGGGGGTAGTGGGGTTCGAACCCAGGACTCCCTCCCTAGAGCACATGTGCTTGCCCACTAGGGTACAGTCGACCGCTCTGATGCGGACGGCGATCGCTGTATAAACAGCGTTTTAGTAAACGTCCTGACCAAGGGCCAGGGCGGAGCAATACTCCCAATGGAGGACACAAATCTCCAGAAGCTGAAAAAAATAGAAAATGTAACCAACAGGGAGTGATTCCTGCGGTTTAGCGAAAGGGGTAGCGATTTAACAAGTCAAATCGCTAAAAATTGACGAAATCACGCGAGAAATTGTCATTTTTACACCAAACTCAAAGTCGCAGACAAGCGCAAAGGAAGCGGACTTCAAAAACAAGGTTGCGCAAGCGTAGACGGCTTTTGAAAAAAAGGTATGAGCCGTAGTTTTTAAAGTTTTAAAGGAAATTTTTGCACAGTTACATCAAAACTTTTATAAACTTTAGAGAAAAGTATTCAAACTCAACCCACACCACAGAGCAGGTGGACAACCCACCTCTCAGGTGTGCCAGTGTCATCTCACACGCATGCATTGCGTTCGTGTTGGTTGCTTCGTTAAAACGTTAGGGTTGTCAACGCTGTGTTCGTTGGAGGTTCGGGCGCTCATCTCCTTTGCTCTGCACAGGTCAAAGCAGGAATGAAGGGTATGCGATGCGAATGGAGCGCGCAGCGCGCACGTAGGGTTAGAATATGCGCTGTGCTCGCGATGCATGTGCCTAATTGAGGCATTCACACGCTGTGACGCTTTCCTTGTACCCCAATTCATCCTTGTTCTCTCTTCACAGGTAAGAAAAGAAAGTGTTTGCTCGTGTGTAGCCGTAGCGTTAAAGTAGGGTTGCTGAAAACGCTTAGGCTTGTTTAAAACTCGCAATAGGGTTGTTTTGCGTCCGCTTCACTTCGGCATTCACACGATGCATGGTGAGTAAGGTAGGTAAGCCCAGGAGGAGCTCACCTCCGGGTTGAGTCATTGTGGTTATGGTTCCGCCTCCCTTCCCTGCATGCGTGCACACGATGCATTAAAGGGATTTGACAGTAGGCCACGCGCTGTGCACGCGGTATGAACCCTTGCCAGGTTATCCAGGGCTTCGCCCTACGTTCCATAAGGGAACGGGCGAAGTCCTTAAGCTTGCTTGCTTGCAACTGGGTTCAGGAACAGTGTATTATAGGGCACACTAAGAAGCGTATAATACGTGGAGTGTGTCTTGGTTCCTCCGTCTTGAACCCAGTTCATTGGCCTCTGTTGTACAGGTGGGAGAGGTTCAGGGTGATTGGTGCACGCAGCAGGTGCCTTCGGCGGCTATCCCATTTTTCTGCCCCAGCTAAACAGGGGCGCTGATCACACAATCAATTGACTACGCCTCAGCCAGGAGTGGCGAGGGCAGTTCGACTCCATCGACATCCGCGCTCTGCACGCAACCAGAGCACCCCTTCCCTCCAAGCCCTAGCAGGGAAACGTGTTGTGACGTCCCTGTTAGGCCACAGTTGCTTAGCAGCGCTGTGTTCTCTTGTCTTCTTCACACGAGGGTCATTAGGACCCGAGACCTCATTGACAGCAACACCAAAGAGCGTGTCTAGGGGTTAGGGTCAGCAGGCCTGGCAGGAGTTGAGTGCAGGTGATGAGTGCTCACCCTGCCTTCGAAGGCCGGTGCTGGCGTTAGTGAGTGTAGTGTAGTGGTGTCTCCTGTCCCGCGTGCTTTTCCTCGTGGGCAGGGGAGTGCGTTAGCTTTTGGCCCTTAGCAAAAATGGGCGTTTTGTATGCCCTTAGCACACTTGGCCACCTTTTCCCTCTAGTAGGTAGGGCTTTTGCCGTCTTCCCCCAAGGATGGGCGCCAGCACAGAAATTGGGCGCCATAGGAGTGGTAATAGTACCTGATTAGGACCTTCGGTCCGACGTCAGCGAAGACCGGTCTCCGGGAGCCACGCCCGGGAGAGAAGTGAGACACATACAGACATACGTAGCACACATAGGGGTATGGTAAACCCTGTAAGGAAGGGTAGAACCACATGGGTCTGGACCAGTCAGGGGTCCTAACTGTGGGCTCGCTTGTCCCCAAGGAGGGAAGACACACCTTGCCTCATAACACCTTGCTTGTCATTCCCCCCTGGTGTAGTAAGCCACCGTTCTTCGTCCGCTCCCCAAGGTCATTACATCAGGGCAGTCCCCATGCAACACATGGTCAACAAGGCATACACTCGCTGGGTGGCTGCAATCCTGATAAGCGGCCACCTGGTGCACGCTGGAAACCATAGGCATGGGTCTGCAGGGCACAGACAGGGTCAGTGCAGTGCTCACTAAGCAGTAGTCTTTGCCAATGGCCTTTGGCCAGGGAGTGGTTGTCACGGGGGGCTAACGGTCCTGTCCTGCGATGCAATGCGGGACAACTGTGACAACTGCTCTTACACCCCTACACAGGCACGTCTGCAGAAGAGTGCTCACTGCACCTGTCAGTAGACTGACACAGGGAAATTAGTTTCGCTTTTTACGCTGGGACATAGTCCCAGCACGGGTTAGGAGCTGCCCCTCGTTGTTCTCAACGAGGTAGGTGCGGAACATGGGGTTGATACTCCCGTCTGGTTGCATGAAGGCTGACATACGTTCCCAGGTCGCCTCAGATAACCCATAGCCATCCCACAGAGTTAGGAATTTCCAGCCCTGTTTATACTCGTGGCGAACAATACCTGCAACCACGTAGAGTAAGAAAAAGTGCTTTTCCAATGCTTTGAGGCATACTCTAGTTGTATTAGAGATGCACTGAGCACACAGGCATTTCTCTCTTAGTATTGGCCCAACCAAAAGTGGTGATAACACATTTTGACCTATGGAACCAAACACCCAATCAGGATATGGAGTGGACCCCTTAATCCCCTATCATTGTGAGGCTATTCATCGTTTCCTGAGTTGACTGAGAACTGACATATCGAGGGCAGAGCCTATGAATTTATCTATGTTTTCTCATGAAATCTTAGCTGTCCTAGTGGTATGCACCCTAGGGGGCTGGGCACCTCTTTTTGAGGGGTCCTGGGTTCAATTCCCGGTCAGCCTAGCTAAGTAGGAAGATCCCATGTGACATGGCAGTGACCTCATCGCCACATGCCCTGCCACCTCAGCACATATGGGACCCAAAACAAAGAGTGCACATCTCCTGAGATGGCACTATGGAGACTGAGTGACCATGGGGCAGTTTTCCAACTCTTTTTCCAAAACACTTCAGTTATCTTTGTGAATATGCAATCAGATGTGCCTTGAGTTGCAGTTTCTGTGAATATCCCTTCATCTTTCACTGTTTACACTGCAGCCCTTCATGCTTTGATCCTGATTCTCTTCTACTTGCTTATCTCTGGCTTGGGCTATCCTGGATTGATTGTATTTCAGCAACTAAAACATTTTCATCTTCCAAAACAAGCAGCAGAAAAACCCTACACCAGCAGCAAGCAGCAGGAGAGGCACAAACACAGTGTTGAAATCACTATAAAACCTTCTGGTAGCAGAGGCAGACTGTCTCTGCGTACCGGCAGCAACCCCGTGCCGTACATCCAGTGCGCGGGGATCAGTCATATATAAGCAGAAGGGCGAACGAAGATGGATACAAAGAAAGAGGACAGCGACGTGAAGACAGCGCCTGAGGCACCAGCAAGGCCAGCACCTGGTGAACCTGGACCTGGACCTAGCGCTGTACCTTCGGAGCCCTTACATCGGCCAGTGGACGTCGCTGAGGACTCGTTGGAAGGACTCCAGTCGGCCTTCCGGGCCCTCTCAGTCGAGGAGGTGGTCACTCATCCTGTGAAGAGGAAGAGAGAGAGCGAGAAAGATGCTGGAGAAGGCATAGCAGACGAAGGAGAAGACCAAGGGCAAGACCTGACGAACGGTCCTACCTTTGAAGGCGCACAAAGCTCTTCTGGCCTCCACACATCACCCTCTCCTATAACCACCACACTCCAAATTCCAGACCCAGCCGCTGCAACATCCACACCCATAACCAACCCACCTATGGCAGAGGGCACAGGCTTTACTGGTATGCCTCCCTACCCTGCCTTGTAACCGCTGCATAGTGGCGGATCTTTCTTGTAATTGCGAAGCCTGTAGCCTTGATGCCCCAGGGGTCGTAACGCCAGACACTGCCCCTGATATCTCCGAACCCAACTGACCCTCTTCAGACCCATATCCAGCCTCTGGGAGCGACATATGCGAAGCACTTGTAAGTCCATTGAACTCCATAGTGGAATATGAATAGTCAGAAAAGCCCGGTCTACAAAAATGGAGCAGACATAGAATCTCATTGTGCATCCATCGCACATAATGACACAACGTGAAATCATTCGAAATAATTGAAATAAATCTGATTGGGAAATCACGAAAGACAAATGCGACTCGACGCGCGCTCACAGGCGACATCTGGCGGCGAACGGAAAACATGAAAACAAGCTGAAAATTTACTGCACTAATGTACATCTGAGAATCATTGAAATTCTGATCACATTGATGTATAAATTGAGTGCTGTCACTGCTGCCGTTACACTCCCCCTCTGAAAACATACGCCAGTATGTCAGGCTGGGTCAAGTGAAGTGAAAGAAACGGCGAAAGTGACCAAAAACTGACTAATCTGTGACAAAATGCAAGAAATGAGCTGAATTGAGCAAAATTGTGCTGAGATCTGTGTTTCGCGATGGCCAACGACTTGAATGAAACGCATAGGTACCTTAGGGCACACAGAAATAGCTTCAATCAAGCTCGAAAAATCGAAAATTGAAAGTCTGAGTGAAGAATGTACACGCATGATCAAGATCCATGATCCATGATGAAATCAGGATCTGACATCCCACTGCCAGAAAACAGAAAACGAATGTCGCCATGTCGTCGAGCGTCCAAAAAATAGGGTATCCCTTCATGGAGTCCAAGATATGTGAAACTGGTCGGTGTCATTTGCAGTCATGAGACCAGATGCCAGATTATGGTACAAAATGTGACTGAATTGAGACCAAAATCAGTGAATCGCATACAGATTGAAGACGGCGAAGTCTACAGCAAGCCAATATAGGTCCAATTCATTGTCGATAGGTACTGTGTGTTGTGCTGAACGGAAATCCAGTTCTCATTCATAGCCAATCCAGGTCAAATCCTCATGATCATGATGATCCCCATGATGATGGAAATTCAATCATGTAAGTAATGATAGCCAAGAAAACCCAGTGAGTGATCACCACACTGTCAGTATTGTCTCCAGGGCTTCATGTTTAATCCAGTATGAGCCAGAAGAGGTAATTGACTCAATAAAGTTCCAGAATGTAGAAGCATCCAATGCTTGGTACCAGGAATTTGCGAAATTTGAGCTGATTCTGAGGGGGATTGCAACACAATCCACAGATGAGCAGCAAGTTGACACAAGTAAGAACACCATCGTCCTCACTTGGTCCTAATAAGCCCTTTGACAGCGGTCGATTGGAAAACAAACCAACAGTCTCAATGTAAGAGCTGATTGAAATAACATTCCCAGCAGATCCGTCAAACACATGAAATGCATCAGACTCAGTCATGTGCCAGAATCTCTGAAATGAGCACGAACTCGAACGAGTCCTCCCCAAGGCGAGTAGGGGGGCACAGTCGACAGCATAACACGAGAGTGTCGTCGTGGTTGAGGATAAAGGCCTTTCGGAACTTCCGATGGGAATCATCTACAATGAAGCACATGATTCACATGATGACCATGATGAGAATGATGGACATGATGACCAGGATGATCCCAGAATGTCCCATCATCTGTTCATCGAACCACATAGACGATGCGCCAGGACTGTTTTGTCTCAATGCCAAGGGTATATGTAGACCGTAAACCTTTTCGAAAGTTTCGGCGATTTAAATTCTGATCAGATCTTGTCTCGAATGGATTCTGCCACGATTGGAGCTTCTTCTTGTGCTTGTAAGTCTTCCTTGGTGACACAATCTTTGATCAGCGAGAGCTCACGGTCAATCTCAGGGTGCTTCTTCAGGAACTTGATGAAAGTGTCCGTATACCCATGGATAAAGCTCGAAGCTGGTTCCCATTTGTCTTCTTCTGGACCGAATCCTTTCCATCTGCACAGAAAGTACCACTTGTTTTGAGCTTTTTTCTTGTAATCAAGAATCTTCTCCAACTCGAAACTGCTGGTGACCATCTTCCTGTCGCTCAGGTACTTCGAAGTCCAATAGAGAGGCTTGAACCTTCCTTTGGGGCAGGGTACTTCGGCCTTCAAACGGTCCCGATGTACTTCTTGATGTCTGCCCGGTTCAACCTGAATGTTGAATGTAGTCTCACTTAGTTGACCACTGACTTGGAATGGGCCTTCTCACAAAGGTAACAATTTGTTGTCGTCCTTCAGGGTCTCGTCTGACTTGCGAAGCCAAACTTGCTGGCCTTTCTCGAAGGGTTTTCCTTGTGTTCTCGACTGATTTTTGAATTTCAACCAATCTGCTTGACTCTCCACTTTGGCCTGGATCCACTTGGACTCTAAATCCATGATCCTCTCAAACCATTGTGAGGCGTCGTAGCACTGCCTTGGATGATACATCACTGGTCCTGGACCCATCTTCTCACGACCAAAAACAAGCTCATTCGGACTTAATCCAGGGTAGTTCTTGGTCCGATGGTATCTCCTCAAGACACAGTAAATTGTCTCCAACCAATTGTAGTCTTTTTCAGTCACCAGGAATTTTCTCAGAATGTTGATAAGAATTCTTCCAGCGCGTTCAGCAGGGAGGGCTCGATGGTCGTAAACTCGGGCACCAAGATGATGAACTCCCAATAGAGCACACATGTTCTCCCACCAGGTCCCAATGAACTCCTTCCCACTGCCCGTCAGAATTTCACTGGGAACATCCCAGTTACTCATCCACTGACTTGCAGTCCACTTGGCAGCCATTTCAGAGGTGACATGCTTCGTGTTGCAAGGGAGGACCTGGATGTAGCCACTGTGGCGGTCTTGAATCAACAAAACCCCATCGATTGGCTTCCTCGTGTAGAGACATTCCTCTTGGATTTGTCCCAACTCGAAGACATCCGCCGTCACCTTCTCGAACAACCTCTCAGGAATTGGCAGTCCCTTCAACAATCCTTCTGCCTTTTGATTCTTGGGGATGTTCGTCTAACATTGCTTGCATCCTTTGGCAACTCGCTCACAGGCACTCTTGAGGTCCTGTGTGTACACTCTGTGTCGTAGCTCCTGCTGCAGAACACGAGAGTGTCCGTGGGATGTCTCATTCGGATGCCAATGTTTGACATATTGGTCAATTAGACAATCAGGAACACAAATCCGTCCTTGCCAAAATAACTTGTCGCCTTGGATCTTGAAATCAGACGTCTCTTCATAGTCGTAAGGCTTGTCCCCTTTCAACTTGTGGTATACAGACCCAAAGAACCTGTCCTCCTTGTACATCTTCGTCCAATCCACATAGAGAAAGGAAGGTTCCTTGTCCTTTTGTTGCCGAGGGAGCGTGGATTTTGCCTTCGATCTTGTCACTGGAAACACATTAAGGAGCGGCAGCGACTACTCAGAGTCAGAGTTAACCCTTTCAGTCTGATCTGCCTTGGTAATCTCCTTGCATCTGACCAATTCAACTTTCATCCGATTCTTAATCGAACATTGAAGACAATGTTTCTTGATCAGTGCTTGTTTCTCCTTATCAAACTCGATCACTTCAGCTTTATCCGTCGCTGTCCCATGAAAACTCACTTCAGAGTAAGCCTCTGAGGCTGGGTAGGCCCAGCGACTCAGGGCGTCCGCCACTGTATTGTAGCGCCCTGGAATGTAAGTCACATGGAGGTCAAATCTGCTGAGAGTTTCATGTCAACGGCCTCTCCTCCCAGCTGGTCCACCAGGGGTATCCACATGTTCTGTCCTCCAGCTCTCCAGTGACTTGTGGTCAGTCAGTACCTCAACGCGATGGCCCAAGATCCAACCTTCATAACGCCGTAAGGCACGAAGGATTGCGTAGGCTTCTTGTTCCCTTGGACTCCAATTTCGCTGTCTTGTTGTAAGCTTGCGAGACCAGAAAGCCAGAGGATGATGGTGACCTTCGTCATCGACTTGTTCAATCGTAGCACCAATGGCGTAGCGACTGGCGTCTGTACGAATATAAAAAGGTCTTCCATCCAACCACGGAGTCTTTAATGTAACCACATTTGCCAGTGCTTCCTTGAGACCAGTAAAGGCCTCTTCACGTTCTGGCGCCCACTTGAGCTTGACTTGAGATCCCTTCTTTCCTTCTATTTTGCCAACCTTGAGTAACTCTGTCAATGGACCAGAGAACTTGGCGTAGAGGGGAAGGAACTCGTGGTAATAATTGCAGCAGCCTAAAAAGGCACGAAGCTGCGTGATGGTTTTAGGCCTTTCCCATAGCTGCAGGGCAGCCATTTTCCCTGGGGCCGGTCTTCTTGTCCCATCTTCCAAGACAGAGCCACAAAATTCCACGCTCTGGAGGAACATTTTGCCCTTCTTCGGTCCACACACGATCTTCTCTTGTCGAAGGACTTCGAGAACTTTGCGGACTTGTTCTTCGTGCAACTTCAGGCACTCATCAAAGTTTTTTCCCAACGGCGTGGCAATCAGAAGGTTGTCAATGTAGATGCTGCAGAATTCTTGTAAATCGAGAGACTTGTGCTTCTGAAAAAAATTAGTCTCCATCATCTTCTGGAACATCGACGGCGCATTCTTCAGACCCATCAGCAGTACAGTCCACTGGACAGTGCCACAGGGCGTGCACATTGCCGTCAAATGCCTATCCTCCTTTCGAAGTGGCATTTGGTGAAAGCCATTGCGCAAATCCAACACAGTAAAGAGCTTACCTTTGGCTCTCGCGGCGATCTCCTTCTCGATTAAAGGAAGGGGATGCGCGTCAGGTACCGTGGCGGCATTCAGAGCTCTGTAATCCACCACCAGACGCCAAGCATCTATGCTGGAGTGGTCAGCAGGTGGGGGTTTTGGCACAGTAAATGGTGCTGAACACCACTCAGAACTCATGCAGCCCTCCAACCAACCGAAGTCATAGAGATTGCGCTCAATAATCTTTCGCAGGGCATCTGCTTTGGTGCCGTGAAGGTAGAATGGACGTTGTTTGTGCACCTTCGAGCCTTGATTTATCTCAATCTTGGCTTCCCCATTTTCACATCGAATTGGGGGGGTTTTCCACAACTTCCCACTCAGCACATCATCCTTATAATCTTCGAACACTGCGTCCCTTCTTGCAGATATCTTGTCTCCGTTGACCTGATTCCAACATTTAATCACCGACATTATGTCCACCAATTTGCGAATTGTTGGTCGTGGTCTCATATTCTTGGCCACTTCATTCCAAACTTCTTTGTCGCATTGTTGGCGGATGAAGTTCACCTGAGCTCGCTCCTCTGTGGGATCCCACCAATTAAGGGGGTCCACAAATGTCTTGATGGGATGGTCGGACGAATTCAGCTGCATTCCTGTCAATTCAGGTGAAAATCTTGGAAATTTGTCGTCATTCTTGCTTGAAATCTTGACATTTTTGGCTTGATTCTTGTCTGATGGGGACAAATTGGAATGGATGGAGGCGTTCTCTTGAGGGACGCCAATTGTCCTTACCTCCTTCCGCGACGATACGTCGGGATTCCGCTTCCGATCGTCTCGATCCACCTCAATTTCGTCGATTCCTGAGGAATTTGAGATGACCTCTTCTGTTCCCATTTCACTGTCATCTTGCCAATAATCTCCCAGATTTCCGTCAACTAAGCACGCCAACGTGCTCCACGAACGCTGTGGCAAAGGCTTGCCATTGTCCTCGCAGTACAGCTTCACTCCCTTGTGAGGTAGCTCGACAATGTCGATTGAAATGTCCATAATGTCCTTGAACCAAGATTGTTTTGGCCAGTTGGGGACAATTAAAATCGCCTTCGCGCCGGATTGCTTCAGCTTCTGCACCACACGAGGAAAAACGTCGAAGGGCGGATTGATCCATAAAGGTTCAGACCAGTCCTCACTCCAGGCATCGTCGTAGAACTTTGGAAACCCTTCCTTTCTGTTGTTTGCAAAAGCATCATCTTGCGGACGAAAATTGTGGTTCTTTTCGAAGTAATCCACCAGAATGTCCCCCCATTTGTCGACTACACGATAGCAAACTGACTTCCACATCTTGCAGTTCAATGATTCCACCTTTCCTTCGTCGAATTCTTCTTGATTCCCTGTCCATTCCTGCCCATCTTGCTGAATATGCAGCTTATTTTCCTCCTTGAATTGGTGTATACTCTTGGTGTATGGGTGCAGATAATACAGGTCGGACGGGTCGCTGGTCGACGGATCCTGGAGGAAGCATGTCCTGTGTCCCATGGGCGACACACGGTGAGCATGAAGCCATGGTTGACCCAAGAATAAATCATACTTTATGGTGGCTTCATAGAATTTCTCCAGAAAGCCACTCCTCCGTCACTGTCTCTTCCACGCTCCAGACAGATTGTTTCACCAATCTGACCGCCAATTCTGCCTCTCTGTCGCCACCTTCAAGGCGATGTCCGCTCACTCCCTCCAGCTGGACAGGTGTCGAGGACATCTTCGCCTCGTCCTCCTGCAGAAAGCCTCTCCTCACCAGATTGACCTCTGAACCATTGTCAATCAGACATTTGGCAAGTTTAACCTTACCTTCTGTCGTCCTGACCTGGATCCAGCAGACAAACTGGCGCTGCTTGCCTCGCCGGACAGCGCTGAGGACCCAGGCAGGGTAAAGGAGGCCGGAGGAACGCGCCAGCCGATCCCAGCAGCGTCCATCCACCGCCCCAACTACCCTGATGGGCTTTGTTTCCTGCCACTCAACCCCAGTGTTGGGAATTGGGTCAAGTTGGCTTCCCTATTGCCATTCTTCTTCGACGTTCGGCTTCACGTCCTGTACTTGTCCTTCGTCAACCCATTCTTCTCCTGCTTCAACGGCATTGACTCCTTCTCCACGTCCACGACCACCAAATGACTTTCCACCACCACCTTTCTTACCTCCTTGGCCTTTGTTGTTGGAGGTGTTGGAATTGGGGTTGGATTCGTTGGATCTGCCCTTGCCTCGACCTCCAGTATCCTTGTTGTTGCCGAAGGTCTTGTTTGCTGGCGTCTCCGTTTACAGGGGATTGCCATTCACCTTGGAATCCTCTTGATTCCCGGACTTTCCTTGTCCCTTCCCACTCTTTTCGCCAGATTTTTCACCAGATTTTCCACCAGCATCGGTCCATCTTGTGCCGCTTGGATCTCCGCCTTGCTGCGAGTAATCTTTTGGTGTCCAATCTCTGTTCTTTCCTTTGGACTGCCCTTTACCCTTTCCCCTTCCATGCTAGTCAGCATCTCGTGCTCCATCCTGCTGGGGATTTTTGGGAAAATTTCCCTTTCCATCCATTTTGGACTGAATTGTCTTGAGATCTGAGGGCGTCCACCTGTGATCTGCGGTCGTGTGCGTCGCCGCCCGACCTTCTTTTCCAAGGGCAATGCACACGGAGCATCCCTTCTCACCAACGGCACTGACCTTGCCTCCGAAGCCTTGTGCATCCTGTGACTTCTGGCGTTCTAAGTTTGCATACTCTTCAAGTTGGTCCCAGATCTGCTGGACTCCATACGAGAAGATCCACGGTCGCACCTTCAAAACTGTCCCCTTATACTTCACTTTTCCATCCACCATGCTACAGAAAAACTCTGACTGTTCAGAATCATGGAAACCAACTCTCCATCTGCCCTCACGAATGGTGATGTCTTTCAATCCCGTAGCACTGATAGAGTGTAGCAACTCACGAACTGCCATTTCTCCCATAGTCTCCGGCAATCCTCGGACTTCAACCCAGTTGCCCAGGACTTTTTGGTCCGCCTGGGAGTCCCTGATCTTCTGCTTGGTCTCCGGCGTGAGCTTGCTCAGGAGAATCTTCTTCATCTCGCCTTCAGAAAGGCCTTCTCCCGAGTTCTCCCCCTCCTGCACCAAAAACTCCCAATCCTGCCTTGCTATTTGGATCTCTTCAAGAAACAATTTCTTGATCGCCCTGAAGTTCTCAAGACGGTTCCTGTAATGATCCTCAGGGAGTCGAGAGCCTTTTTTTTTGAGACTTCGCCACAGCTCTTCATAAGTCAGGGGATCTCCTTGATTCTGCCTTTCCACATAAAGATTATATGTACTTTCCCTGACTTTGCCAGTCAAACAGTCCATCAACCCGAGAATCCAGAGTTCCTTGTCGAGTTTCTCCATCTGCAGCCAAACCATGAATTGTCTTTCGAAGGACGCCCAGTAGTTTGGGTGTCCTGAGAACTTGGGCTGCTTCATCACTGAACCTCTAAGCCTCATGTGCAAAGGGTTGAGCAGGTGGTTCAGGTTGAAACCTGTGGATGTGCCAACAGGATTGACGAAAACTGAGTTGACGGCGGCGCCTCCCATTGCCTGTGCTTGTGCAATTGCGGCCGCCAGCCACGCCTGGTCCACCGTAGGCTGTACAAACGGCGTTGATTTTGCTTGATGAAGCCTCATCTCCTTCAATTTCTTGTGTTTTTCTTTGATTTTGGCTTCGTTTTCTTTCTTTTCTTTGTCCTTCTTCTTCAAGGCCATTGATCTCTCCTTCACGGTGGTCTTTGCTTTTCCATCAATATCTCCAACAGTACTTACAGACAGTACAGACCTTCCTGACGAAGATTCTCCTCCTTCTGTACCCAGATGAAACCCAATAGGACTTGTAAATCCAGTAGGGGGAATACCAGAATTTCCAGTAAAAGCTGGGTGTGAACCAGTAAAAGCTGGGGGTGCCGGAGAATGTGGAACGCCGTAAGGCGTGGATGCAGGTGCAGCTGAGGAGGTAGGTGCTGGGTGACTTGCCATTGTAGGCGCTGGTCCAGTGAGCCCAGTAGTGCTCAGATGTTGTACCAGAATCGTCAATTTTTCCAGCTTCTGCTCCATCTCCTTCCACTTGCTTTCGTCATCCCGCTTTTTCTGCTTGGCAGCCTTCTTAAGCTCCTTCACCCTGTCTTCCAGCGACGAAATCTGGCGTCGACAGGAGCAGTCCTTGGCACACTCACCACAGGACGGGCATCTCGTACCTTTTCCTTTGCTTCTTACCTCATCAACCCAAGTATCAACACTAGAGTTCGAGTTGGGAAGCTTGGACAGTTGCTCCCTGGAGAGGTGAGAATGTGTCGAATCACACCTCATTTCGTCGACCTCTTCGTCGTTCGGACCCCAGGCGCCCGACGGACCAGCGTGCGGATGCACATTCTGGCGTCTTTCCTCGGCAATGATGGCCATCTGCACCATCACGGCTGCCTGGTGGTCGAACTGGTCCATCAGCTCCTCCCAATCCTCTTGTTCCTGCAATGTGGCGTCGAATCGCAGGCCGCCATTGTCCCTGATGAACTGGCACGACACCCTGAACCAGTCCCTCAGACGGCCTCGATAGCCTGCCTCCGCCAGTAGCCAATTTTGGTGGTGCAGGAGCTCCTGACTCCAGATTTCGTGGAAGTGGTTTCCCCAGTATTCACCACTGATTCTAGTATCAGACTGCTCTCCTTCGCTGCTGCTGTCTTCAAGATCAGGTAGAGCGTGAGAGCTGGAACCAGATTCACTTGAGGAGGGAGATTCTCGACCGGGTTTAAGGTTGGGTGGGGCGTTCATACAACAATCAGCACAAGTATGAACTCCAGGCCAATGTCTATGGCCACAGTAAGGACACTCAGAAGGGTGATCTTCGGTTCGCTGGGGAGATGCCACGAATGTAACCTCAGGGGGAACACGAAGTGACTCAGAACGAGTGATAGCCCCGCTAAAGTCCGATGATCTCAGGGTGTCCGTGGAGATTCCAGAAGCAGAGTCATGATTTCCTCTGCTACCATGTAACCGCTGCACAGTGGCGGATCTTTCTTGTAATTGCGAAGCCTGTAGCCTTGATGCCCCAGGGGTCGTAACGCCCGACACTGCCCCTGATATCTCCGAACCCAACTGACCCTCTTCAGACCCATATCCAGCCTCTGGGAGCGACATATGCGAAGCACCTGTAAGTCCATTGAACTCCATGGTGGAATATGAATAGTCAGAAAAACCCGGTCTATAAAAATGGAGCAGACATAGAATCTCATTGTGCATCCATCGCACATAATGACACAACGTGAAATCATTCGAAATAATTTAAATAAATCTGATTGGGAAATCACGAAACACAAATGCGACTCGACGCGCGCTCACAGGCGACATCTGGCGGCGAACGGAAAACATGAAAACAAGCGGAAAGTTTACTGCACTCATGTACATCTGAGAATCATTGAAATTCTGATTACATTGATGTATAAATTGAGTGCTGTCACTGCTGCCGTTACATGCCTATGGTTTGGGCCTACCTACCACTGCGTTTCCTGAGGCAACTACTGCCAGTGAGCCGGTGGCCTCCAGTTCTGCGCCGCGATGGTATGCGGCTGACTATCACCATCCTCTACCCGCTACGGGAACCTATGTGGATGTTCCTTGGTATGCAACCTTGAGTGGGTTGAGGAGAGGACCTGAGTCTCTTGGAGGCAGGAGTAGAGGATCAGGGAGATCCTCCAACGGGTCCCTGACGCGGTCGGAGATCAACGAGGTGCTCCGAGGAGCCACCTCTAAAATCGTTGGCGACCTGACTCAAGAGATACGTGAGAAACTGGAGCCCCTGATGATACCGCCCCAAGCGTCACCTACCACGGTGGGAGTGTCATCCGGTCGAGTACAGGCCAACCACCTGGTGGCAGGGCTGACAAACACCCTGGGGAGCCTGAGGAGCCAACCGATGCCGACCCCTGCAGCGATACCGAGAAGCTCTTTCGTACCGAAAACGGCCCAGCCGCCCTACAGCCACGTGACGAAGTCTACGAGAGCCGAGCTGGACCGGCTGGGGCTGACAGCCTTGTTGGCAATGGTTGACGTGGAGCCCAATGGCTCTACTGATCTAGGCGGAGACCCCTCCGATGATGAGCCGCCGTCGATGACTTCTGCTTCGCCCTCGGAGGACGATGACCCGGAGGACCCCGAGAACCCAATTGGGAAGAAGAAGAAGAAGAAGAAGAAGAACCGACGCCCTGAGGGACGCAGGTCTCAGGAGGCGAAGGCTATTGCCACCTCCAAGATGGTGGTGAACCTGCCTGAGTTCACAGGCAAGGACCTCAGCGAGTTCGCTGAGAATTTTGGCCGGTTTCTCCGATTGACCAGCCAAACCCACGCTAGTGGACGGGTCAAATGCGATCTGCTCCTGCAGTGCTGCAAGACCAAGTACCTGGAGAAGCAGGTCAGGCAGATCGTGACTAACTCCGCCACCTTTGCCGATGTGTTGGTTGCCTTGGAGAGGCAGTACCCGACCTACGAAACCGACCTCTCCATCAGGGCCGAGATCCAGAACCTGCCCGTGCTGCCCAACAACCCCAAACCTGGCAGGGTCTCTGAGCTGTTGGCTGACCTGGATCACTGGGCTGGATGACTGACGCCCGGTTCCTACAGCAGCGACGACCTGCTCTTCTGGTTGGTGGCTAAGCTCCCTCGAGAGCTGTGGAACGAGTGCCGTTCAACGGCAGAGCGCAAGGCTAGATCCCTCCGCTACGAGGATCTATGCGTGCTACTCCTGGAGCTGGCGCTGGAGAAGGAGAGCGACCAGCACCTGAACAACTACCGTCCAGGAGGTGGAGGCTCTGGAGGCCATGGCAAAGGGTACCAAGGATCCAGACCTGGGCAGGGGACTACGCCCAAACACGCCCACGCCCGTATCATGGAAAATGTCAAGGAGCTCTTCTGGTGTGATGCCAGAGACAAGCAGGGTCACCTGCAGCACGCCCCTGACTGCGAGCAGCGAGACTGCTTCGTAGTCCAGGGGAAGCAGCAGGAGAAGAACACCGGCGCCAAAGCGAAGCCGCCGGATCATTACAGGTGCACCATCACGTGTGCCTTCTGTGGGAAGAGGAAGCACTACGAGGATGAGTGCTACCATAAGCAACGCCTATCGGCGAAGCTTAAGGGTGAAGATCCTGGCAAAGGCTCAGGCAAAGGTGGAGGCAAAGGCAAAGGCAACGACTCCGGCAAGGGCAAGTCAAAAAGGACGTGGACAAGGGCAAGACAAGAGTCAAGGTGGACGAGAAGGAGGCGCTAACCGCCAGCCAGACAAGGACAACAAGAACAAGGACAAGAACGGAGGCAACCCCAACCTTAATCGAGGGGGGAACTCCGAGCCCTCTGGAGGGCAGTCTGGTCCTACCACACGCTCACAAACGCAGGCCCAGCAAGAACAAGGAGCCAAGCGTGAGCATGAAGGTGGTGATGACGACAACGCGAAGAAGAGGAGCCGTTTCATGAGGATGGCCCGCAAATTGCGGAACAAGGGGTTCGAGGTGACCTGTCCCGCGGAGTTCTGACGGGGACGCTCCGGTGGCACCCAAGACCTGATGTTTTGGGTACGTATCCGACTAGGGGGACGTGAATACCTGGGGGTATTGGATACTGGCGCCACCATATCTATAGTGTCCAAGAAAAGCTTACCTTGTGGGAGCCTGAAGAACACCATGACCACCGCGGCTATACGAATGGGGAATGGACATGTGGTGCACAGCTGCGGGGACTGTGAAGTGGAGGTACCTATGGGCTCCCGGACTATCGCCCATCGGTTCTATGTGAAGGACACTGAGGCCTACGACTTTGTATTGGGGACTGACTACTTCGTGCAGCACTCCCAGATACAATCCCGGACGCTGCAAGCGCCCTACCTCCTCTACGTGGACCACGGCAGTGGCAGAGAGTCTGTGCCACTGGAGCAGTCGGAACATACCTCGAGTTACCGGAGGCTATCGAAGGAGGAGCCCTCGAACATGATGGCGGCCTCCAAAACTGAGGACTATCAACTATTGGGGGAAGTCCTAGACCAAGGTCTGAAGGAGTTGGGTTACTCTAGAGAAGACCTGAGTGTGGAGTTGTTCGCCAGCGACAAGCAGCATGTACTGGACCTTTACTGCAGCAAGGGGAAGAACTGCAGCTACAAATTTCACTGGCCCTCTTTCGGGATGGCCTACGGGAACCCCAGGTTCGGTGAACTGGGGAAGGTCCTGACCAAGGTGGCTTTGGAATGTTCCCGTATGGTCCTGTGTTCCCCCGATCGGGGAGCCCATGGGGGCAACGAGTACTGGCAAAACCTCCTGGACAGGCTGACTATCAGCTCTGTTCGATTACCTGATGAGGCCATCTACGTGCCTCTGGGGCGTAAGACGCCTACTGGGAAACCCGGATGGGGGAGTATGCTCAGCGTGGTGGACGGAGGTCTTACCTCCATTCCCTGGGAGGATCTGGACCCGACTCTGGTCCAGGCTTTACAACGAGAAAGCGATGGACTCGCCTTGGGTGACGTGAAGGATCGACTACGACCTCCAGATGCTATTGAGACTATACCCAGAGGAGATGAGTACGTCGTGACTGACACCAACGCCCCCAACTCTCCCTGTCATGTACCTGTCCCTGATGGAGTCTCTGAGTGTGGACTATCTGAGCTACCTAGCTCTATGCACTCAGATGACGAAACTGAGCACGACGCCTTCTTCGTGCAGACCTGTGTGGAGGAAGTGGAGAACGCCGAGTACGTCGCCCCACTGAAACCCCTACTCTCCATGAGGGTGGAAGACCCCGTGGACGAAGAGCTGGACCCTCGATCCAGGCTAAGGGAGTATGTGGACTCCAAGAGGAAGTTGGTGGCGAAAAAGCTATGCTACGCTAAGCCTACCCACAGCTCATGGCCACTGAAGCAAGGACGTATGGAAGATCTATCCCAATTGAAGGAGGACCTCGAACAGAAGATCACCACCTGGCAAAGGGAGGTAGATCTTAAGCTCATGAAGAGCGTGTGGGGCGCCCATGTGAGGACCCCAGAGGAGGACGACCTCTCGGAGGAATGTGTATGTGAACCCCCTCGAGCGTGCCCATGTTGCCATGGTCCACCGGAGATGGTTCACCGAGACCTACTATATGCCTACCAAGGGTTGAAGGACACCACCAAGGGCGAAGAGTCGGTGGAGGATCACCTCCCGACGTCTATTACGCAGGGGGCCAGCAACTTACACTCTGACGAGGACATGGAGGACAAGATCAAGCTATTGGACCCGCGGGTGCAGAAGCTTATAAGGACCTTTCTGGAGGTGTTTGGAGAACTACCCCCTCCAGCCTCATGCGACAAGCTGGTACAGATGGACCTCAAGCTGAAACTCGAGTTCGTGGGTCACAAGATTCGGAGGAGACCCTATCCAGCTCCTAAAGAGCAGGCCGACGAGATTGAGCGACAGATACAAGAATGTATCGACGCTGGCCTAGTCCTGGAGTACAAGGATGGGGACTACCCCCTACACTGCAGCCCCTGTTTCCTGGTGGCTAAACCTGGGTCTACAGCCAAGCGGCTGGTAGTGGACTACGGAGAGCTGAACAAGAAAACGCTGAACCACTCAGGGTCCATTCCCAATATGGAGTCTACCCTGGAGAAGATAGCCTCCTGTCGCTACAAGACCAAGATGGACAAGAGGAGCGGATTCTGGCACGTGGACCTGACGCCCAACGCGCAGGAGCTACTGGCCTTCATCACCCCTCAGGGGAGGGTGTTCAAGTGGAAGGTCATGCCATTTTGTGTGGCCAACGCACCCGCTCCATTCCAAGAGCTGATGAACAAGATCTTGTCCATCCTACGAAGTAGACCTAAGGTGCAGGAGCTCATATCCCGTGGGGCCCAGATGGAAGCACACATCGACGATGTATGCCTTGGGACCAATACCCAGGAGGACCACCTAATCCTCTTGGGTGAGTTCTTTGCGGTCTGCCAGGAGAACCACACACGACTTAAGCTGGAGAAGTGTGGGTTGATGCAGGAGACCATGCAGTACCTGGGGTTTGACGTTGGCTATGGGTGGTGGACCCCAGCAGCCTCTAAGGCCAAATCCCTGATGGATGCTAAGGTACGACACGAAGATCCCAAGAAAGGACTTCATGATGTACGCAGTTTCATTGGGGCGTGCAACTTCTATCGCCGCCATATCAAAAACTTCACCTACACCAGCGCCATTCCGACGGCCTTGATCAAGAAGAGTACTACTTGGCGCTGGGGCTCACAAGAGCAACAAGCGTTTGACGAGCTCAAAGACAAGGTGGCCAACGCTAAGTGCTTGGGCGTGCCTAGGGCACAAGGGGAGATTATCCTGGTGACCGACGCCAGCAATGTGGGCGCTGGTGGAACGTTGTTCCAATGGCAAGCACTAGAGAAGGAGGAGTTTGACTCGGCCATTCCCCAATGAGGGACGGAAGGTCTCAACCGAGATGGAACCCTCAAGCACAGCTACCCTGACGACAAGTGGGTCCTAGTACCTCTGGGCCACTGGAACTGGAAGTGGAACCAGGCCAGGGGGAACTACTCCACCTATGAGCAGGAATTGCTCGCGGGTATGCTGGTGCTATCCTCACAAGCACGATTGTTGGGGAGTAACCCTGTGGTCTGGCTGTGCGACCAAGAAGCGGTCCGCAGTTTCCAGAAGGGCCCCCCACCTGAGAAGGCCAAGCTACGGCGCTGGTGGACCTACCTCAGTCAACTACGGCTGACGGTACACCATATCCAGGGAGTGAAGAACGAGTGTGCAGACTACATCAGCCGCAACAATTCGACGCCCTGATTGGTGCCAGGTCTGAAGCGCTGGCTAAGGAGGCGTTCAGCCAAATGGACGTCCACTTGGACCTCAACATGACGATGATAAGCCCCCTGGATGGACTCCAACAATCGGAGTACCTGAAGGAGTTTGGGGATATCTACAAGCGCCTGGAGAAACGCCTTGAACCCCTCCTGGTCAACCAAGATCAGTGGAAGAGGGACAAGAGCTACCTCTGGCACGAGGACCGCATTGTGGTGCGTAGTGACAGAGTCCCAGCGCTGCTGAAGTGGACCCATGAGTCCAGCGGTCATGTGGGTGCTGACCGTACCCTGAGGCTGGTCAAGCAGTGGTTCCACACTACGTGGACTGACGACCAACTGCGGAAAACCCTCCAGCCTATCGTGGACAAGTGCCCGTGCAGGTCCTGCAAACCTGGGGATATCAGGGACAGAGGTCTCTACTCGACCCTGCCCATCCCTCACTGTGCTAACAGTGTTCTATACGTGGACTACACCGAGATGCCAAAGTTCGGGGGCTATGACTTCGACCTCGTGGTTACCTGTGGGTTGACCAGGTTTACCAGGGTGTTCCCATGTACCAAGCACATTACCGGGGAGGAGACTATCAAGATACTCCTGGAGGAGTGGTTGTGTGTCTATGGGGCGCCCAAAGAGATCAACTGTGATGAGGACGTAGGAGTACGCTCAGATACTGGCTGGTACAGGAGGGTCCTGAGATCCCTCAATGTCCAGGTGTCTACGGGGATTCCCCACTCGCACACGAGCAACCCCCTATGTGAGCGACAGATCCGTGTCCTCAAGGAGAATGTAAGGATATGGTGCAAAACTGAACGCACCAGAGACTGGGTGAGACTACTCCCCGTCATATCCTTGATGATGAACTCCCAAGAGAGTTCAGCTACTGGCTACTCGCCCCATGAGCTATTCCTAGGGCCCCCGGCATGGTTCCTACATGCCCCCTATCCAGAGGACACCCATTCTTCTGTGGGTGAATGGGTCCAAGAGCAACAAGCGAAAGTGGACAAGGCCAAGGCTATGCTCCAGAGAGTGAGGGAGCGTCAGTGGAACAAGAAGAACAAGCACCGAGTACCGGCCACCTACCAAGAGGGGGACTGGGTGCTGGTGCACCACAGTCGACTACCCGCCTGGCCACGCTCCACCAGTGATGACCCATACTTTGGGCCGTACAAGATTCCATCAGTGGATGGACACCGTATCACCGTGCGGTGTTCTCCCCGTCTAGGGGGGACCCTGGTGTGCGCTGCTCAACACCTGAAGCGCTACTATGATCCTGAAGACCTCTGTGGGGAGGAGTGGGAGCTGAAGGAGGAGGAAATCGCCGCCCTAGACCTACAAGGGGCTGCCAGCCCTATGGAAGTTGAAGGGGAACTCCCCGACATGAATGCCGAGGAGATGGCTAAGGAAGGCTTCTACCTGGTGAAGTCTGTCCTACGCCACCCCTATCGCCAGGGTTGGCGCTTCCTCACCCTCTGGGAAGGGTTTGGAGTCGAAGAGGCCACCTGGGAGCCCTTCTCTGCGTTTGTTCTACGTGAGGGACGACTAAACTCAGTTCTGGTTGACTACTTGTCCCAGAACAACCTTGGTGAGTTGCTGAGGCTCGCTGAGACGCTTGCCTCCAAGACTAAAGCTAGGGACTGAACCTTACCTTACCCCTAAGTGTGCTACGTATGTCTGTGTGTGTCTCACTTCTCTCCCGGGCGTGGCTCCCGGAGACCGGGCTTCGCTGATGTCGGACCGAAGGTCCTAGTCAGGTACTGGTACCACTCCTATGGCGCCCAATTTCTGTGCTGGCGCCTATCCTTGGGGGAAGACGGCAAAAGCCCTACCTACTACAGGGGAGGGGTGGCCAAGTGTGCTAAGGGCATACAAAACGCCCATTTTTGCTAAAGGCCAAAAGCTAACGCACTCCCCTGCCCACGAGGAAAAGCACGCGGGAAGGGAGACACCACTACACTACACACCCTACCTACAGTGGCACCATCCTGGTGGGCGAGCACTTCTGCAACTGGCTCAAGCCCCCACTCAGGACTACCACTCCTACACGCACACTCTACTGGGTGTGGTTGAAGAACAAGTCGTGGGTCCTAATGACCCTCCTGTGAAGGAGACAGGAGAACAGAGCGCTGCTAAGCAACTGTGGCCTAACAGGGGAAGCCACAACGCGTTTCCCCTGCTAGGGCTTGGAGGGAAGAGGTGGTCTTGTTGCGTGCACAGCGTGGATGTCGATGGAGTCGAACTGCCACCGCCACTCCTGGCGGAGGTGCAGTCAATTGTTTGTGTGATCAGCGCCCTTGTTTAGCAGGGCTAGAAAAAAATGGTATGCTGCTGCACCAATCACCCTACCTGCCCACCTGTAAAGCAAAGGCAAATGAAGGGGTGTTTGCGGCGGAGGAACCAAGCCACACTCAACGTATTATACGATTCTCAGTGTGACCTATAATACACTGTCCGCAAACACGCCCTGTTAAGCAAGCAAGCGTTAAGAGACTCCTCAGGTTCTCTTAAAGAACGTACCGAGGAGCCCCTGGGTAACCTAAACAAGGTTTACGGTGCGCATTTCGCGTGGCCTACCCTTTAATGCGTGTGTGAATGCACGAGCATGCACGCATGGACGAGTTGTCTTGGGCAAACCGGCCCATCTGAACCCCAATCACGGACTCCACCAGGGGGTGGCCCCTCCTGGGCTCACTCACCTTACCTACCGCTGGAGAGAAAGAGCAAGTGGGAACGTGAAACGAGGCGCAAGCGAAAAACGTCGCTATGCACTTGTGTGTATGTCTAATCACCCTGATCTGACCTCTAATCATCTGCAATCTTTCTAATCTAGCCCTCTATCGTTTGTTAGCGCAGCCACAAGACTCGTTCACGGAGACACGAGACGAGCAATGTGCATGCTGCATACGGGACGAGCACACCTGTGGTTTCTACCTGATTCATTGAAGTCTTTTCGTTGATTTTGGAATTCTTGGATTTTTGATTCTTCTATCAGTGTGGGTGGAATCTGTATGTTTATTTATTAATGCGTGTCTTGTCATTTTCCAGTCTACGTGAGACATACGTTTATAATCTCATTATTTCTGCATTTTCCGGCGCTTCGCTAGGAGCCGCTCCTGCGCGCCGCCTTTTTATGCGTAGGAATTTCTTGATTTAAAAAATCGAGAGATGACTATAATTTTTATAAAAATGTGCATCTGATGCACAATTGGATTCTGCTCAGATGTGGTGTCTTAGAAAAATTCTAGGCCGTCGTTTGACGGACTTAGGTGTTGTCGCTTCGCGTTTGCGTGGATTCGTCCATAATTCTCCCATTCCTGTCTCTGCAGATATCCTCGCGAAAGCGTCGCTGAGTAGGCTGCTTTCTGGGCCGAAACGCAGCAGCCAGGAGACTGAGCAGAACCCAAGACCCCATTCAGGGGCAATTTAATTTTTTTAACGACTCCCTTCGCCCTAAGACAGGTCACAGGTCGCCAGCAGGTTTACAAGAACCCATGCAAGTGTGTATATTGTGTCTTGCGTTGGGTTTATGTCGCGCTGCGTCTTGGAGGGAGGGATGCACATGCACATGTTTTGGCATGCTCCCAAACTAACCCAACCAAGCCACAGGCACCCCAGCAGCGCCATGAGCGCTGAGCTTTCTGTAGGAAATGTCACGAACAAAGCAGCAAAAAGGCGCCAGCCATGGTGAGCGTCCATTTTTCTGTGTGAGGGAAACTATAGGTATTTTAAAGTAGATGTGGAAACCAAGGAAAGGTTAAGAAAAAAATCCCTTTTTCCTGAAACTGCGACAGTGGTGGTCACCACAGCACAAGGGGGGAGTAAGAAAAAGTGCTTTTCCAATGCTTTGAGGCATACTTCAGTTGTATTAGAGATGCACTGAGCACACAGGCATTTCTATCTTAGTATTGGCCCAACCAAAAGTGGTGACAACACACTTTGACCTATGGAACCAAACACCCAATCAGGATATGGAGTGGACCCCTTAATCCCCTATCAATGTGAGGCTATTCATCGTTTCCTGAGTTGACTGAGAACTGACATATCCTGGGCAGAGCCTATGAATTTATCTATGTTTTCTCATGAAATCTTAGCTGTCCTAGTGGTATGCACCCTAGGGGGCTGGGCACCCCTTTTTGAGAGGTCCTGGGTTCAATTCCCGGTCAGCCTAGCTAAGTAGGAAGATCCCATGTGACATGGCAGTGACCTCATCGCCACATGCCCTGCCACCTCAGCACATATGGGACCCAAAACAAAGAGTGCACATCTCCTGAGATGGCAGTATGGAGACTGAGTGACCATGGGGCAGTTTTCCAACTCTTTTTCCAAAACATTTCAGTTATCTTTGTGAATACGCAATCAGATGTGCCTTGAGTTGCAGTTTCCGTGAATATCCTTTCATCTTTCACTGTTTACACTGCAGCCCTTCATGCTTTGATCCTGATTCTCTTCTACTTGCTTATCTCTGGCTTGGGCTATCCTGGATTGATTGTATTTCAGCAACTAAAACATTTTCATCTTCCAAAACAAGCAGCAGGAAACCCTACACCAGCAGCAAGCAGCAGGAGAGGCACAAACACCGTGTTGAAATCACTATAAAACTTTCTCGTAGTAACCACCGACTGCCATCTCATCGGCAGTCATCTCTTCGAGTTTGTCTGCCTCCTCTGGACTGGCAGCGTTCTCTAGGTCTATACGCTTGACCTCACTGTCGCTGAGGCGCCACTCATCCCAAGACGAATCGTCAGGGGAGTGATAGTGCCTCAACTGTTTAGGTGCACACAGCAGTTCACCACCTAGACGTGGACTGCACCTGACATGGATCCTGGATCCATCTATCCTGATGATGCGATAGGGTCCAAAATAAGGGTCCTGTAGGCAGTTATGTGGCCAGGAGGGTAGGCGTGAATGGTATACCAAAACAAGGTCACCAACCTTGAAGCTGGCAGGTCGCCGTAGGCGGTTCTGTCGGCTCAGTTCACGGTCACGAATGTGTCTCAGGTTAGTCCCAGCCTGGTTAGCCAGAGACTGCTTGTGTTCCAGCCAATCTCCCACAGGGCTCTTGAAGTCCTCAGGAAAGGGGGTTTTGAAGAACCAAGCAGGTCATCCTCCATGGAACAGTTTGTGGGGGGTAAAACCCGTAGAGGAGCTCCGCTGTGAGTTCATGGTCAGCACTGCCCAGGGCACTAGGCGTACCCAGTCCTTGGTACGCTCCTGTTTCATCAGGATTCTTAAGTTTTGCTCCACCATACGGTTCTGTCTCTCACAGAGAGGGTTAGACGTGTGGGTATAGGGCACACCTGTGGTTACCTCCACGTTGAGGGCATTTAGCACTCGTTTGTACCACCCAGTGTCACTGCGGATGCGTACATCCTCATCAGAGTGCACCTGCTTAGGTGCTCCATAGGGTTCGAACCATTGTTCGACCAACACCTTCACAGTCTGCTCACCTGTGATTCCCTTATTGCAAGGGAACACACGGGTGAAGCGATATAGGCCACAGGTGACCACTAGGCAACTATCATAGCCGCCGAAGCGTGGTAGGCCGTGGATGAAATCCACGTAGAGAAGAGAGTTAGCACAATAGGGTATGGGTATGCTGGAGATCAGGCCCCTATCCCTACTGTCGCTCTGCTTGCTGGCATGACAGCCACAAGCATCCACAATGGTCTGCATACGAGACCTCAGTTCAGTCAGGGTTAGACTAGAGTAGAAACACTCACGGAAGAAGTCCACTGAGCGATTAGCACCAGTGTGACCAGAACTGAGATGGGACCACTGTAGGCACCCATCCAGTCGTGCCTCAGGCACCACAATTCGGTCCTCGTAGAAGAGGTACTGATTGTTTTTATACCACTGGTGCCCGTCAATGACACGGGGTTCGAGACCAGTGCTGAGGGTTTGGAGAATTTCTTTGTACTCTGACTGATAGTCGGTTAGACTCCAACCCTCCAGGATTCCAGCAGTGCGCATGGACAGGTCAAGCTGGACATCCATACGCTGGAAAGCCTCTCTGGCGAGCGCCTCAGAGCTCTCACCTATAAGCGCATCGAAGTTGTTGTGCGATATATAGTCAGACAGTTCATTCTTTATTCCGGGGATATGATGCACTGTCAGCCTGAACTGGCTCAGGTAAGTCCACCACCGCTTTTGCTTAGCTTTCTCTGGTGGTGGGCCCTTCTGAAAAGACTTCACAGGCTCCTGGTCACACAGCCAGACAATAGGGTTAGATCCCAGGAGTCGGGATTGTGACGAAAGCACCAACATACCGGCCAGGAGTTCCTGGTCATAGGTGCTGTAATTGGAACGCGCTTGGTTCCATTTCCAATTCCAGTGTCCCAGTGGCACCAGTCGCCACTCACTGGTAGGATAGTCATGTTTCAACGAACCATCACGGTTCAGTCCACTAGTACGATAATGGCAGTGGGTTAGTTCAGCGGGGTTAAGCTCCTGTAATTGGTAGATCGTACCACCCCCCCCCTACATCACTGGCATCAGTGATCAGGACCATCTCGCCCTTAGGGCAGGGTACTCCAAGGCAGTTGGAGGAGGCAATCTTCTTCTTCAACTCCTGGAAACACTCTTCCTCTCTGGCGGTCCACCTCCAGGGAGTAGTTTTCTTGATTAGGTCAGTGAGGGGGGCAGAGGAGTAAGTAAAATTGTGGATGTGACGCCGATAGAAATTGCAGGTGCCCACAAAACTCCTCACGTCGTGTAGACCCTTCTTAGGGTCATCGCGAATCTGCATGTCCTGTAGGGGCTGCATCTTAGACGCGGCTGGTTTCCACCAACCATACCCCACGTCGAATCCCAAATATTCCATCTCCTCTTTCATAAACTCACATTTTTCGAGTTTGATTCGGAGCTGGTTTTCTTGACAAACAATGAAAAATTCACGGAGGAGAAGGACATGGTCCTCTTGGGTATTAGTACCCCAACTCACGTCGTCGATGTGAGCCTCCATTTCTGCACCCCGAGAAATCAACTCTTGTACTAGAGGCCTGCGCCTCAGTATGTACAAAATTTCGTTCATTAGCTCCTGGAAGAGCGCTGGGGCATTAGCCACTCCGAAAGGCATAACCTTCCACTTAAAGACACGGCCCTTAGGGATTATAAAAGCCAGAAGCTCCTGAGCTGCGGCGGTTAGGTCCACCTGCCAGAAACCAGAGCGTTTGTCTATTTTGGTCTTGTACCTGCATTTGGCAATACGCTCCAGGGTATTTTCCATGTTAGGAATACTCCCTGAGTGGTTCTGGGTTTTCTTGTTGACCTCACCATAGTCAACAACCAGTCGTAGGGCAGTGGACCCTGGTTTGGCAACCAGGAAACAGGGACTGCAGTGATGGGGGTAGTCCCCCTTCTTATATTCTTCAACGAGGTCAGCATCAATACATTCCTGGATCTGGCGCTCGATTTCTTCAACCTGTTCCTGTTGAGCGGGATAGGGAGGAGGCCTCACTCGCGTCTTTTCAAATTCAGGTTTCAGTTTCAGGTCCATCTGGACCAGTTTTTTTACAAGAGAGGGGAGGCGTCAAGGCGCCGAACACCTCCTCATAGGTTATCAGCAGTTTCTTCAGTCGGGGGTCAAGGTTAAGACTCTCGAGTTTCTGCAAGAAATCCTCCTCAGCATGGAGGTTGCTGTTTCCCTGTTCTTTCTTTTTCTGCCGATCAGCAGTTTCGGCAGGCACAGAACCATCATTCCACTCAGGGGGACATTGCTGCCCATAGTGCAGAAAATACACTAGCGGTATCTCAGGATCAGGCAGCGTATAGGAATCATCGTCCTCCTCAGACCAGATGGAGGATTTCCAGGTCTGTCTGAGGTATTGCAGCCGCTCTTGACGCTCAATACCTTCGGCCTTCAGGTACAACAGCCGCCGGAGTTCCTGAGTGTCATGCTCAGACAATGGCATGTTATTAGATGCAGGTCGCGCCAGAGCATCAGCACTCCGGGCCACGGGTTCACCTGTGTGCATAGGCTGCATGTGTAGCACTGGCTTCCGGACAGGGGAAGCGGGCTCAGGGGCTGACTCTAGATCTACCGCCTCTAGCAACAGCTGGGCTAAGAAGGCACTGTGTTTAGGTCAATACAGCTGGGATCAACAGGAGGGATAGTGCTGGCGATCTCAGACAGCTGGTCGTCAGCATCCCCCTTTACAGCTGCAGGTTCCAGATAGTCATCGGGAGACTCACACCCTGTAAGTGTGGCAGATAGGTGCTCAGGAGATCGATTTTTGAGATCAGAAAGGGTCAGGCCACAATTTTCGGCCATGACTTCTTTCAGTAGCACCTGGTGTAGGTCACACAGGGGTACAGGATTCAGAGATTCATCGACGATGGACAGGAACCTGGCCCACTCAGGGGCCTGCATAGCTGTGTCTGAGTCCTCAGGCACATAGATGGGGCCGTCGGGGAGTTGCACTCTTCCCACGGTCATTCTATCTAGCATACGGCGCCAGTAAGCATGTTCACCAGAGCAGCCCCAGTCAGGGGTGCACATGACAACCCTTCCTCCCTCATAAGCGATTTTGGTTAGAACCTTGGCGAGCAGGGAGAAGGGAGGGTTAGCATACGCTAGGCCCATTGCTTTCCAGCAGAAACGGAAAGTATTGTTCAATTGTTTCGAGCAGTACAACTGCATGATGTGCTGTTGTTGGCTCGCAAACAATTCCACCTGGATCTCATCCAGGTTTACCTGAAGGGCCGCCAGTCAATTTTCAAGAACGTGACGGGCCAATGGGTAGTTTTCAGTACGATAGCTAGTCTTGGATGCGTAGCGCAGCCCCGACTCTTTTTGTCCTGACAGCTCCAAAGGTACGGAGAACAGCCCACTGCCAAAGTCGCAGTGCAAAGAATAGGGGCGCTGGAGAGACAGCATTTTTACCTGGTGGTTTCTTCGTAGGAAGTCTGTACGAATGACGATGTCAAAGGCGTTGGTGTCCAGCACTCTGCAGTGTTGGGTGACGGTTTGGTCGCCCAGGCATATAGTCACATCGGCCCCCCCCAAGGAATGGATGGTACGCCCATCCCCTACTCTTATGGCCACGGTCTTAGTTTTCTTGAAAGTCTTTAGCAGGCGCCGGGCCACTATGGAAAGTGTTGCTCCGGTGACAAGCACCGCTCGAAAAACTTGATCCCCGATTTTCACGAGGATCCAGAAAACCAAGTCCTCCTCTTCGGAGCCGCCCCCCTACTCCTCATCAGGGAACTTGACATCCACCCCTGCAGCTATGAGGGACCTGGCCATCCAGGCCAAGCGCCTCTTCTTGGAGTTATTCCCCTCAGGGGTAGCGTTATCCCTCTGAGGGCGCTTCTTGGGATCACCCGCGGCAGGAGGGGGTGTATCAGCAGGAGAGGGTGTAGCAACGGGCGCTGATGAGCGCCTCTGGGGGTTAGGGGGTCCATTTTTGCCAACCCCCTTGCCACCTCCTTTACCACCTTTATCCCCATTCTGGGGGTTTTTGGTGGGCTTTTGGGTCTTCTGGCGTTCGGCCTCCTGACGCTAAAGTTTATCACTCTCGCGTTTCTTTATGTGACATTCGTCTTCACAGTGACAACGTTTGCCACAATAGCCACATGTGATGGTACACCTAAAATGATCCTGATAGGTCACAGGTTTCCCATCCTTGGTATGCTGCTGTCGTTTCATCTGCAGCATACAGCTACTGCGTTGATCGCAGTCAGGGGCATGACAAGGCCCCCCCTTGTCATTGACAGGTTTGCAGTAGAACAAAGGGGGTCTACCTGCCTCAGGTTTAACCTCATTCATGGCACGTAGGTTACCCCTTCCTTTACCACCTCCCTGGTTGGCGTTAGTGGGATTTTTAGCCCCTTTCCCTTCGCCACATTCGGGGGTTGGGTTACCCCCTCAACCCAAGTGCTTCTTGAGGAATTCCTCCATGTGGGAGTCATTCTCCCTCTCAAGAGCTAGTTCAATCAGGAGGTCCACCAGTTCATCGTACGAGTGGGTCCGACTCTGCCTCTCAGAGGTAGAGCGGCATTCATCCAACGTACGTTGGGGGATCTTACTCATGAGCCACAGGTGGGTTTCAGTGGCTCCGTAGGAGGCCAGGTTCATCTGCGAAAACAGATACTCCAAGTCGCACACGTATTCAGAGATTCGCGCAGCGGATGGAAACTCAGGGAGCATAGGTAGCTCTTCTATCTGCGTGCGCACACTGAGGTCAGTCTCATAGACTGGGAACGTTTTCTCCAACCTCTGGAGTACCTCTGCCCAGGTGGAACAGGTTTTCACAATCTGATTCACCTTTTTTTGCAAAATTTTTGTTTTGCATGAGCGTTTCAGCAGTGAGCATTTGGTGGCCACATCCACATGGGATTGGCCAGTCAGCAAAAGAAACTCAGCATATTCTTCTGCCCATTTGGGCAGATTTTTGGGGTCGAACTCCGGCAGTTCCAGCTGGATGTTTGCCTGGGCAATAGGTCTGCCCGTCTTCCCAGCCCCCGGAGTTAGGCCAGAAGGCGATACGCCGGCAGGAGGTGCCAGGGCTGACAGCCCTCTTTTCTCAGTCTCTGTCACAGGCACGTCTTGTAGTTCAGCCTTGGGCACTGTCCTGGCACGGGGGTGAAAGGGGCTGGGGCAGGTGACCTTAGGCAACAGCCTTGAGACCCTTGATCTCTTAAGATCTTCGGCCAGGGTACTCAGTCCGGGGGAGGGAGAGGACAACTCTGGCTTGGGTAAGGGTTCTGCAATACCCAGTTTCGCCTTAATGGCTTCCGATAGGGCCGTCACATCTGGATCTTCTGATCAAGACAGAAGTTTGGCCAGCAGTTCGGCCGTATGGTCCAGGGTACCGTAGGTTGGCCTTGGATGATTTTGTCCCTCAACTCGAGTCGGGCCTACTTCGGGAGCCCTTGGGGTTGGACAACATGCTCTTGGACACTCGGGTCTCGGTCGTCTTGGCAGGGATGCTGTCTCGGCTCTGTCGGACGGCGGGCCAGAGTGCGTGTAGGACCCTAGGTCTGTACGTGGTCTGGATCCGTGTACTGCCAATGGCTCCTCCCCATCTTCTCCACGAATGGATTTGTAGTACTCCTCATGGAGGATGTATTCATCCATTTTCTTCCTCAGTTCCTCGTATTCCTCAGGGCCTCCAATCGCTGTTGAGGATGATGCCGGACAGGCGGATCGGGAGACTGAGGCTGCTACGCGCCTGTGGAGATGATGAAGGCTGTCTCCACCGTGGGCCGCTAAGGCCTCGGTGGTAAGGATTGTATTTTCTTCCGCCCTTCTGCGATCTGGATCTCCTTGGGACCCAGATTCGACACTGAGATGTGGAGCTCGGTAAGGTGGTTCACTCATAGGGTGGGCCATGCTGCCCATTTGTACTTGGACAGTTCTTATGGGCCAGGTCCTGACGCTTGGCGTGGACATGATGAACTTGTTGTTGAGCTTTGTGTGCTGCACTTCTTCTCAGGGTCGGTTCCAAAGCTCACAAGGGACTGTCTCTGCTACCAGAAAGATGTCCTTGATTAGTGCCCTAGATATGTTGATGAAATCCTGCAGGTTTTGAAGGTGAAAACCAAAACCAAAGCAGCAAGTAGAGCAAGAACAGGATGTGGATCGAATCAATGAATAGTTTTGAAATCCAGTGTAACACAGAAGGGCTGCAGATAGACAATGCAGGTATAAACACAAAGATTCAATCACAAATGGATAATACAAAATATTTTATATGAAAACTGGACTGACTCTGGCCTCCAAGATAGCATCAGGCACTTCATGTGCACTCTTTTGGGTGAAATGGTGCTGGTTAGGAATGTGGGGCATAGATGTCAGGCCAACACAGAAAATGACTTGGCCAAGCAACTGAATTCAGAAACAGTTCAAAGGTAGAACCACAATAAGTGGTAGAAACAATTGAGTATAGGGGTCTTGGGGTGGGAGACCACTAGGCTTAACCTCCAAGGCGTAAAGCATGAAATGCCTATTTTTTTTCGGTATATCCTCCATGAAGGAAGGTACCTCCGCTCAGTTGAGTGGTGGGGGTGAACTTCATGGGGGGGCTAGGTTTACAACCCTAGTTACTTTGAGAAAGTGTACTTTAGGTTTCAAAAGAGGGATAAAAATACTTAAGTCAGTCTTAGCATCAACAAAAGGGTTTTAAGGGGGGCTTGGCCTGGATCAAGCCCTCCAAGAAAGACATGGCAGTGACTTTTTCTTACTGGCGTCAGGAACACGAGAAAAGCCAAAAATCAGGAATCAGCAACACAACCCGCAGGTGTACCGTCCTTACACACCCTCCCAGTGCTACCCCAAGTACGGCTTCACGGCCTTAGCGACCACTGCACCTGAATATATGGGGTGTTATGGGCCCGCAGAAGCTGAACACCACGTGGCCTTCTCCTGGCGGGATATCTGCCGCAGGTCACACATGGGGGCCCAACTCAACCCTACCTCCATCGCCCCCGTAGCCGCACTTGACTACCCGTCGGCAACCAAAATGGACGTGGCAGAAAACAGAGCTCACACAGCAGTACTACCTTCAGTTGCATACCATGGGGGGGAGGGTACCGGCCACAAGACTCACTCTCGGCTCAACGGCACACCAAGCAAGGTTCGGTTGGGGGGGTCTTGTTTACCTACACGCTGCATCTCACCATTGGGCTCACCACAGCACATTCCGGCGAGCCCCTTGCCCCTAAGACGGTGGCGTGGGCCGTCTTGGCGGGGGCCTGCTGCGGCGGTACCCAGTGAGGGAAAAAAATATTGACCGCACGTCATGGGGGGGGGGGGTACAGCTCACGGCCGAAGTGCAGTGGGCTCCCTAGCTCCTACAGACAGCTCACGTGGCCTGCACCTGCCCTCCCGGGCCCTCAGGACCCAAAAGACAACAACTCACATAACCTCATATCTTTTATGGCCATGCGGATGGGCCATGGCTCTCTCCGGGCTGGTATGGAACTACAGTCATACAGGTTGGTGTGGATGTGACCAAGCAGAAGAGCGTAGGACAAATGGGGGGTTAGGGGGGAAAGGAAAACACCAAACCAGACAAGCTCAATGCACACCCAAGACTTGATTTGTTTGTGTGTCGGCGGCTCCACATCACATCACGGCCGAAGTGCAGCGGATCCCCTGACCCTGTTCTACAGACAGCTCACGTGTAGGAGGGGTGAATGACCACCTGTAACCGGCATATACCGCACCTCAGGTGCCCGTAGATCGGCATCAACGGGGGGACACCAGGAATGGTCCATTTAGCACCGGTCCCCGTAGGAATGGAGGTTGTGGGCGTTCGCCGAACGCGCCGTGCAGTCACCAAGCCCCGTGCTCGGTGCTGGACATATGGCGAGAAGGCAAAGAGGAAGAGGGCCATCAAGCTTAAATGACATCTCACAAGAAGATTAGGCGGGGCAAACACACGTGTATGTGAGTATGCTTGTGTGTGTGTGTGATGTGGGGAGAGTAGCATCCATGAAAAGTCAAGTCGCGCCAGTAAATTGAAGAAGACCAACTTAAATGTGGCATCCCACATCCCAAGAGGATGGGCCCTCCTTGCCAAAGATAGGGGGAAAAAATAGAGACAAACAGGAGGTCTCGCGAGACTTGGAGGCAATAGGGAAAGGTTAGGTCCAAACACATACCACACTCCCACATGTAAATACAAGGCTTCAACCAAGGTGTCATCCTCTAATATACAGTCCTTGATGATAAAAAAAAACCCCTCCTTGAGCATGTAGTAGGTTGAGGAAAAAATCACAAAGGGTGCATGCGGTGAGTAGGTTGGGCAAGGAGAAAGCGTGTGAAATTAACGGAAAAATCAAAATTAAAGGGTCATTCGCATTTTCTCAAGCCTCACCACTATTCTCATCGCGACCGGCATTCTCAAAATAGGGGCAATGGATACCTTGATATGTTAATTTGGTCACTATGGCCCAAATATTGATAAAAAGGGCCAAAGAGTGACCAAAACAATCATTAAAAAAATGGGTCAATGCACTCATATGAATTCGAACCATGTGCATAATTGCGTCAAGCACATTCGAAATAGGGTTCATGATCCCTTTTCGAATATTTTTGGGCTTGATGCACCATTCCAAAAAAGATTGGGGGTCGTAGCATATCAATACATGTTGATATTGGCCAAAAATGTCAAAAATGCCCAAAACAAAGCCTCAAAATATGTACAATGGAGTTCGAAATAAATTCGAAATCATGCATATTCGAGTGGGGCATATTCGAAATAGGGTCTATGCCCCTTCGTCGAATTTATTTGGGCTTGGTTTCCCAACTCAAAATAATTTGGGGGGAGTGACACGTGAGGAAATGCTAAAAATGGCCAAAAATGTCAAAAATGGCAAAAACAAATCCTAAAGATATGTACCATTGAGTTCGAAATAAATTAGAAATCATGCATATTCGAGTGGGGCATATTCGAAAAAGAGTGTGTGCCCCTTTGTCGAATTTATTTGGGCTTAGTTTCCCAACCCAAAATAATTTGGGGGAAGTGACACGTGAAGAAGTGTCAAAAAGGGCCAAATATGACAAAAATGACCAAAACAAAGCCCAAATAAGTATGCAATAAAGATCGAAAAAAATTCAAACTCAAACACATTTGAGTCGAGTGACTCTCAAATAGGGTGGGTGTACACACCTCGTGATTATTCAAAGTCTACACCACTTGTTGTGTGACTTGGGGGTACACACACAATGTGCACACATGCAAAATCGCCAAAAAGGCAAAAATAGGCCAACAAAAAGCAGAAAAATGTGTGCAATAGAGGTCGAAATAAATTCGAACTCATGCAAATTCGAGTCGAGCAACCTCGAAAAAGGATGTGGGTGTTGGAAAATAATTTTTTCGAACTCAACAACCTCACCTGTAGCACTTGGGGGAACATGCATAATGTGCACACATGCAAACTGGCCACAAATGTCAAAAATAGGCCAACAAAAACCATAAAAATGTGTGCCATAGAGGTCGAAATAAATTCGAACTCATGCAAATTCGAGTCGAGCGACCTCGAAATAGGGTGTGGGCTCAAGAAAGTCTTTTTTTCGAATTAAATAGTTCGCCCACTATGGATTGGGGGAAGTGCAAGAAACGGCCAAATGGAGTATTAACCTTCACCACACCAATGTAGTCTTGGCAAATCTGTGCACTCTGTCTTCCTGGGATGATCCATCTGTCACAGAGCTCAGGTACGTTTTCAGTCCTACAGACCACTGGATCTTTCAGAGAATCCAGACAAACAGGCACCCCATTTTCACTGGAACCTGCATACCCAGGCCCTTATTTATTTACTTTCTATTTTTTTTGTCTTTGTGCAGATGACCCTGTTTCCCAGCTTCAAGCCCTTGTACCCTGTTTATATGTCTGCTCACCTGTAGACTCTGTCTCCCTGGGATGATCCATCTGTCACAGAGCTCAGGTTCTTTTTCAGTCTTACAGACCACTGCATTCTTCTGACGATCCAGAAGTGTTACTCCAACAGGACTCTGGTCATGCCCTATCTCTTTTAGTTTCATCACGCCTTTCAAACTGCTTCCTCTCCTGTTGGTAGCCCAGCAACGTTTGATTGCCATTTGTCACTCTCCCTACGCTATTGGTGCCTCACTTGGCAGTGCTTTGCACCCAGGGAAATTTACAGTGGCATGATCTTTTTGTACAGGTTCCATTCCCGCGGCTGTCCTTCGAGGAACCTCGCATTGTGAGCAGTTTGTGATGATGTTTTGGGCGGGAAACCGCCATGTCTAAAAAAAAAATGTAGTCTTGGCAAAGAGCATGAGGTCGTCATAGAGGTCGAAATAAATTTGAACCCATGTAAATTCGAGTCGAGTGACCTTCAAATAGGGTGTTGGTGACCTTCAAGAATTCTTTGCGAATTCAATATTTTGCCAAGACTGGATTGGGGGAAGTGCGAGAAGGAGTGATAACCTTCACCAAACCAATGTTGTCTTGGGAAAGAGCAAGAAGTCGATTCCATCCATCTCCACCATAAGATAAGTATAAGATTGTAAGGATCTCCCATGTAGGTCAAGTCAAATAACTTTCTCCCAATGATATTTTGAAAGATTTTGAACTCAAAATCCAAAAGTTCCAACTTGCCAATGACCAAGGATGTCTATTCTTTAGCATGGTACATGGATGGACACCACAAACCTCAATCAAACTAAATGCACAATGACAAAGGCGAGCAAAGACACTTTCCAAACTTGTTCTTGATCCTTTTTGAAGTTCTCTCACATTGAGTGTCACATAACATTCGAACAATAACCCTTACGTAATGTCCTCTTATACTTATCTATGAAATAGATAAGTAAACATACAAACAAGAGCACAACAAATAGACACTCAGTTTTTTACTAATACCAAGGCGACACAATTGACTACTCTACACCACGAGCAACGCTACGGCGACAAAGATTCGTGTGTGTCGGACCTCTAACATGTGTGAACGGCAAAATCAGCCCCTCACACCAAACCAAGAGCACCAATCAAATTTTATGGGTCTAAAACCACAGAAATCCACGATCCCGTAAATTCAGACCCACAGAAATTCCAATTTGAAAATTAAAACTGAGTAGGCTCACGCCCGATCGCGATTTGTGTCGCGCGCGCACCAGGCCAGAAAAGGAGTAATTCAGCACCCCTAGGATCTACTGCATCCCACCCCAAGGGTATGTTGTCTGTGTGGGGGGCTTGGATCGGTCTTGGGACCGATGCGGGGGGGGGGTAACCCAAAGGGGGAAAGCCAATCCTATTGCACTTGCGCGTGCATCTCCTTGACATCCTACACTGACAGACTCTGTCCCGCCTCGTCTCTCACGTCTCTTTGGTCTGTCTCTTCAGCTTCCTGTTCTTCATCTTCGTTCGCTGCTTCAGCCACAATTTCATCTGATTCAGAGTCAGGATTCACGCTGAGTGACAACGGCCACTGCTTGAGGTACTTGTGCGCCACGTTGACTTCGCCGCCTAGCGTTGGTGAACAGCGCGCTGTGATGCCTCCTCCTGTCACGCCAGTAACCAAGTACGGCCCGTAAAAGACCGTTCCCTCATTCTCTGCAGCTGTCACTCCTTGAAACCGTTGAACCAAGACGTAATCTCCTGACGCGTTCCCGTGGGGGGCCTGGCCACGGGACGCTGCGGTAGACACGCACAAGTGAGCAGGCAGACAAAGCACTACGCTCACAGGGGCATCATTGCGCTCGTGTCATGTGACAAAGCGTTTCAGGATCCTTGCCACTCTGAAACAAGGGAACAAAAGTATGTACAGCAACACATCAGGATATGTACACATAGGGTTAGGACTGGACTGGGGTAAGGGCATCAGAGGACAATAGACACTCAGTCCCAACTCATATCCCAATCCCAGGTCCGACCCTCTCAGTGGCTGGTGGGGGCGGGGGCTCAAACACAACCCATGCCCTGCTCAGTCCGGACCCTGAAACCCTGCCAATAGGGGAGGTGTCCCGCCCAGCCACAGGCGAGTTCCTGAGAACCAAGTAGCTCCAAGGCCAAGCGACAGTGGCCCCCCATGCTCCTCTAACGGCAGGTCCCAATCCCCCTCTGAGCCAGGGATATGGCCCCGCCATTATCCCCTAGGAGTTGGTAGCTGAAAATGGGCTGTTTCAGGCCAAGCTGATATTAGCTCAAAAATCTCCAAAATTGACCCCTCGTCTGGACCCGCCAGAGGTAGGGACGAGGCAACTGACCCTATGCCCTTCGAGTACGAACTGTCTGGAGCCCTCACCCAACCTGGTGCCCTCTGAGGTCCCGGCATCAGGGCACCACGGGTTCCTCAAGTGGGGTCATGATGCCAAAATCACCAAAATTGGCATCATTCTCACGCGTGGCTCGCCCGGCCAGGGCAAGGCCAATGGCTCACAGGATAGGAGACAGGACCTAAGACCTTTATCTGAGGGCACAACTTCGAATTAGGTCCAGGCTCCCTGTGGGCGGAGAGATATGGGGCCACCAATTGACCACACGGGGTGGGGGGGTGAAATTGGGGTCCCAAAAGGGGGTCATTTTGGCTGCACGAAATGAGCCAAAATTCGGGGGTGCTCCCAATAGTATATCTCCACGCCGGCTTAGCGATCGGATCCGCCATTCCATATGGGATCTACCGGGAGTCCAACAAAGACTGCCATACCCTTGGCTTCCAAAGATCTGCATGCCACTAGGCGTCGTGACAATCCCAATTGGGTCCACAAATGCCAAAATGGCAAAATTGTCCACACTCACTTTGGGCTAGCACCCTAACGAAGGTTGCTCCGCCTCGCCCACGTGGTGTGTGAACCATGGGGACCAATGTCCATAACACCCATGTCATATATGGTCCATTGGTCCATGAGTCCGGCGTGCACGAGGAGGCTGAACATGGTGCACGGCGGGCAGAAAACATGGAAAACTGCTCAAAATGGCCGAAAATGCGCACACTCATGTTTGGGGCAAGTGAGGCACATGCCCGACTTGGACCAGAGTGTGCCATAGGATTGGTATCAAGTCATATGTGTCCAACATATCTTTTGGGCGTCGCCCAACTCTTTCGGTTTTGGGAATGGCAGGGTCGCCAAGTGAGCCCATGATTTGGGATAGTCCCGAATCGCCAACATGGCGGCCACGGTATGCCAAGCCCAGGAGGAGTTATTCGCCGGGTCCAAGATATGTTGGGCACCGAAGTATGTACCCCCAAAACATACTTGGGTCATGATGTCAATTGGGCGCAACGTTGAGATACACGGTCACCACTTGACATCATGACGGGCCAAAAACGGCAAAATTGGCGAAAAAACACCCAAAAGTGCCTTGAAAGGCGCACAAATATATTAAAATATCTTCCGGTTGGATTGAGTAATCGACCAATCCTTCTAAACACAATGACTTGACCCCAACGACCTTGGATTCGACATATGTGCTCCACTTGGGGCGCTTTGAAAGGTGACGAGCGCTACTTCCCAAGTGGGCACATGAAAATATGGAAAACTGCAAAACACACACCTTGCTCCCAACGCATCGCTTTGGGATCGCCACACAAGCTTCCCTCCACGAAGGTTAGGCTCGCAATTGATCGTGGGGAGTATAAGGAAGGGCCTCGTGCAATATGAGGTCCATTGGTGGTTGTATCGCTCTTAGCAAAACCCGCCAAATGGGCACGCAATACAACACATGGCACATACCACATACTGCCCAAAAAGGTAGCCCCCCCCACGATATATCATGCCCCTCCAAGGGCATAACGTTGTGTCAATCGCTCATAGGAACTCAAGGAAAGTTCCTATGCAACACCAACACTCGCGCGCTACACTCGAAAGTTATCTTAACGCACGCAATATCATGGCCAAAGAGTTATAACGCAAACTCTACCCTCTTGACCATGATTCATTAAGCTAGCGCGCACGTGTGGAGACGCAAGGCGTATAAAGCTTTCTAAATTACGTCGGAAGTATTGTGAATACATCCCATGCTTTCTTATTGTCATTCCTCGCAAGCAGCACGAGATATGACCCTCACAAGTGGCCTCACAAATCAACTTTGTTTTGCCCATATCTCTAAGACAAATGGAGGGCAAGACAAAAGGAAAGTTCATTCGTGCATAGGGAAGCACGTAGGTCCACTCGAAAGAGGTCAAATCAAGTGCGGGGATGTCGAAGTCGAAAATCCGATTTCGACATCCTGAAAAATTCGGATCAAGGTTGCGAGTGTACAATGTGAAAATTGCAGATGCATCAATGCAATTCCTGAAGACTTTAGAGTCTTCGTCACGGATTGCGCTCAAATGTCTGTAAATAATAGTTAAACTGGCGGTTACACTAAAGTCGCGAGCCAACCGCCAGCAGTCAAAACATTGATCATCAGAACGGGAGCGTGAAAATTTACGGAAACAATATGAAAAAAAAACCCTGTTGATTCCTGATATTCTGATGTGTAAATCTCAGCGGGCGACGCATCGGTTGCCGATGCGGCCGCTAATAGCTGAAATGCCCAGATTCCTCACACAAACACGTCTTACGTACATCTGTTGTTAGGGTTAGGTTGCCGAATCGACGGCCGAAGGCGGTGCGGGGCAGATTGGCGTGAAATAGTAAGATACCGGCAAATGGCAGTTTGCCGGTACATGGTAACATGCCCCAAGTGGCCGGAATGCCGTCACGGGGCCTTTACGGCAAGGAACACGCTCCTGCCGGGCTCTCACCGGGCTTCACCGGGCGTCTTCCCCTCCGTACATGGGGTTAGTGGACCGGAGACCGGTTGTATGCCCCACCATGGTCATGGGGTTCTGGGTACCGCTTCACCCCCCTCCTTAGAGCAAACCCTGGGGGGGGCTCGATAACACCACGCATGGCAGCGGGTACCCAGGACCATCCCCTGAAGGGGGGGGGTGTCACATCCTCACTTCAGGCTGATTTGCAGGTTAGGCTGCCCAAATCCCACAGTAAGACAGGTACGGTGCTGTAGCTGTTAGTAACTGCAAGTATAGTATCAAGTATCAAGTCCCGGGCCCTGGCGGCGATTGTTCGGCATCCAAAGGACCCATTAACCCATACCAGGCGCACCGGGTGCCGGCTGCAACGGTCACCACCACAGTGGCAGTGGCATACACGGCCAACATAGGCGTCACACGACGACCGAGGTGGTCCCACAGGTCGAAAGCGACCACAAAGATCCATCAGGCTACCCCAAGCTTCCCAAGGCCCGCCGGCTGGGGGAGAGTCCCCACGGGTCCTTCCTCGGGCGCACCATGTCCATATCCACGACGCGAGTCCAGAGTGGTACAGCCGAACGAGCTCCTCCTTAAGCGATCGGGCATCAAGGCCGTTTTTTTCCTCGCTCTATTACCAAGAAGGCCATACATGAGGGAGTCCTCATGCAGTGTGGGCGGAGGCGTCGACTCCTCAAACCACCAGTTTCCCAGGCAGACTGACCGAGGTCAGGAACACCGGAGGTCGCCACCCGACTGCAAGTGCGTCTGCGAGTCGGTAGGCTCACACTGGGACTGACAGTGGCGGACCGCTGGGAGTGTAGTCAGGCAACTGGGCTTCCCGCCTGGCGCCATCAGGATCTCAGCACATCACAGCCACTAGGGCACACGGTATCACGGGCACTCAAACAGAAGAATTGGTACTTAGGTACTGGTCCAGGGTGGACCTTATGGAAGAGCATGTACACGGCGACTTCGGGGGGAAAAACAGTCCCTATCTGGCGACGGACTGACAATACCTGACATACAGATGCACATATCCTGGGGAACAGAAAAACAAGCAATAAGCGGGGTAAATAGGCGTGTAAACACACTCTGGATAGAGCGCCAAACCACGCCCCGGTAGGGATAAGGCATATGCAGGAGGGTGGACAGGAAAGCGCCTGAGTTCAGGCCATATATAGTCTGCAGACACACGTCGACTGGTCTGGATCCCGCAAGTGCCATGGGACCAGACCACACACCAAAAATTGCAATGCCGATGACAGCGGCATCCGTTGCGCAACGACGTATGGGCTTCAAGGCCCTAAGAGCTCATAAAAGTCAAGGTCAGTCGCCCTACCTGGTTTTGCAAGGATTCAGCAGGGGGGGGACTGACGAATAGAAGTTGAAGAGAGGGGCCATCCTCCTCTGGATTCAGCAGGGGGGGGTCTATGGCCACTTCGATGGCAGGTCACCGGAAGATGGAAGAGAGCAAGCAAGTTAGGGACGATCCGTCGACCAAACAAGCGCTCAAAACGCATCAGGGGAGAGCTCAGGGCGCTGATCAGGCACCCCTGGCTGCAATCGCCCGGGTGAGTGCTGCCAAGTCCGATACATGGATCTTGGTCTTGTGCTTGCGGATGTACTCCTTGAAGGGAGTATTAACCCGCGGCACGAACGAGGAGACGGGTTCCCAGGTGTCGTGGGACGGCCCATAGCCTCGCCAACGAACCTTGAACTCCAGGCCTCCGGGTGCCGAGGCGCTCGGACGCTGAGCCAGGATCTTCTCGACTGTATAGTCGTCCTGCTCAGCATAGTCGTCGTCCGAATCAGTCTCATGTGCAGCGTAGCTCAGGGACACATGCTGGCCACGGAGGTCGGGTTCCCGCACACGGAGTTGACTCTCGTGGCGCTCCCTCAACTGTCCGTGACCCACCTTGATGCGGTAGGTGTCCTCACCAATCCTGCGGACCACCTCTCCGGGTGTGAACCAGGTTTTGGTGCGGTGGGTGCCCATAGGGCGGGGTCTGATCACCCACACCGGGTCTCCCACCCTGAACTTCTGCGCTGTCGAGCTCGGGGCGGACTTCTGACGCTCAGCATGCTCCTTCTCGAGCTGCTGGCGGATGTCACGCGCCGTTGCCTCTTGCCGCGCGAAGAATTCCTTGGCGTCCATAGCCATGCCATCACCAGACAAGGGAAGTCCCCGACCCAGGGGGTCCCTGCCGAACAGAATCTGGTGAGGGGACAAACCACCCGGAGTGGGGGTGTCATGATGGGCCTTCAGAGCGGGCCACATCTCCTCAAACCAGTTCCGACGTGGATTGGTGATGTGAATCTTGCGCAGCTTCTCGAACAGCTGCCGTCCAGCCACTTCAGCTCGGCCGTTAGACCGGCTGAGATAGGCGACGCTCTTGGCATGACGTATTCCCATGAGGGAACACATAGCCTTGAACCAGCCACCAGTAAACTGGGGCCCTCGGTCACTGCAAATGGTGCGGGGGATGTCAAAGACGGTCAGCCAATGACTAATCATCATGACTGCCACTTCCTTGGCAAGCAACCCCTTTTTGCGTGCCGGAACAGCTACTACGTAGCCACTGTGGTGATCCACACAAAGAACCACACAGTCAAAGGTCTCCTTGCCAATGTGCACTTCGGGCATGGAGAAGATGTCCATGGCCACGCTCTCCATGGGCTGGTCAGGAACCGGGGTCCATTGGGCTTCCCCCCGGACGTTCCGGTTATCGAGATTGCAGGCCTGACAGACCGAGCAACCCTTCCTGACCTTCTTCCTGGCGGTGTAGAGATTGATCTGGTCGATCCCGAACCGGCGCTGCATGTCAAGGGCTTGCTTCTTGACCCCTGGGTGCATCATGTGGTGGTGCCAAGCTTCAAACAGCTCGAGCACTCGGGACTCTGGTACTAGCAGCTTACCATTCCAGTAGAGCTTGCCATCTTCCTCAGTCAGCCCCTTTGGCCACTTCTGCCCGTCAACAAGGTCCGTCACTGCCCTATACTCGGCCACAAAGGCCTCAGACTTAGCGTAGTCGTCGGTCCAGTCGTCCTGGAGGCAAGACTCAGGGAAGAGGTGCTTGTCGGACTCAGCTCCATCAGGGGCGAGTACTCTGACCGCTCCGCCCATCCTCGTTCCGAGGGGGGCATCCGCAGCCATGACGACGAAGCACTTAATACCCTCCTCCTCCATCAGGCGCTCCATCTCAATGATCCTCTTGGCTTCAGCGGTCTCAGCCTCATCGCCATGGGCAGACACGTCCGTCATGCCCTTGCTGGCGGGATAGGCCCACCTGCTGAGACAGTCCGCCACGGTGTTGTCCTTACCAGGAACATACACAACCGTGAGATCGAACTTGGCCAAGGTCTCATGCCATCTTGCCTGTCGGGAGGCGGGACCAGAGCGGGTGTCCACGTGCTCCTTGTGCCACGACTGCAGACTCTGATGGTCGGTGCAGACGGTGACAGGATGGAGGGCTATGTACCCAGCCCATTTCCTGAGAGCCATGACGATGGTATACGCCTCCTTTTCTCGGGGCGTCCAAGTCGGTCTCTGGCCTTCTGCCAGGACTCGGCTCCAGAAGGCCACGGGCACGTGCCTCCCATCGTCAAGCACTTGCTCCAACACAGCGCCAACAGCGTAGTCGGAAGTGTCGGTGCGCAGGACGAACCCTCCGTCAGGATCCACGAGGTGCAGACCCACTGCGGACAGCAGCGCCTGCTCCATCCCCTCAAAGGCACGGTTGGAATCAGCATCCCAGACCAGTCTCCTCTGGGTTGCCCTTGAGCATGTTCGTCATGGGGGCTGCATACTCGGCATACATCTTGATATACCCCGAGTAGTAGTTGCAGAACCCCAAGTACGCCCGTAGCTCAGAGACCGTTTTGGGCTTTTCCCAGTGCTCGATCGCAGCCACCTTGCCAGGTGTGGGCTTTCGCTGCCCGTTCCTGACTACGTGGCCAGCGAAGACCACCTCGCTTACCGCAATGGTGGCCTTGTCACTGCTGTTCGTGAGTTTGTGCCGAGCCAGAAGGTCCAGCACTCGAGTGACGTCCCTCTCATGTGCCTCCAGGAGCTCCTCGTAGCTCATACTGGGGCCCCCAGACGCGATGATCACGTCGTCCACGAAGGGGTCCGCACACTCACGCACCGTCTCAAGCAGCTTCTCCAGCATCCGCTGAAAAGCCGCATTGCCGTCGGTAACGCCTATGGGCATCACCTTCCACTGGAGAGGTCCAAGTGGGGTGCTCATGGCTGTGCAGGCCCGGGACTCCTCGGCCAGAGGCATCTGATGATAACCATGTTTCAGGTCAATCACCGTGAAGATCCTCCGCCGGTGTTGTTTTTTGCAGCATTTCCTCAATGAGGGGCAGCGTATAGCTGTCATGCTGCGTTTCGGCGTTTAGGCCGCGGTAGTCGACCACGAGCCGCCACTCACCGGCCACCTTCTTGGGGACGACAAAGCACGGAGAGGCCCGTTCGGAGTGGCACGGCTCGAGCCAGCCTCTCTCGATGAAGTCACGGAGGATCTTCTCCATGGCCTCCTTCCTCTCGCCCCTCAGGGCAAACTCCCGGTGCTGATACACACGGGGGTCCTGCTTCAGTCGTATCTTGGCCTCGCCATACGGTCCACGCACCGGTGGGGGAAACACAGGCTTTCCGCTGAAGAAGGTGTCCCCATACTTCTGCTTCAGCCTGGCCCTCAATGCCTGGATCTTGGGGCAATCATCGGACTCCGCCTTGGCTTTTCCGGGCACCTGGACCACTGAGCTTACTTGAGGGGCAGCGATCCCACTCTGTTTCGGCTCAGGTGGTCTTCCCAGGTGGCCCAAAGGGCCATCTCTGGTCTTGCCTCGGAATAGGTCGCCGTAGGTGGGTGGGTTGCCTCCGATTGCCTCGTCCTGGCTGGACATGTGGTCCAGTACCCTCCTTACGAAGGTATCCCCGTCATAGGAACCAGAGACGATCGAGTCCACTTCCCACCCGGCTTTGTCCTGGCCTTTGCCCTCACGCTGGCTTCCCCAGTCGTGAAAGGGCTGATCCATATACCCCTGAACCAGATCCAACTCCTCTTCTGTGAGGGGGTCTTCCGATTCTCCGATGTCAACAGGGGAAACCGCAAAGCATTGCCGCCATGGCTCTGCTATTATGCGGTTGACACACACCAAATCCGTGGTACCGCATCCACATAGTGGAATTCCGTTGGCCATCTCTGGGGTGGCATGGGCTGTCCCTTAGCGTCCTGATAGACAGTCTCTCCAGCCGGTAGGACGACCTTGTTTAAGGTCATGTTGGTCAATGAGACTACCCAATGTCGGGTACTTTCCTCCTCGGTGCATCCCATAGGAACAACCAGCACTGCCTTTGAGCGGTCCTTGCGTATCTTCGGTACCGCCCTTGGAATGTCCCACCGGGGGCAATGGATCCACATCAAGCCCTGATGCGGACCCCAGTGCTTCCTCCACGCGGAGTCCTGTGCGCTCCAGTACTTCTCACAAACCCGAAGATGGGTGGAGGTTCCTGAAGAGAACGCATCCAGGGCTAGATCCGAAGCTCCCAGGTCCGCAACCACTCGGCTCGCCACTTCAGGCATTACGCCGTACTCCTGGTTTGCTGGCCCAGTTGGCTCAGTGTCCAGCGCGGCTACTTGGAGCTGATTGCGTTCCGGGTGGATCCATTGGCATTCCACATGGTGCTCAGGTGACGAAAGCCAAGAGAGCTGGTCGTCCTGGTACAGGGTCATTGAAGCCTGGGCCGGGAGAACGCCGGAGTCCGTCTCCATCATGAAGTCGTACCCAACGATCATGCCCCAGTCCATCTCGGCCTCGTAGAAGCGACCTTGCAGGAGGATTTCCTTGCCGAGGTCTGGGCGGCTCAGCTCACGGTGGTTCACGAACCGCAGCCCGATGGCCGCTTCTTTCGTGCCTTCCACCATGTACTGGCCGTTCGCGGCCTTCAGCCTGACAGGTTTCCGACTGTTGGTCAAACACTCTGGTGGAAGTAGGCCAGCCTTGACCAAGCTGACATGTGCTCCCGTGTCGACCAACACGTCGAAGACCTTTCCCACTTCCCCGCATAAGGCACGGACCTTAAGGTGCAACTGCCGCTCACGCCCAACTCGGCGCACGGCGTGCAAGCTCAGGATCTCCGGCCGTTCCAGAAGCTCAACAAGCGACTGGTGCAGGTCGTGGACAATGGGCTCAGGCTGCCCATCTGCAGCATCCAGCTGCGGTCCGGGTGATCCTCCGATACTCTCGGATAGATCTTGAAGTACATCAAACACATTCTTGTTCGCGAAGGATGGACGGGTGCAAGGGTTCGTGCCTTCACTTGCCCTCACCCCGCCACCGCGACTGGGTGCCGGACCGGGCCTTCCGCCCGCGGAATTCCCTTTGTGCTTATCGACTCCCGACTGGGATGCTGTGGCGCTTCCCACGACACCATCCTGCGACCGCCCTAGCTGGGGCCCTTGGCTGCAGGGGCTCCGCTAGGGGGCGTCGGGTGTGGAAGTATAGGGGCACTCTCCTCGGCATCGACCTCGTTGACACCCTTCTTCCTTCCCCTGTTCCTAGGCTTCTTGTCCTTGTCCTTGTTCCTGTCGTTCTCGTTGTTCTCCTTGTTCTTGTTGTCCGACCTGGGGACCCAGTTCCTCTTAATCTCCTGGATCTCCTTAGCTAACTCGGTCCCCATCGACATCAGCTTGGAGAGCTCGTCCTTGTCGTCCTCCACTTTGGCCTCCCGGATACCCGCGGGTGCACGCTTCTTCGACCCATGCGCCTTCTTGTACGCCTCCGTGTCAGCCTGGTGGGTGGGGCATGTTCGGTGGTCATGGTTGAAGCCTTTCTTCCTCCCATAACACACGAAACAGCCGTGAGGGTGAGCTCGTATGAACTCCCAAAAGGACAGTGGAGGGTCGCCAATGCGGCGGGGGTCCCTCTTCTCCTTCTTCTTCCAGCCCGGCTGCAGGGGCTTCCAGCTCCCCCGGTTGCTCCCCGCGCCGTTGTGGGCCACAAAGGCACAAACGGCCATCTCGGCGGGCTCATCGTCGTCGTCATCGTCGACGAGAGCTTCATGGCCATCGGCTCCCGCTGGGTCCATGGCAGCTTCCCCGCCAGGCCCCTCGCCAACGTAGTTGACGTCGCGGTCGCCGGGCCTCAACCCGCGGGTGTGGTGGAGGTTCCGGTACTCCTTGAGTACTTCCTCTCCAACCCACTCCAGGATCTCGTCGCAGCTCATCCGCGCCGGGATGGCCTGCAGACAGATTGTCTGGTCGCTCACGTCACAGTCGTCAAGGCGCCACATCGCGGTCTTCTCGCGATCGCCCGAGACGGTGATGAGGAGAGCGTTCCGCAGGGAGTGCCGTTTGACATCCCGGGCCACGTTCTTCCTCGTCCAAGCCACCACGTTCGTATGATACTCTTTGGGGAGCATCATCTTGACCGTGTGGTTGGATTTGGCCCTCTTGGCTTCCTCCTTGGTGACCCTCTTGATCCATGCTTCCGGCAGCATGGAGAGCAGGCGAGCCTGCTTGTCACCCTCGTTCCAGTCCTCCACGTTGCGGCGGAAGAGGGTGTATTGCCCTCGGAAGTCTCGCCAGTCCCGTAGGCGGATCTCCCGTCCATCATGCTGAAGCTTGATGGACTTCCAGCGCTTGGCAGCCACCTGCGGAGCGTCCACCCGCTCCTGCTCGTTGAGCCACTTCTTGGCTTCCTTGAGGGTCTTGATTTTCCCCTCCTTGGTCGCCACAAAGTATAGCTCTTGGAGCACTTCCGGCAGGCGGTACCTGAACCGTCTGAAGACATATTTCTCCGCATCTGCGGGATCCATGTCCTCAGTGACGGTCACCCCCAAATCGTCCAGCTTCTCCAAGAAGCGGTCGAGGTTGAGGGGGTTGCCATCGTACATGGGGGGCTTGATGTCCTTCAAGTCTTCCCACACGGCGGCATCCGCGGCCTTAGAGACCATGAACGCCGGCCGCGAGGTCGACCGAGGTTCCCATCGGCCTCTCCCACGGACTCCCACGGCTGCCACTTCCATCTCCTCCCCGGTATCCGCGTGGCCACGCCGTGGTTCCTCCATGTACGCTGAACCTAGATGTTCACGCTGTACCCCTTCCATGTATGCCTCCTCATCACGGCGCCGGCGGCTGCGTTCAGCGGCCTCCCGTCGTACACCACGCGGCGGGGAAATGTCGAACTCCTGCAGGTCCAGGTTCAGGTCCTCAGATCCGCCGACATCCCACTCCACGTCTCCTCTGGGGACCTCATCCCTGAGTCCACCATAACGTCCACCAGCCATTGGGATTGGCTCCGGGGCTGGTGCGGGGCGTCGGGGGCGTACCGGTGTTCGCGGTGGAGCATGGCGGTTGTGGTACTCCGCGCTGAGCCACTCATCACGCCAATCCTCACTGCCACTGCCGGGCGGCACGCGCTCGTTGCGGCGGCCCGCGCTGTGGTGAGAGGGGGCGTTGAGAGAGGGGGCACTGGCGCTGGGGCGACTCCTGGGGGCTCCGCCGGGGGCGTGGGGTCTGCCTGGACCTGGTCCGGGTCCCCAGCCATCGTCCGACGAGCCAGACTCCAGGGGTTGGTGGTCGCTGCCGACGCTCCCACGGGCTTCCAGCACGTCCAACCTATGCTGCAGGCCGCTGATGACCTTGTTCAGCTGCCTGGTCTCGGCCCTGGCGATGTCCAGCTGCCTCCCGGTGGCGGTGGCGACGTTGGCGCTCTTGACCATCTCGATCTTGGCGATGTCCAGCTCTCTCTGTGCGCGCGCGGCGACCCTGGCGATGCGAGTCATCTCGCCCTTGCCCGTGTCTACCTCGCGCTTGAGGGACTGGACCCTCCTGCGGAGGTAGACAATCCACCGCGGGGTGGCATCCGGGTTGCCGTCCCCTGGTGGGTCGTCGAGGTCCCCAGGGGGTCCTCCAGGAGGGCCTCCGCCGGGTCCGCCCGGTCCAGGGGGTCCTCCCCCGCCCGGTGGTCCGCCTCCAGGGGGTCCACTTGGTGGGCGTCCTCCCGGGGGTCCTGATGGTCCTCCGCCAGGGGGTCCCGGTGGGTCTCCGCCGGGTCGCCTCGGTGGGTCCGAGGATGGGGGCTTCTTCGTGTAGTCGAAGTCCATGTCATCATCCTCGTCCATGTCGCCCCACCTGGGCGTCTCTGTCTCGGAAGACTCCGAGCTCCGGTAGGGAGCAGGGGGATCCTCATCCTCACCTTCCGGTTCCATGGGGACGTCTCCGCCTCCTCCGCCAGCTACTCCTCGGCGATGTCGGCGGCCTCGTTCATCCCCTTGCCTGCGGTGAAGAAGGGGTCACTGTTGTGGGGGTGTCCGCCCGCTGGCCTCCGTGGCCTCTCGGGGGTCTTCCCCTTACCCTTCCTCTGTCGGTAGGCGGTGGGGCCACTGCTCCCACTGCTGCCTGTGTCGACCTCGTCCAGCGTCATCTTGGAGGAGGCGTCCCCTTCGAAAAGCTTTCGAAGGGTCTCCACTCGGGATCCTCCCGGGGGAGTCTTGCGGCGGAGCTTGGCCTCTGCCTCCTCCATTGGGGCGGCCGTGGCTGCGGCAGCTCGCCCTTCGGCCTCCTCCCGGGCACGAGCCGCCTCGGCTTCCCGGTCCAGCTGCAGCCGAGCCTTCTCCGCTTCCAACGCCGCCAACTCCGCCTCCGTCTTGGCCCCCTCCTCAGCGACCTTCGGTCGCGCGGCCTCGATGGCGTCCTTCTTGGCGGCGTCAGCTTGGGCCTTGGCCGTTGCCTCGGCGTGGGCCCTTTCCTCCGCCTCCTTCTTTGCCCTCTCTTGGGCAAGCGCCTCTTCCAGCACCTTCACCTCGGCCTCCTTGCATGGCTCCCTGGGTCAGGCGGGCTTCCTCGGCGGTTGCCGCCACCTCACCCCTGATCCGGGCAGCCACTGCCTCATGGGCGGCCGCAGCCGTGAGACCGGCCGCGATGGCTGCCACGGTCGAGGCGTGGTAGTCCATGCCTCTGCCCCACTCGCTGGCCTCCTCATGGGCGATGCCGACGGCGCCCTCCACAGCAGCGTTCTGCTGCGTGGCCCGTTGCCGGGCAACCCGAAGGTTGCAGGGCACCCCACAGGTGCGCTCGCAGGCGCGCGCCAAATCTTTTTGGTGGGGAGCGACGCTGCTGCTGGAGCTGGCCTGGTCGGCCGGCATCCTCCCGCGGTGGGCCGACTCCACGTCGCTGCTGGGGCCTGACTTCCTCAGGAGCAGCGGACGGGGCTTGGCCTTGGCCTGCCTGGCGACTTCCAGGAAGTCACCAAGGGTGGTGTGGCCGGGGTGGTGACCGCCATTGGCCCATCGGGGCCCGTGGGCTGGGGTTCCGCCCCTGGCGCTTTGGGCGGCTTCGGCAGCCAGGGATTCCTGGTACTCCCGCCACTTCTTGTCCCGCCTCCTGTCCCCGGCGGAACGCTTCTCCTTCCCAGGAGACGCGCTGCTGGTGCTGCCCTGCAGCCTGCGTTCGTTCCCCAGCTCCGGGAACTCCTTCTCGATCATGTCCCACATGGAGAACTTGATCGAGGCGCCTGACGGGTACTCGTTGGGCTTCTCGTCCTCCTCAATCCCGTCAGGGCGCAGCCCTTCGCCGGGCCTGTCCGGGCGGGTCCACGTCCTCCAGCGCTTGCGGCGGAAGCGGTACTCATACCCTTCGGCCCGCAGCCATTCCTCCACTGCCCGCAGGCGGTCCTCGCCCATGTCCTCGCGGAGCTCGAAGCTCCCGGGCATGCCGCCTTCGCACTGGGGATTGCTGTGGCGGTATTGCTGCCCCCACAGCAACCCACGCAGTAGGCGCGCCGCATGGGGTTGGGGCTGCGGCCACGTCTTGCCCGCCTCGTCCCAGTTCACCATCGGTGCTCTCGATTGACTGGTCCTGGGGTGGTTGTTGAGGTGGGTGATGTAGCACTGGACTGGGAGTGCGGCCGGTGCTGGTCGGCCGGTGGTTGTGGAAGTGGTTGCTGTAGCAGGGAGTGCGGCCTTGCTGGTCGGCCGAGGGAACTCGTTGATGACGGAGTTCCGGTCCCCGCACTTCCTTCACGGACTCGGCGCTGTCGCTGGGCGGCGCTGCGAGCCGCTGCGCTGCGCTGCGAGCTGCGAGCTGCGAGCTGCGGCGCCGCGCTGCTCGGGGTTGGTGGCCCCGAGTGGCACGCGAGGGATGGGTAACCCCGCGGCGGTGAAACGCTTTTGACGCGTTCCCGTGGAGGGCCTGGCCACAGGACGCTGCGCTGGACACGCACAAGTGAGCAGGCAGGCAAAGCACTACGCTCACAGGGGCATCATTGCGCTCGTGTCATGTGACAAAGCGTTTCAGGATCCTTGCCACTCTGAAACAAGCCAACAAAAGTATGTACAGCAACACATCAGGATATGTACACATAGGGTTAAGACTGGACTGGGGTAAGTGCATCACAGGACAATAGACACTCAGTCCCAACTCATATCCCAATCCCAGGTCCGACCCTCTCAGTGGCTGGTGGGGGCGGGGGCTCAAACACAACCCATGCCCTGCTCAGTCCGGACCCTGAAACCCTGCCAATAGGGGAGGTGTCCCGCCCAGCCACAGGCGAGTTCCTGGGAGCCAAGAAGCTCCAAGGCCAAGCGACAGTGGCCCCCTATGCTCCTTCAACGGCAGGTCCCAACCCCCCTCTGAGCGAGGGATATGGCCCCGCCATTATCCCCTAGGAGTTGGTAGCTGAAAATGGGTTGTTTCAGCCCAAGCTGATATTAGCTCAAAAATCTCCAAAATTGACGCCTCGTCTGGACCCGCCAGAGGTAGGGACGAGGCAACTGACCCTATGCCCTTCGAGTACGAACTGTCTGGAGCCCTCACCCAACCTGGTGCCCTCTGAGGTCCGGGCATCAGGGCACCACAGGTTCGTCAAGTGGGGTCATAATGCCAAAATCACCAAAATTGGCATCATTCTCACGCATGGCTCGCCCGGCCAGGGCAAGGCCAATGGCTCACAGGATAGGAGGCAGGACCTAGGAGATATATCCGAGTGCACAACTTCAAATTGGGTCCGGGCTCCCTGTGGGCATAGAGATATGGGGCCACCAATTGACCACACGGGGGGGGTGAAATTGGGGTCCCAAAAGGGGGTCATTTTGGCTGCACGAAATGAGCCAAAATTCGGGGGTGCTCCCAATAGTATATCTCCACACCGGCTCGGAGACCGGATCCGCCATTCCATACGCAATCCACCAGGAGTCCAACATAGACTGCCATGCCCTTGGCTTCCAAAGATCTTCATGCCACTTGGCGTGGTGACAATCCCAATTGGGTCCACAAATGCCAAAATGGCAAAATTGTCCACACTCACTTTGGACTAGCACCTCCGCCTCGCCCACGTGGTGTGTGAACCATGGGGACCAATGTCCATAACACCCATGTCATATATGGTCCACTGGTCCATGAGTCCGGCGTGCACGAGGAGGCTGAACATGGTGCACGGCGGGCAGCAGATATTGAAAACTGCTCAAAATGGCCGAAAATGCGCACACTCATGGTTGGGGCAAGTGAGGCACATGCCTGACTTGGACCAGAGTGTGCCATAGGATTGGTATCAAGTCATATGTGTCCAACATATCTTTTGGGCGTCGCCCAACTCTTTCGGTTTTGGGAATGGCAGGGTCGCCAAGTGAGCCCATGATTTGGGATAGTCCGAAATCGCCAACATGGCGGCCACGGTATGCCAAGCCCAAGAGGAGTTATTCGCCAGGTCTAAGATATGTTGGGCACCGAAGTATGTACCCTCAAAACATACTTGGGTCATGATGTCAATTGGGCGCAACATTGAGATACACGGTCGCCACTTGACATCATGACGGGCGAAAAACAGCAATATTGGCGAAAAAACACCCAAAAGTGCCTTGAAAGGCGCACAAAAATATTATAATATCTTCGGGTTGGATTGAGTAATCGACGAATCCTTCTAAACACAATGACTTGACCCCAACGACCTTGGATTCCACATATGTGCTCCACTTGGGGCGCTTTAAAAGGTCACGACCGCTACTTCCCAAGTGGGCACATGAAAATGTGGAAAATTGCAAAACACACACCTTGCTCCCAACGCATCGCTTTGGGATCGCCACACAAGCTTCCCTCCACGAAGGTTAGGCTTGCAATTGATCGTGGGGAGTATGAGGAAGGGCCTCGTGCAATATGAGGTCCATTGGTGGTTGTATCGCTCTTAGCCAAACCCGCCAAATGGGCACGCAATACAACACATGGCACATACCACATACTGCCCAGAAAGGTAGCTCCCCCCACGATATGTCATGCCCTTCCAAGGGCATAACTTTGTGTCAATCGCTCATAGGAACTCAAGGAAAGTTCCTATGCAATACCAACACTCGCGCGCTACACTCGAAAGTTATCTCAACGCACGCAATATCATGGCCAAAGAGTTATAACGCAAACTTTACCCTCTTGACCATGATCCATTACGCTAGCGCGCACGTGTGGAGACGCAAGGCGTATAAAGCTTCCTAAATTACGTCGGAAGTATTGTGAATACATCCCATGCTTTCTTATTGTCATTCCCCGCAAGCAGCACGAGATATGACCCTCACAAGTGGCCTCACAAGTCAACTTTGTTTTGCCCCTATCTCTAAGACAAATGGAGGGCAAGACAAAAGAAAAGTTGATTCGTGCATAGGGAAGCACGTAGGTCCTTGGATTCCATCAAAGACTGGTTCATTAACAACCCTCTGAACCTTGATCACCTCGAACCTCACAACCCTGACAACCCCTGGTTTACACCATTGTCTGATTTCAGCACCTCCTCCAGCGCTCCAACAAAACTCACTTATCCAAAAAAACAAACAAGCAACAAACCCACCAACAAACACCCCTACCAAATTCGCTCCTCCCACAAAACAAAACCTTCATCAAAATTCCACCGCTTGAACCTCGCACCCCACAACTTCCCCAACACAACATCTTCTCCCTCAACTTCATCTCCACATTCCAATTGCTCCACTTCTCACCACCACCTTTCAAAACTTCTCAACTCTGCTCCAAAAAGACGCAGGCTGAACCCCCCCCCCCCAACAAGATGCATGAAAGCCCCCCCCCCCATAAACCACAGACCCCACATGCCCCCCATTTTCCCTAAACCACAGCCCCCCCCCCCCCTCATATCACACTCGCCAATTCATCCCTGTTTTTTGTTCGTGGCGCCGGCATATCCTGGGTTATATATCTGCCTATCTGTTTACTCTGTCTTCCCGCGGTGATCCCTCTCTCACTCAGCTCAGGTCCCTTTTCAGTCCCACAGACCACTGGGTCTTTCAGACAATCCAAGCAAGCAGGCACCCCAGTTTCACTGGAACCTGCATGCCCAGGCCCTCATTTTTTTTCTAATTTTCTGTTGTACTTCTGCAGAAGTCCCTGTTTTCCCAGATTCAAGCCATGGCATATTGTTTATATTCTGCCTACCTCTGGACTCTTTCTCCCTAGAATGAACCATCAGTCACAGAGTTCAGGCTCTTTTTCAGTCGTACAGACCACTGCATTTTGCCCTATCTTTTTTAGTTTCATCACGCTTTTCAAACTGCTTCCTCTCCTGTTGGTAGCCCAGCAATATTTGATTGCCATTTGTCACTCTCTCTAGGCTATTGGTGCCTCTCTTGGCAGTGCTTTGCACCCAGGGAAATTTACAGTGGCATGATCTTTTTGTACGGGTTCTATTCCCGCGGCTGTCCTTCGAGGAACCTCGCATTGTGAGCAGTTTGTGATGATGTTTTGGGCGGGAAACCGCCATGTCTCAAAAAAAGCACGTAGGTCCACTCGAAAGAGGTCAAATCAAGTGCGGGGATGTCGAAGTCGAAAATCCGATTTCGACATCCTGAAAAATTCGGATTAAGGTTGCGAGTGTACAATGTGAAAATTGCAGATGCATCAATGCAATTCCTGAAGACCTTACAGTCTTCGTCACGGATTGCGCTCAAATGTCTGTAAATAACAGTTAAACTGGCGGTTACACTAAAGTCGGGAGTCAACTGCCAGCAGTCAAAACATTGATTATCAGAACGGAAGCGTGAAAATTTACGGAAACAATATGAAAAGAAAACCCTGTTGATTCCTGATATTCTGATGTGCAAATCTCAGCGGGCGACGCATCGGTTGCCGATGCGGCCGCTAATAGCTGAAATGCCCAGATCTCTCACACAAACACGTCTTACCTACATCTGTTGTTAGGGTTAGGTTGCCGAATCGACGGCCGAAGGCGGTGCGGGGCAGATTGGCGTGAAATAGTAAGATACCGGCAAATGGCAGTTTGCAGGTACATGGTAACATGCCCCAAGTGGCCGGAATGCCGTCACGGGGGCTTTAGGGCAAGGGACACGCTCCTGCCGGGCTCTCATCGGGCTTCATCGGGCGTCTTGCCCTCCGTACATGGGGTTAGTGGGCACACGGAGACCGGTTGTATACCGCACCATGGTCATGGGGTTCTGGGTACCGCTTCACTCCCACCAGGTACTTGGCCGCTGTTCTCTTCTTGTTCAAATACTTGTGCTTTGTCGCCCGTCTCCTCCTCAGTTGATCCTGCACGGTTTGCGCCAGCCGATTTTGTTCTTGAATCTACGATTCCACACCCTGATTTCCAGCGTGCGCAAACAGCATCTCCAATCTCCACGTTTGACGACCGAAGAAAATATCTGAAGGTGAGTACCCTGTCTTTCCGCGTTCTCTGTTGTTCATCAGGAACGCAGCGTAATCCGTCAGCCTTGGCCAATTCTTGGACTTCTCCTTATGCATCAGGAGCCTGATCTCTTCTCTGTATTCCCCGTTTTTCTGATCACACAATCCGTTCCACTGCGGCAAATAAGGCTGCCCAAAAATCACTTCCACTCCCATGGCTTTAAAGGTGTTGCGCCAACAACCTGTCTCGCTTGTGAAGCGTATGTCTCGGTCGGAGTGCAACCTCACCATGGCTCCGTAGTGCTTGATCCAGTGTTGGTGCACCAGGCACAGCACTTGTTCACCTCCGATCTTTTTCTTGCAGGGCACAACTTGGCAGAAACTTGATAAGGAGTCCACAATCATAAGAGAATAGTCGAACTGCCCATAACTTTGACGGTCGATAAAGTCCATGTAGACCAAGAAGTTGACCAAGTCTGGTAAGGGCAAGCAACCCACCAAGCCTCTGTCCTTCGGCTGGTTTCTCTTCGCATAAAGGCAAGCTTCACACGTCTCCTGCAAACTGCTTATCCTTTCCAACATCTTTGCGTCTTCATCCCTTGTGTAGAAGAAACGATTGAACGCCCACAACCAGCTTCTTGACTGCGGATGTCCTTCAACGTTGTGCACCCAGAGGAGGATCTTGTTCAAGTGTTGCGCTGGTACACAGGTCCTGATCTCGTTCCTCAGCAACCCATTGCTTCCTACACTCCAGAGGACATCCTCTATGATCGCATACTTCGCTTCCCCCAGTTTGTCCAACACGTCCTGATACTCTTCTTCATAGTCCTTGGGATTGATCACACTCAAGAGTTGGTGTTTCTCAAGACTCAAGTCAAGCTGCGTGTCCATCTGCTGGAAGGCTTTCTTGGAAAGGTCTTCGCTCTTCATTTGCAACCTCTCATCAAAGTTGGTGCGACTGAGACAGTCCCTGAGCTCATTCCTCCAGCCTTGTATGTGGTGGACATGCAGCTTTAGTTGAGACAGAAAAACCCACCATCTCCGTAGTCTGGGGTTCGCTGGAGGTAAACCCTTCAAAAAGGTTGAAGTTGAAGCTTGATCACAGAGCCATACCACCGGGTTGTCTGCCAGTAACCTTGTCTGCGAACTCAATAAGAGCACTCCAGCCAGTAACTCCCTCACGTGCACTGAGTAATTGGATCTGGCCGAATTCCACTTCCAATTCCAGTGGCCGAGGGGAACCAAATGGAACTCGTTGCAGTGTTAAGTATGCTTCAAACTTCCGTCTCGATCAATGCCCGCTGTCTTCAGTTCACTCCGTATTCGTTCAACTGCACCTTCCTTGATACATTGCCACTGATACAAACTGCCTCCACGGCCTTCATCAGAGGCGTCAGAATTAAACACAAGTTCATCGTCTGCTCGAGCAACTCCCAATATCGATAGTGAAGCCAACTTCGACTTCAGTTGCTCAAACTCGGCCTGGTGTGCTGGTGTCCCCTCCCACTTTTCGCTCTTCTTTGTCAAATTTGTCAACAAGACCGAGGAATAGGTAAAGTTGCGAATGTGTCGGCGGTAAAAAACGGAGCTGCCTATGAAGGCCCGGATGTCTTTCACTCCTTGAACAGGATGATCCCGTGTCGTAGCCTTCAACAACGGGGCAACCTTGTCCCCCACAGGTTTCCACCACTGATATCCTACCTCGAAACCCAAATACTCAACAACTTCTCGCATGAACTCGCACTTCTCGATTTTCACTCGCGTGTTGCACTCGTCACAAACAGAGAGGAACTCGTCTATCAACGCCTTGTGGTCTTCAGTGGTGTTCGATCCCAGGAAGACGTCGTCTATGTAGGCCTCAATCACTGCCCCCTTTCTCAGGAGCTGCTGGACCTTTGGACGGCGCTTCCTTATGGCGATGATCTGGTTCATCAACTCCTGGAACGTGGCAGGTGCATTTGCCAACCCAAACGGCATCACGTTCCATCAAAAAACTTGCGCGTTGGGTGCAATCACCGCACTGAGTTCCTTCGCTCATTCCGTCAGGTCGATCTGCCAGAAACCTGAACATTTATCAAGTTTGATCTTGTACTTTGTCTCAGCGGCCCGTTCAATGGCTCGTTCAAGGTTTGGTATGCTTCCTGAGTGCCTTTTGAGTCTTCCGTTCAGCTTAGCGTAGTGCACAACCAGTCTCTTAGCGCTTGACGCAGGCTTCGCCACGAGGAAACAAGGTGAGCAGTGCTTCGGAAATTCTTTTCCTTCATATCTAGACATTAACTTCACATCACAGCATTCGTAGATCTGCCTCATGGTCTCTTTTTGGTCCTCCTCGTTCAACGGTATGGGTCTGCACCTCAGAGTGAGTTCTTGTGCTCGTCGATGACTTCGAGGTCCATTTGTATCAGCTTTTTGCATGACCCTGGTGACATAAGAGGACCGAACACCACCTTGTGTTTGCGTAGGAGACCTTGCAGTTCTGCCGGATGCTTCCTCAACGCTTTCCTCAAAGCCATCGCCGCTCTTCAGGTTTGACTTGCCATACTCTTGTCGTTCTGCAGCTTGCAAGTCCATTATCAATCCAGTCAAGTCCACGTAATAGTCGTTGTCCTCCTGCTCCTCAGACTCCTCTCCCGGCGAAAGTTCTTCCTCCGACAACTCCAACATGTAGAACGCTTGTAGTTCCTCTTCTCTGGAACAGGGTCCATGATAATAAGTTTTCCATTTTTCTTTCAACATTCTTTCTTGCTCCTTCTCGCCCAACTGAAATGTCTTCTGCTCGAGAATTCGCTTGCTTGTTTCAGCGTCTTCTCGGGTTCATGGCCATCTGCAAGGCATTGCCTTTTTCCCATTCTCCTTGTCCGTACAGACCTCAAGGTTATGCTGCACCAAGCTCTCCAGAGCCAACAACTCGATCGACTTCTCCTTGTGCAAATTGTCAAGTTCCACTTCGCACATGAGAACTTCTGCCAGGTCCTCGTACTCTTAGTAACTGCACGTGGGAGGTTGTTGCTCTTCGGTCAGCTTGTGCCAACTTTTCTTCTTCGGTCCAACTCTCTGGTGGATATTCACATCCGCCTCATATCCTGACTCACTGCAAACAGCGTCTTCATCGTCAGTGTTGCTTCTTGAGTCTGACGGTCCTTCTTCTCTCTCAGGAGTCACTTTGGAATTGGTGTCTTCTTTCGGTGTTGTTGGGAGTGGTGACGAGGACAGTCCCATCGTGCTCTTTAGCTCCTCGACTGACCAGCCACGGTTCATCTTCGTCAACCACTTCACTGTGGGCTGGTGCAGCTCCTCAATGGGTATCTGCGTCGCTGCCCCATCAACCAAACTTGTCACACTCCCCAGGACTGTCCCCAGGAGAAGGGGAAGAAGCCCAGGGTTCAGATGCTGCGAGAGCTATTGCAGCGGGTGGGGCGGTATGGTGGCGACGCGTAGGGCCGGGCAGGAGCAGGAACGGGAAGCGCCAGGGGCCGGGGGCCAGGGGCGTGCGGAGGGACGGGCAGATGGGATGCAGGGAGGCGGACGCGGGGGGTCGGCGGAGGTCGAGGAGGGTGAGGAGGGGATGTGACGGACACGAGGAGAGGAGGAAGGGAGCGGAGAGGTGCAGGTGCGCAGGGGAGGGCAGGGACACGGCTGAAAGTGGAGGGGGATGTGGTGATGGCGGACGTGGACGAGAACCCCAAGCGGAGAGCACAGGGCCAGTGGCGGGTGAGAGGGGAGATGGGGCGGCGGAGTACGGGGGCGCAGGCGAGTGCGGAGGGAGCAACGGGGCAGCGGGACGCGAGACGTATCGTGGGTACGGCGAGCAGTGTGGGGCAGAAGGAGAAGCAGACGGGATGCAGTATCAGAATGTGGTACAGTGACGGAGCAGAGTGCAGGGTGGTGTTCGACGAGAACAGCCGGAAATGGCGTGGAGCAGCGCTGTGCCCTTCGGGTGCAGCACGGTGCCAGGGCTCTGACTTGCAGGAGAGGCGAACGGGCAGACGAATCCAATATTCCGACACGTTGGTGCCAGGGTCTTGGCTGATGGTGCGATCGGAGAGATTGCTGGGATGGGCAGGTGGGAGTGCAGGTGTACTCGGGTCCGGTGCAGTGGAGCCACGTCTCGGTGGCGCCCCTGTGGACTGGCAGCAGGAGTGTGCGGGCTATCTGCCGACTTGTTACATGGCGGCAAAGCTCTCTGCATGACAAGATGGTGCTGCATTGAAACGATTGGACTTACGCGCGCGCTGTTCCGAGGAGTTGACCACACCAGGCCTTGGTGATCGCTGGCGCCATGGGACACCTGCGAGGTGCAACGAAGTGTGAACCCGTGGTGACCGCGCCAGGTCCAAATCGGGGCTCTGGTCCGCAGCTGGTTTATGCGGCTGGGCTCCACAGTGCAAATGCAGCGAAGGGAATTCGACAAGCCTCACACTGCACTTCTCTCTGTGTTCCTTCGGCACATGCGGTGGCTCATGGTGCGTAGGAAGCCAACGGCCATGCCAGTCCTCGGGCAGGGCCACAGTCCAGTCCGCAGATACACCCCCCCCCCCCCACCACAGGGGACAAGGCAACCAGGATGGGGTGAGAGACGGGGACCGAGGGAGCACTAGGGTGGGGGAGACCCCAGGGAAAAGGGTAGGGGCAACGGGGAGGGGCAGGGGTAGAGCACGCGGGTGGCACACACGACTGACAGCGCGACTCAGACAGTGAGGGCAGACGTACAGGCAGGGTCGACAGCGGGAAGGAGAATGGAAGGGGAGACAGGCGAGTGAGGGGGCGCAGGGCAGCGGGACAGGGGTAGCACGGAGAAGAGCAGGGGGCACACGCAGGGCGCGCGGGAGCAACGGAGAGCACGAACACGGAAAAGAAACAACAACAGCAGAACAGGCGGACACACAGGAAGGACACGTAGAGGAGGCAGGGCGCGGGAGGTGGGGGGAACAGGGCGCCAACAAGGGCACACAGGAACACAATGTCTCTCACAGAGAAACACCATGCCGATGACCCGCATTGAGCCGTACCGGCCGCCCCGCCCGACCATCAGGGAACTGATGGAGGGGCCGCCGGCGGGAGAGGACGAAGGGGGAGTCCCCCTGAAGGGGTGTCTGGGGAGGCCGCCCAGGTCGGCCTACAGGTCGGAAGACAGGGCAGAAGCCCGAAGGCGCGTGAGGGTGCGCAAGATACAACCATGGCGCGGGGACCAAGCGGCGAGCACACGGAGCAGGAGAACAACACTAAGAGGGCGGGCAGGAGACAGAGGGGAGGGGAGGGTGGAGAGGAGAGAAACAAGATAAACGTACAACAACGCGGGCGAAAAGGCTGGGTCGCGAGGGAGGGGCGCCCACCTGGCATGGCCGGGGACCGCCAAGGGCTGCGCCACAGGATGGCGGTGGGACTGGACGAGAGCACCGAACAGAACCCAGACAGATGGCGATGCAGTGTTGTTGTGCGTGCATGCAGGGAGGAGGGAACCACGCGGAAAAAAGCACGGAGGGAAAAAAAAACGCGAACAACACCCCGCAGCACCACAAGGAGATGGGACAGAAAAGGGCGTGTGGCTAGGGCCACGCGACGGCCCCTGGGGGACTAGGACAGCATGGGAGGCGGCACAGGAGTGAGGGGCGGGGGCGGGAGGGGAGCGACCCCTGCTAGGCTCACGAAACGGTCCCCGGATCGATGAGGATCCAGTGGGCCCGCGCCAGGGGGTTGCTGGCGGCCCGGTGGGGTATAAACACGGGATGGGGGATGGGATGGGGCCGCACAACAGCCCATGGGGATTAGGCCGGGGCCGCGGCACAGAGGGAAAGGGCGGGAAGGGAGCGACCCATGCTAGGCGCACGAAACGGTCCCCGGATGGATGAGGATCCAGTGGGCTCGCGCCACGGGGTTGCTGGCGGCCCGGTGGGGTATAAACACGGGATGAGGGATGGGATGGGGCCGCACAACAGCCCAGGGGATTAGGCCGGGGCCGCGGCACAGGGGAAAAGGGCGGGAAGGGAGCGACCCATGCTAGGCACACGAAACGGTCCCCGGATGGATGAGGATCCAGTGGGCCCGCGCCACAGGGTTGCTGGCGGCCCAGTGGGGTATAAACACGGGATGAGAGATGGGATGGGGCCGCACAACAGCCCAGGGGATTAGGCCGGGGCCGCGGCACAGGGGAAAGGGACGAGGGCGGGAAGGGAGCGACCCGTGCTAGGCGCACGAAGCGGTCCCCGGATGGAAGAGGATCCAGTGGGCCCGCGCCACAGGGTTGCTGGCGACCCGGTGGGGTATAAACACGGGATGATGGGACAAGAGGACGGGGCGGGGAAGGGCATGTGGCTAGGGCCGCACAACGGCCCGACTGGGTAGGGAGTCCATGGGACGTTGGGAACGGGCCGGTGCCGGGATGAGGCAAAGGGGAATGGGACATGGGATGGGCAGGGAGACCGAAAGCGCCAAGCAACAGCCCCGTGGGATTGGGAAACCAGTCGCCATGGAGTGGTGAACCATCGGCGAACCATGGGGAACCTGACCACGGGAAGTCGGGAAAATGCCCTGAACTCCGGGACGGCCGTGAGGTGTCTGCAGGGGTGAGGGGTGACCTTGAGATCGCCGGGTCAATGGCCTGAGTACACGTAGGTTCACGCGTGAGCGGGACCAGTGGGAACGTGGAAAGGGTCGCCCCCTGGCCTCCAGCCGTGGATGGACGACACCCAAGTGCATCCAGGAGCCGAGTGGGTACTCCAACCCCTGAGGGATGGGGAGTGGTGGAATGTGGTTGACAGAGAGAAACGCTCCGCTGTCGGCGAGGGCTATCCACAGGAAACCCGCCTGCAGGCGCCCAATAGGCTGTGCTAGGGGGGGAAGGCCGGAGGATCCTTCGATGGGTGACCTGAAGGAGCTGAGAGCGTGATGGCAGCGACTGAAGGACACCTACCGCCGGTCATGCCCCAAGGAAACCTGGTTGAAGTTCTCGGCCGTGAGGTGAGACAGGGGTCGCCAGGGGAACTGATGGTGGAGAGCTCTCCTTCCCGCCAGAGGCGGCCACCATGTAAAACAAACAGGGAGATATCAGATGAGGTTGCGGACGCGGACGCCCTTACTTACTTACTTACTTACTCAGCTTTTTGCATGACCCTGGTGACATAAGAGGACCGAACACCACCTTGTGTCTGCGTAGGAGACCTTGCAGTTCTGCCGGATGCTTCTTCAATGCTTCGTCAAAGCCATCGTCGCTCTTCAGGTTTGACTTGCCATACTCTTGTCGTTCTGCAGCTTGCAAGTCCATTATCAATCCAGTCAAGTCCACGTAATAGTCGTTGTCCTCCTGCTCCTCAGACTCCTCTCCCGGCGAAAGTTCTTCCTTCGACAACTCCAACATGTAGAACGCTTGTAGTTCCTCTTCTCTGGGACAGGGTCCAAGGTAATGAGTTTTCCAGTTTTCTTTCAACATTCTTTCTTCTACCTTCTCGCCCAACTGAAATGTCTTCTCCTCGAGAATTCGCTTGCTTGTTTCAGCGTCTTCTCGGGTTCATGGCCATCCGCAAGGCATTGCCTTTTTCCCATTCTCCTTGTCCGTACAGACCTCAAGGTTGTGCTGCACCAAGCTCTCCAGAGCCAACAACTCGATCGACTTCTCCTTGTGCAAATTGTCAAGTTCCACTTCGCACATGAGAACTTCTGCCAGGTCCTCGTACTCTTGGTAACTGCACGTGGGAGGTTGTTGCTCTTCGGTCAGCTTGTGCCAACTTTTCTTCTTCGGTCCAACTCTGTGGTGGATATTCACATCCGCCTCATATCCTGACTCACTGCAAACAGCGTCTTCATCGTCACTGTTGCTTCTTGAGTCTGAGGGTCCTTCTTCTCTCTCAGGAGTCACTTTGGAATTGGTGTCTTCTTTCCGTGTTGTCCGGAGCGGTGACGAGGACAGTCCCATCGTGCTCTTTAGCTCCTCGACTGACCAGCCACGGTTCATCTTCGCTGACCACTTCACTGTGGGCTGGTGCAGCTCCTCAATGGGTATCTGCATCGCTGCCCCATCAACCAAACTTATCACACTCCCCCACTTTGGAGCAGCAAGTGGTTTGCTCGCCCCGTTGGGGACATATAGGGGACAATCGGGTAAAGGCACTCGTTGCACTGTCAGTCAGTCCAGCAGTCTTCTCCATCCGCGGCTTTCACCGGCAGGTCCCCAATCTGGAGTAACCAAGACCATTTTCGCGCGATCAAGCACAACGTTCGCCAAACATTTGTAAAGGTGTGACCAGGGAGGGTTTGCCCATAGTGTGCCCATCAACCCCCACGAGTAATGGTAGCAACTGTTCTTCATCGTACAATAAAGCCCTTCGACTGCATTCACCGTATTTGCATACAGGTGGACTTCGGGGTTACATCTGAGCTCCAGCAAGACATCTTCTCGTATCTTGGATACCAGTCTGTACGACTCCTTGTTCCCCATGCGGAGCTGGACCTTCGGTGTCTCAGGTAAGCCTTCCACTCGCCTTTCCAGACTCACCAGGTTTATTTCTTCTTCCTTCTTGACCAAGAGCTTCGCTGGGTTGAACAAACAGCCAATAATCACACCTGGGTTCTGTCTCACAAAATTCATACCAATACACACGTCAAAGGCCGTCGTGTTCAGGCATACACATTCGTGCATCAGCTTGAAAGTCCCCAAGTCCACTTGAACTGTCGTCTCTCCTTCTGAATACTCATGGTTCCCATTGCCCACCTTGATAGCACAAAAATGTTTGTAATCTTCACCAGACGACTTGCACAGATAGAATCAGTTGCCCCTGTATCAACAATTCCTTGCTTGGTCACCCCATCAACTTCCACATCCATTCATAATGTGTGACCCTCTCGGGTCGCTGCTCGAAGCAGTTCAATGACGTTCTCAACTTCCGCGGCCATCAGTCTCTTCCTCTTTCGATCGTTTCCTTCTTCTTCGGGCTCTTCCTTCTTCTCTTCTTCTGCTTTGCCTTTTCCTTTGCCTTTTCCTCTTCCTTTCTTCCGTTCATCTTTTCCTGCTCCTGTGTCTCCAAATTTTCCACGCAACTCGTGCAGCACCTTCTCCGGATCTTCAAAACCATTCTGCTTCAGAAAGTGGATCAGCCTCTCTCGGCGTTGTTGCTTCTGCAGCTTGAAGCAATGATCCGAATAATGGTTGGTTTTGCCACAGTGTTTACACTGTATACGGGCTCGGAATTCGGCAATTAGCTGCTCTGCATCAAGGGTCGTCCGCTCTCGTCGTCCGCCTTTGCCTTTTCCTCTGCCTTTTCCTTTGCCTCTCGTTTCCTCAGGTTTGGGGGCAGTCCTCTCCAAGGGAAAAGCGTTGGTCGACAGCTCCTGCTTCAGTGCTTCTAAGGCTTCGATCATAACCGACTTGTCCGTATCCTTCGGCACGCCCTTGTCTGACTTCTCCTTTCCCATCCTTCTCAGTGTAGCGGTTCTTCCTCCATGACCTCTTGACTCCTGCAAATGTTTCAGGGAAACTGAGAAGGTTGCTCTCTCTAGAAGTAGAATGCTCAGTGTGTCATAGTAGTGCAAGTATGGCGACAGGTGTGGATCTTCTGCCCACTTCATGAATGTCTTGTCATTCACCCTGGAGGTCAGCTCTAACAAATTTTGTTGATCGGATAATGCGTTCGCAGTGAATTTCTCGAATACTTTGTCCAATTCGTTCAACAAGTTCTCGATTTGCGCTGGCTTCGGGTCTGCAGGTAAGCGTCCTATCTTTGCCAACTCGCCTCTTAGGCTCAAGTTCGTTTCAATCTCTGGGTAGAGTCGCTGGAGTCGATCAAAGAAATCTTCCAAGGACTTCGCTTTCTTGAGGCAATTTTCTGCACGCAACTTGACATGAGGTTTCTGGATCCCTTCTATTAGGAGCGCTGCTTTGACTTTGTCCTTGCATTGGTGCTTGCCTGTCAATAGCAAATACCTCGCAAACGTTACTGAGAATCTTTCGATGTCTGTCCCTTCGAACGCTGGTATCTCCATTTTCATAGAACTTTCGGTCTTGTCTTCATCATCGTCATCTGACCATCCAGTCAAGCCCATGTTCTCATTGCAACTTTCTTTCAGTCGGTCGAAGGCTTTCACGCTTCGTGGTACAAATGGAGATTCTGCCGGGGGTCTTATGGATCCTGAAGGGCCGGCCATACTCAAGGTATTTACCCTCTTCTCCAGATTTTTTATCTCGTCTGTCATCGGCTTCACCATACCTCGTAGCGCTTCGATAAAGTCTCCTTCGCGCGTCTCCGTCTTCGAAAGCTTCTCGTCGTGATCCTCTGTTGGTACCGCGGCGTAAGCTGGATATTCGCAAGTCTTGGGCGGCTCAAGTTGCATGGTATAAAACGACAGAAAGTGCTCAAAATACACGGCCTGAAAAAATATCAAAAGAACCATTCTTGGGCTTGCAAAAAATCAAGCCGTTTTTGGAACACCAAAAGAACTCTTATGTAAGGAATTTTGGCCTTTTTCTGGTCCTGATGGGTCCCAAAAATGCATTTGTTTGGGGCAATGGACTGTTCCTTGCGCGAGGCCTTGCGCAAGGAGCAGTCCATTGCCCCTCCAAAGTCAGGTAATGATGGTAGAATTGAGGAGTCAAGCAGGCGCCTACACTGGAGTGACATTACAGGCACCCTTGACTTGATCACATTGTACAATATGTTTACGCGGGCGGACATTCAGTGCTCTAAACAAGCCTTGCAAATCTAACTGATGACTCAAGAAATCATTTCAAATGTTGTTGCATTCCTAACAAAAGGAGCACATACGTTGGAGGTGTTGCACAGGGTGCATCCTTCAACATTGCTCATGATGCACACCTGCCACAACTTATCGGGAGTGTCAAGCAAAAAAAGAGTATCACTGGTAACACATGAAGCATGTCCACTCAACAGATGACGCTGAGCTGGACAGGGACCCCCCTTGTAGCTTCGGCTGAGGAAAAATTGATCCTTTCGTTGTTGACTATTGATCAAAGTAAAATGTGCAAAGAAAATATGAATTCGCCATGCGTGGCACTTTTTTGAGCGTTTGTTTGGGCCAAAAAAACTGAGGTAGGTAGGTAGGTAGGTATCTTCAGGAGCTCGGGATGCCTCTCTTGACATTGCAGGAAGGAGGTCTTACCATAGGGACGTCCTGTCCCTCCCACTGCCCTATGTCAGGTGCCTCTTGCGCCGCTCCCACATGTGCTTGGGAAGGCCTTGTCGCGGCCACCCGGTCCATGTGTCCCAGGTGGGAGGGTGTCCCCACATGTGTCCATGGGTAGGGCCACATGCCCCCTCCTTTGGGCGGCAGCTCTGGGGGCTGCCCAGCCGTGTGGAGTATCTCTCACCACAAGGGGTATTGCTCCCGCTAGTCTACAGTACGACCGCCTCACCCTTGTGGCTTGAGTTGCGGGGCCACTCTGCTTGGCAGGCGACCCCCTCCTGGACTGTGTACCGGCTTGCCTGTCACCGGTTGCTTCCATGGCTCCGGGTGACGTTTGCCATGGTCCCCGATGCAGCCTGGCCGGGCTCGGACCAGTGGCCTTGGAGTACCGCTCCTGCCACTGGCCCGGTGGGTCGGCTGGGCCGCCCCAGTGCGTCCGACCCGTGGGGTGTTGGTTCTTTCCTGTCCCTTGGCCGTCCTACGTGTGTGCAGTGTCCTGGGCCGCTTGGCTCCTGTTCACCGGTGTGCCCGCGCGGTTTGCTGTGTTGCGTCTGCGGTGTCCTGGGCCACTTGGCTCCTGTTCACCGGTGTGCTCGCTCGGTGTGTTGTGTTGCGTGTGCGGTGTCCTGGGCCACTTGGCTCCCGTTCACCGGTGCGCCCGCTGGGTGTGTCGTGTTGCGTGTGCAGTGTCCCGGGCCACTTGGCTCCTGATCACCGGTGCGCCCGCTCGGTGTGTTGCTTTGCGTGTGCGGTGTCCTGGGCCACTTGGCTCCTGCTCACCCGTGTGCCCGCTCGGTGTGTTGTGTTGCGTGTGCAGTGTGTCCTGGGCCACTTGGCTCCTGTGCACCAGTGTGCCCGCGCGGTTTGTTGTGTTGTGTCTGCGGTGTCCTGGGCCACTTGGCTCCTGTTCACCGGTGTGTCCGCTCGGTGTGTTGTGTTGCGTGTGTGGCGTCCTGGGCCCCGTTGGCCCCCCCTCACCGGTGTGCCCGCTCGGTGTGTTGTGTTGCGTGTGCGGTGTCCTGGGCCGCTTGGCTCCTGTTCACCGATGCGCTCGCTCGGTGTGTTGCTTTGCGTGCGCGGTGTCCCGGGCCTCTTGGCTCCTGTTCACCGGTGTGCCAGGCCGTGGTGTCTCATCCCTTTGTTGCCCTCGGTGCACGCGCGTGTGCGGTGCCCTGGCCCTCGTGGCGCCCGTTCACGGATGTGCGCGCTGTGTGCGGTGCGCGTGTGCCATTGGTGGTTGTGTCCCTCTTCCTCCCCCCCTAAATTTCTCCTTTTGTTTATGGAAAAAAAAGAAAAACAGGGGCGCGCGTACACTGCAGGCACAGGCACGGGCAGCTGGTGCGGCGGTGCAATAGTGTTGTGTCCTCTGGCTTGTGTCGTCGGTGCTGTGGCGGCGGTCGCGCCCCAGGGGTGCGGCTCGCGAGTCCTGATGTACACGGGCATGGGCCAGGGTGGGTTTGGTTAGGTGTCTCTTTGCTTCTGGAGCTGGCTGGTGAGGCGGCTGTGTGGGCTGTGGGTGTGGGCTGTGGTTACGTTGTTCCCTCGGCGGGCCTGGTTAGGAGTCAAGGGTTAGCGGTTTCGGGGTGTGGCTCGGGTTTGATTTGTGTTTGGGTTTTGGCTCGGTTAGGCGGTTGCGACGGTAGAGGACCTGGGTTCGGTGCCTTTGGGCGTAGTGGTGCCCGTTGTCGTGTGCGTTGGCGTCCTTCGGCGTCTGGTTCGTTTGGTGACTTCTGGGCGGGGCCTGGCGTGGCGTGCCGTGGTAGTGGTTTGCTGGGTAACGGGGTTAGGTGGCGGCGCCGCTGGCCGGGGGGTCAGGCGCGTCGTGTTGACTGGTGCGCAGGGCTCCTTGGGTGCTGTGGGTGCCGCCGGTGTCGGTGCGCCGACGCTTGTGGGGTGGTGAGGGGGGGTGTGTGTGCGGGGCTGGGCTTTGGGTGATGTCCCACAGGCGGATGTCGTCTCGATGTGTCTCCTGGAGGGTCTCCTGCACGCGACTGAGGACATACGGGTGGTCCTGGGGCGCGGGGAGGTTGCAGGGGTGGACTCCCAGGGAGTGGAGCGCATTGGCCAGCATGGCTTCCCATGCGGCCTGCGGCATCCACCCCCCCGCCGGCCGGGAGCGGCAGTTCTCCACCGACCCCTTGCGGGACCAATGGACCAGGCCCTCGAGGGAGGGCTCTCCCCGGGCCCACTTTCGCAGCTCCCAGAGCTGCGTGTGGGTCCAGCGCTGCCACCACTGTCCCTGGGTGGGGCGCCGGTCTTGGGCGGAGGAGTGGGCGTGGGTGGGTGTGACGGGGTCGTGGGGATCGGTGGCGCTGGCAGGCCCGGGGGATTCCTTGTAGTCCTGTACCGTGGGGGTGCGCGGGGAGTGGGGGCGCGAGCGGATGTGGACCCGCGGGTGTGCGCGCACGGTCTCCGCCTCGGGGTTGGGCGGGGACTCGCGGCTGCGGCGGTAGCGGGGCATGCGCTGTAGGTGGGCTGTCCTCGAGGGATGGTAGGGGTCAGGGACGCTGCTGGCGGACCCTCGCGTCGTTCTGGCCTGGTCGGGGGCGGTCCGTGGGCCTGGGGTGCGGGCTTTGAGAGGTGGCGGGACGAGGTGCGTCGTGCTTCGGCCGCGGCGCGCTCCGCTATGAAGGTGGTGGCGGCGGCGTCGGTGACCGTGGGGGGGCGCCGTGCTGGGCGCTTCTGCCTCCGGGCCTGGGACGGCTGGGGCCGAATGTCATAGAGGACGTCCTTCGGGGGTCGGGCTCGCGCTGCCGTCGTGGCGCCGGGTTTGGACTTGGGTTTGGGCTCGGCTGCGGGTTGCGGTCGTGGCGCGCCTGACGGGTTTGGGTGGCTGTTTGGCGGCGGTCTTGGGTTTCGGCTGGGTCGCGGGTGTGGGCCTCGTCGGGGCGTGGGCCTTGGCGGCGGCGGGATTGCTCGCGGTGGGGGCAGGTTTTGGGGCCCGTTTGGGAGGTGTCCCCCGCAGCCTGGGGGGTGGAGTGCTGCATGAGGACGTGGTGGTGGTGGTGGATGAGGTGGTCGTGGTGGTGGAGGTTGTGGAGTCGGAGGCGGAGGAGAGGGCTGTGGGAGACGGCGGAGGGCCCCGGGCTTCAGGGGCGGACGTAGGATGCTGGGTCCTGCAAGTAGCGAGAACGACCGTTCCGGGTTCGGGCACCGGGCGTCTGCGCGCGTTTTCCCTGGTGACCCGTGCGTGCTGGTGCTGGTGCGGCGGCGTTGTCTCGGCTGCGCGGGCACGTGGGTTACCCGGGGGGTGGCCATATCTGCTCCAGGACGTGCGGGTGTGTTTGCTGGAGGTAGTCGAGGGTGCGGAAGAAGCATCGCTGGATGCCGGGCATGTCCTCCTCTGTGAGGTGGGGGTAGGTTTGGGTGGAGGTATCTGGGCCCGGCCACAGCAGCGCCATGAGGCGGGCTGCCACCATGTATGGGCAGAGCTGTAGGGTGGTGGGGCGTGGGGGGGTGGGTCCCTTGCGGTTTGCGGGGTCTTCCCTGTGCTGGGGGCGCAGCGTGACCACCCACACCCACCGGTCCGTGGGGATCCCCCAGGTCCGTTGGGTCCTCTTGGCGAGGCAATACATCGCCCTACCAAGGCCCTGGCTGCTGCTGCGGATGGAGAGCAGCGTGTCCAGGGATTTGCGTTCCCACGTGCCCCAGATGTGGGGGTCGTCCGGGTCGTCCCCCCTGGCGTACGTGTCGAGGCCTGGGTTGTGTGGGGGGGGGGCGTAGTAGGCGGGGAGGAGGGAGTTGGTGCTGTGCACCACCCAGTAGTCAGTTGGTGCGTGGTAGTGGGTGGTGGAGAGGGTGTAGTGCAGATTGTACATGAGAGTCATGTACGTGGAGGGGGTTGGCTGCCGGTCGTCGGGGGTGGGGATGTCCCCCGGGACGTGGTGCCGGAAGTTTCTCAGGGAGGCCATCCGGGCTACCCATGTTTCCCGCTCCCACTCTTTGGTGTTGTCGGGGTCTGGCGCTGGGTGGGGGGTGGGCCATGGTGGGCTCGCGGTAGCGGGTGCGGCCCTGGGTGTTGTCCCGCTCCGGCACGGGGTGTCCGACTAGGTGTCGCCCCCAGTCGATGGGGGGCACCCAGATCCGGCTCCCTGTGGGGGGCGGGCTCTCGCCGTCTGGGGTGGCGCGTGGGGGGCGGTTGTGTCGGGCGACGTGGAGGAAGGCGTCGAAGAGGAAGTCTCGGACGCCTTCCCCCAGGGTGGCCGCCTGGACCAGGGTGGTCGCCCGGATGCGGGTGCTGGTGCCGGAGGTGCGGAGGCACAGCACGTCCTGGTCCCCGAGTCCCCGGAGGTGCTGCCGTACCGCTGCGGGGTTGTGTAGGGCGTAGGGTTCGGCCGGTGCGGCGGCTGGTGGTGCGGGGTGTGATGGGGGGTGTGCTGCGGGTTGGGGGGGGTGGTCGTCGTTGTCGCGTGTGGGGTCCGGTAATGGGGTCTCTTGTGGCGGTCGCGGGAGGGGGCATTCGCGGTCGCGTGTGTCGGCGGGGGCATTGACGTCAATTGGCTGGTGCTGGCTGCCGCGTGTTGCGTCCGTGGCCTGGTCTCGGGGGGGGGGCGGGGGGTGGTGGTGTGGGGATGGCACTGTTGGTGGTGGGGGGGGCGGGGGTGGGTGTTGTGCTTGCTGGGGTCTGGGCGTGCCTGTGGGTCGTGTGGGTGTTGCGTGTGTGCGCTGTGCGGTCCTTGCGGTTCTTGACTGGTTGTGGTGCCGGGGTGTGGGTGTGAGGCGGCCGCATGGGCGTCCGGGTGGGGCTGTGGTCCGTATGTAATGGGTGGCTGCTGGTGGATGGTGCTCGCTGGTATGGGGTGTGGGTGGGGGGGCTGCTGGTGGTGGTGGGGCGCTCCTACTAGGCCCTGGTGTTACTGGTGTGCGTGCGCGGCTCCCCGCGGGTCCATGGGGGTATACCGTGGCTCGTGTGTCGTGGGCTCGTGTAGTGGGGGCGGCGGGTGGTGCTGGACCGCGTGGTGGTGGTGTTGAGGGTGTGCTGGTTGTGTGTGGTACCCCGGCGTTGGTTGGTGTGGTGGTAGGGGCTGGTGGTGGTGGAATACGTGATGGTGTGGTGCGGTGATGTGTGTCATGTGGGGTGGGTGGTTCGTCGGGCCTGGTTGTGCTGGGGCGTGGTGGGGATGTAGCTGGTGGGGGTCGCCGTAGCATGGGGGCATTAGGGGGTAGGGGTTGGGAGGGACGGGGGCGTGGTGGTGGTGTTGGTGGTGCCATGTCCCCTGGCTCTGCGCGTATGGTGGTCCTGGCATGGTGTGGACGTGTGCGGGCGGTGGTGGCTGACTGGGCTGCAGGGTTTGGGTGCTGCGGTACGGTGGTGGTGGTGGGCGCTGGCGGGGGCGGTGCGGTTGGTGTGCCCCGGGGGTCTGGGCGTGGGGTGGTGCGGTGTGGCTGGACCCGGGCCCTGGTCGGGGCGTCGCGCCCTGCTGGCGGGCGCGCTGGCGGGCCCCCTGACCTGTCTTGGTCTTCTTGGCCTGGTTGGTGTCGGGGGCGGTCGAACTCCCCTGTCCCCGGTGGGGGCGACGGGGAGCGGGCGTGCCAGCGGTGTGCCTCTCGGAGGCTCGTCTCGAGGCCTCTGACGTAGGTGCGCTGGTCCGTGAGGCCCATCCGTGTGGCGTGGCCTCGTCGGGGGCGGCCAGGTGGGCGTCCTGAAAGGACGCCCAGCCCTCCGGGGGCTTCAGTTGTGCGGGGTTGGGGTGGTATGCCGGGTAGAGGAGTGCGCTGAGTGGGTATGGTGTTCCTTCCCGTCGGCCGAGGGCGGTGTTGAACCGGCGGCAAGTGATTCGGAGTTAGGCTGCTATCTCCTCTGGTGCCGTGTCCGCCCACGCTTCTGGCGTCAGGGCTGCTGCTTGGGGGGCCGGGAGCTGTGGGTCAGGGAGGTGTAGGTCACGGTGGTGGAGGTATAGGGCGAGGAGGATGTGGCGGGCCGCCACGTTCAAGCCGCCTCCGCTGTGGCGTAAGGGTGGGCTGTGGGGGGGCAGGGGTGTGCTGCCCGTGGCCACGGCTATGGTCCATGCGTGGTCCGCCGCGTCTGCCACGTAGTACCCCCCCAGGTGGTCCCGGAGGGTGTCGGTGAGTTGCCCAAAGAAGCTGGGGTGGCTGGCGGGGGGGGGGTGCGGCTGGGGCCGCGGGCCGCTCGCGGTGGTGGGGGTTGAGGTCCCCGCAGTGGGGGCAGTGGATGAGGCGGTGCGCGGCTCACAGGCAGACTCAGTTGTCTGGGTTGCAGGGCAGGGCCGTCTGTGGTAGCCGCTGGCGTACGCAGAGGGGACATGCGGTGGCTGGCGGTTGGTGGTACCTGTGGACGGACGGTGGCGTGGGGGGAGGGGGGGCTGGTGGCGCGCGCATGCTGGTGGGCGTGTGTGCGGTGCTTGTGGTGCCTGTGTGTGCCGTGCCAGTGTTGTGCCCTGTGGATAGTGTGTAGGCGTGGTGGGGGCTCCGTGTTGGTATGTCACGGGGTAGGTTCTCATGGTTGGTAGAACAGGAGTTTGAGAAGGTGGGCTTGGTCTTTTTGGGGCAGGGTTGCTGCATGCTGCAGGTATTTGTGGGTGCGGTATGTGAGCTGCTCCGCTGTCTTGGCAACGGCCATCTGCTGCATGTGCGCCGCCGTGGCCTGGGGGTCCTCCGCGTGGTTGCGTAGCAAGGTGTAGACGGCAGTGGGGACGAGTCCCCTGCGGACCGCCCCGAGTACCTCCGTCTGCTTGAGGACGGTGGTGAGTTGCTGGGTCGCCGGGGACTGCGTCAGCCATCCGGCGTGCTGTGCGATGGTGTGGGTTGGGTTCCAGTCTGTGAGGGTGTCCAGTCCTCTGTACAGGGGGCACACCTTGAAGTGGTCCCAGGTTTCTTCTTCCGCGTGGCGACAGATGCATTTGGTGTATCCTGCGGGGACGTGGATCGAGCGGCGCGCATACCATCGATGGTATCGGGTGAGGAGGGGAAGCTGTTCGAGGGCGAGTTGGAGTCGGGGTTTTCGTAGGTGTGCTGGGAGGCTATCCGGGCGCAGGGCTGAGCAGTAGAGGGGGGTGTGGACGGAGTCTTTGAGGCGTCGGAGGAGTTCGGTGTTCGCTGGGTGGCCCAGTCTGGTGGCCAGTTGCTGGATGGGTGTGGGGTAGTGGTACTGCTTGTCTCGATCTGTGTACGGCGTGTCCTCGGGCATCCATTTGGGGGGCTGTGTGGCCGGGGGTATCAGGGGCAGGTGCTGCAGGTGGCTGTGGTGTGGGGTGTCCAGTCGCACGTGTTCGAGCCCTGGGGTGTGGCTGGTGTTCTGGTGTTTGGCCTGCGTGTCTGCGCGTCCATTGCCGTATGTGTAGCGGTGTGACTCCTGTTTGACGATGTGTAGGGCGTCCTGGGGGTGCATGCCCCTGAAGGCCATCCATAGTCCCAACGCTTGTGTGGTGAGGCCGGACTCGAGTGCCTTGTGGAGGGGCAGGTCTGCAAGGCGCCTGTTGAGGTGGATGTCGACCGTGGCGTCCACGACTACCCAGATGTTGCGGGGCCGGATCGTTGTGGGTGGCGGTGTGGTGGTGACGGCGTCTGCCATGGTGCGCAGTTCGCTGTGGGAGGACGCCCCAAAGATGGGGGCCCCGGTGTGGTGTTCCACGTGGAGGCCGTCCCCGTGCCGGGTGATGCGCACGGAGGCGCAACCGACCGTGGGGGTGCGTTGCTGGGTGCCGGATGCGTCAGTGAAGTAAATGATGTCGGTGTCGCTGGGTATGGGTAGGCGGGCAATTGCTGTGGGGTGAGAGACGTAGATGGGGTTCCCTTGGGCGGTTCTGGCGGTGATTTGCGTGGGTTGTAGTAGCGGCGCTGCATAGACGCCTATCCCCTGGGTGATGATGGCCTGGGCTCGTGGGGTGAGGCGGAGGAGGCCCCTGTCTGGGCGCCCCTGGCTGATATACGCGTACATCAGGTGGAAGAGGTATCCCGTATTGGGGTGGAACTTCTGGCACGTGATGGTCTGTCGCCGCTCCTTGTCGTCTTTGTCGCCACGGAGGGTGGGGCATTTTTGCTGTAAGGGGCGCATGGGTGCCTCCTGAGGTCCTGCGCGGTGTGGGTCGCAGCGGTCGTACTCTATGGCCACGCTGTCCGGGTCTGCCCGCTCGTTGGTGAACGTCCATGTCGCCGTGGGTGTTCGGGTCCAGGCTACGTGCGCCGGGTGGTCTTGGGGTACCGTGTGAAACCAGGGGGAGAGCCTTGCCTGCTGGTCGGCGGTGGCGGCGGCGGTGGGGGTGTGGTAGTGGGTGGAGATGAGGTGTAGCAGGGGCCACGGAGTGTCGAGGGCTGCCGGGCCGCAGTGCGTGGTATGCCCTGGTCAGTGTGTCTGACTGGTGGTACATCGGTCTCCGGTGCATTGTGTTTGGGGATGGACCAGGGGGCATGGTGTCGCTGGACAGTGCGGATAGCATGCATATGGCCGTTTGGTGCTAGTAGCAGGATGGTGGGTGGTGTCCAGCCTTCGGCTGACGGGCTGGGCTCCTCTTGCGTCGTGCCGCGGTCGTTGCGGGTCTCGCGCTCGCTCGGGCGGGGCCGGGGGTGCTGGCGCTGGAAGGCTTTGTATGCCGTGTCAATGTCCTTGGGCCCCGGCATGTCGCGCCCTGCCTTCCTAGCACATGCGCGGAGGTACGCTTCGAAGACGTGGCGTGCTGGCCATTGTGGGTCGCAAAGGAACAGGGCGTGGTGGGCGTCACACTGGGCCATGATCCTCATCTGTGTTGGGGTGATATACACTATGGTGACGGTGGTGAACTCTTATGTAAGGAATTTTGGCCTTTTTCTGGTCCTGATGGGTCCAAAAAATGCATTTGTTTGGGGCAATGGACTGTTCCTTGCGCGAGGCCTTGCGCAAGGAGCAGTCCATTGCCCCTCCAAAGTCAGGTAATGATGGTAGATTTGAGGAGTCAAGCAGGCGCCTACACTGGAGTGACATTACAGGCACCCTTGACTTGATCACATTGTACAATATGTTTACGCGGGCGGACGTTCAGTGCTCTAAACAAGCCTTGCAAATCTAATTGATGACTCAAGAAATCATTTCAAATGTTGTTGCATTCCTAACATAAGGAGCACATACGTTGGAGGTGTTGCACAGGGTGCATCCTTCAGCATTGCTCATGATGCACACCTGCCACAACTTATGGGGAGTGTCAAGCAAAAAAAGAGTATCACTGGTAACACATGAAGCATGTCCACTCAGCAGATGACGCTGAGCTGGACAGGGACCCCCCTTGTAGCTTCGGCTGAAGAAAAATTGATCCTTTCGTTGTTGACTATAGATCAAAGTAAAATTTGCAAAGAAAATATTAATTCGCCATGCGTGGCACTTTTTTGAGCGTTTGTTTGGGCCAAAAAAACTGATTTTTTGGAGAGTAAAATGCAATGTAGTGCAAACGACCCCAATGATCAAGATGATGTTCGATATCTGGAGAAAGAAGGTGCCCTGGGGGAAGCAGTCTGCCAAGCGCAGGGGCTGACCAAGCCCAAAAAGAGTTTTTCCGCCTCCAGGGGGGGCAAGCTTCTGGTAAATTTCAGTGACTCAAAGACAGTTTAGGTACTCGTTGCTTCAGTGAAGGTTGTGCACAAGCGCTATCAGATGAGAACCCGTCACAATGGTACAAAGTATATATTTTCTGGTCCTTTTTTTGCGCGAGGCCTCGTGCAATGAGGACTGCAATGCAGTCCCAGAACTTGAAAGTCACAACCTATACCTCTTTTTTCAGGCAGTGCAAATCAAAAATCAAACCGTGGGGTGGGTACTAAGACCACTGGACCCTGAAGCCGTCTTTCCAAAGGAAAATGAATCGGGTGAGGTTTTTGGTTTAGTAGGTTATGTGCGAGGCCTCGCGCATGGAGCAGCCCTTGAACCACATGTTGCATATGTTTTGCATTGATATTTAATCTGCCATGCTTCTGTTTTAATGATCCTTGGTCTTGATTGCGCGAGGCCTCGCACATAGAATTCGATCAATAAATCATTTTTCCAGGTATGCAATGAACATGCAGAACAGAAAATGATTTTGCAATTCTTTTTTCTGCAGACCATGTTCATCCAAAAAACAAGGCGAACGCAAAATGTATTTTTTGGCCAATTTCCGCTAAAAGCACATCATTTTCCACTGAAATCATAAGATTCATTTATTCTTTTTAAAGTTTTTTTTTGTCTTCGGCTGTCCGAAAAAAGGCGCGAAATGGCACAATAGGTAAGAAAGATACTTTCTTTGGACTAATATTCTGTTTTCAAAAAGCAGAGCCTTGCATGGTCCAAATTGGGTGCATTTGGTGTGATTTTGACCATGCAACGTGAGCCGCCTAAGCAAGTCTTCGCAGTTTCTGAGAAGTCAACACCTTTCTTTTTGCCGGTTCGTCTGATTTTCTGTTTTCCTTTACCTTTCTCACGACGCCTCGCTCTGATCGCTTCGCTTTTCTTGCGCACTGCATCGTCGATCGCTTTGAGGAACCCTTCGTACTCTTCCATCTCTGAATGCGTCCACTCGTCTTCTTCTTCGTCTGCAGCGCGATCTTTGAAATCCGAAGCTGGACCCGAAGACGATTCACCCGTCTCGAACGCGTCGTCAAATTTCGGTTCTTCAAGTTCGTGGGTTGTGTGCATTCCCTCCTCGTGTACTTCCTCGATCTCCTTGACGCCTGACTCTTCGACGTCTTCCTCCTTCGTGACGCCTGACTTTCCTTCGTCATCCAAGATACCTCCGTCATCGTGTGCATCGTCGCTGACGCGCGACGCGTCTTTCAACCTACCCCTCTTCATCCCACTGCTTATTGATTCCATTCGTTGCCGTAATCGCGTGACCTTCTCAGTTGCACGAGTTGATAATGATTTCGCTTTCGTGCAGGTCCCAGGTCTTTGCGAACTGCGTCTGCTACCAATGTTGATTGTTGCTTTTGGGCTGCGCCTCCTGCTCTACTCACCAAAATATGCTTTGGAAATAAACCAAGAACTCGACTTGAAGGTGGAGACAGCGAAGCAAAGGATAAGGTTTGAGGTTTGAGGTTTGATTTTGCGGGTACTAGACGCCTTTCGGCCCCGGGGGGCCACCTGGTCGGGCCAGGTGATATCCTCCCCACCGGGTCCTAGTCGGGGGCCCTCCAAGACGCACCTCCTGCCTGGTGGCGGAGTCCCCCGGGTTCACAGAGCTCGGAGCCCCGTCCTTCCCCGGCTTCCCCGTTTCGCCACTCCCCGGTCAGTGCATCAATTCGCAGCCGTGGCTGCGGGCGCTTACCCACTGCGTCGCCCCCCTAATGAATGGTCGCCCGGGGCGCCAGCGCCGCCGGGCCCGTGCTACTGGCTTGTCGCCAGTGGGACCCCCTCGGGCTGGCGCGGAAGCTGCCTAGCCCAGGGGTTGGGGCATGGCGCTGTGCGCCACTACTGCCTTGGCGGGTGCAGTGCCCCGTCTGTGTGTGCGCGGCGCGCGCGGCTGGTTCGGGGGGTTCGGGCCGGTACCTGGTGTTGTGTCTCTCCCGATTCCCCCCCCCCGCCCCGCGTGTTCCGCGCTGCGTGTGGCGGGCCGTCCTGTCCGGGTGTCCCTTACCCTCGCTCGCTGGTACGCCATTCGACGCGGTCTGTGCGTTCGGAGCGCTCGGTCCGGTTGCCCTTCTGGTAGTCCCCGCGTGTCCCTTTCGTGTGTGTGCGCTCGCGCTCCCGCGGCGTCCGCTCCCCCCCCCCCTGGGTGGTGTGGTGTGCGCACCTTGCGTGGTCCCGGCACTGGGCGCCGGTAGGGCCGTTCCACGTGGTCCGTGCCCCTCCGCGTGTTCTGCCCCGGTCCCTTGCTCCGTCTGGCGTGCTTGGGGGGGGGCGGTCCGGTCCCGGTTCCCCCCTACTTAGCTTGGGGTTGTGGGGGTGGCGGTAGGGCGTCCCCGGGGGGGGTGCCTTCTACTGTTGCGAGGGGCGTCTGGGGTCAGGCGCTCCCCCTCCCCCGTCTGCCCGCCCACTGGGCGGGCTGTCGGGGTCCGCGATCCACGTGTTGTGGGCGCGGCCGTGCGGGTGTGGGGGCCCTTCTCTGTCCCCTCGGCCGGCACGCCCTGTGGGGGCGGCGCGCCGCGGGGCAGGTCCGTGGCGTTCGTGTGCCGGGGGGCGGGCTGGGGGGGGGGGGGGGGGCATGCGCCGTACCCCCCGTTTGTGCGGCCGGGGGGGGGCCTGTAGGGCGGGGGGTCGCTCTGCCTCATTCCGTCCCTCTGCCTTCCCTGGGCAGGCAACAAAGCGGGTGTCACTGGCCCTGTGCTGTCCATGGGGGGCGTGGCCCCCCATATCACTCCGGTTCGTGCTCACCAGGCTTCTCTGGGTGCGATCTGTGCGGCGTCCTGGCGCGTTGGCGCGGGCTCGCTTGTTCTTCGCGGCCCCCGTGGGAGCCGGCGGCTTGGGCGGGGGGGCGGGTTGCGCTCCGGCTCCTCTCTCGGGCAGGGAGGGGACCATCCCCCCTGCCTCGGGGGGTGGGGGCCGGGGCCCCCGCGGCTTGCGAGCCGGTGGGGGGGCGGGGGGGGGGGGTGTCGCGCCGCGGCCTCCCTGCTCCCCTTCTGGGCCACGTCCTGCGGTACTCAATCCTGGCCCCCCTCGTGTCGTCGCCGCGCTCCCTTCCGGCGTGCGCGTGCGGGCGGGTTCGAAGTGCCGCCCCGGGGTGGGGGGGGGTGAGGGGCGGCCCGCGGACCGCTCCCTTGGGGGCCCTTGCAGACCTGAACCTCCCCTCTGCCCTCCCTGAGTGGGCTGTGGCCACGGGAGGGTCATGTGGGGCGCGGCCTCCATACTGATCTGTTGTGCGCGTTGCTCCGGCACGCTAGTGTGGGCTCGCGGGAGCAGTTCCAGCCGCTGCTCCCCCCACCGCGTCGCCGTCCCTTCTGGGGGGGGGGGACGTCCCCTCGGCTCCGGGGGGGCGGAGGGCCGCGCCTGTGGCTCCCCAGCTGGGGGGGGTGCGAGGGGGGGGGGTGGGGGGGCCGCCCCCCCGCCCGCTCTCGGGCTTGAGTGGGAGGGGGGGGGGGAGTGGGGGGGACCCTCTGGTCCCCTGGCGACGCCTCCTGACGGCCGGGGGGGGGGGGTGGCATGGCGGTCCCGGCCCCGGGGGCCAGCCATCGGCTGGGGGGTCGCGCCCTTCCCCCGCCCCCCTCTACCTAGAGCCGGACCCTCGTGCAGGCCCTCGCTGGGGCCCCCCAACCCCCCGGCCGTCGTCGCGCGGCGCTGGCCGGCCGGGGGCGGCCGTGAGGGTTAGCGGTCAGCGGTTAGCGGGCTGCGGGGCAGCAGGTTCCCCCCCGCGCTCGTTGTCTCCGCCCTCCCTCCCGCGGGAGGTGGCACGCTCTCATGCGTCGTGCCGTACCGTGGGGGGGGCGTGGGTCGGGGGGCCCAACCCCCCCCCCCACTCTCTCGCATCCGCCGTCTGGGCCATCACCTGCGCCGCCGCTTGTGTGGGGGCTGGGACTGTGGCGGCGGCAGGTTGCGCCGGCGGTAGCGCCAGTGGGCGAGGGCGCTGCGCAAAGCCCGGGGGAGCCAGTTGTCGGCGTCCGCATCCGTGATGCGGAGAACCGCTCCCCCTTCCAGGAAGGCCGGCCACGTCGGCTCCCTGTCGGGCCACGCCGCCCGGATCACTGACCTGGGGACCCTCTCATGGTCCTCTGGGGCTGCCCGACCCCCCGGGGGTACCTCTCGGTTTCCTCCGTCTCTCCGGAGGAGCACGGCATCAAAGGGCCGGTTCCTCAACCCCCTGGTGGTCCCCTGGTTGGCCTAGCACAACCACCCGTACACCTCCCCCACCAGGGGGAGGGCCTCTTCGCCCAGAGGTTCCGGGACCGCGCCCCAGTCCCGGTCCCATGGCCGGCCCCCCTCTGCCCCCCGCGCCGGCTCGCCTCGCTGCCCCTGTGCCTGCGGCGCCGATGCCGCGCCCCGCCCCCCCTCCGCCGAGGCCATCCGCGCCGGCTCCGCCCTCGGCGCGGGGGGGGCGGGCTGGTGCCGGGGTCGTGGGGGTTTGGGGGGGGACGAGCTCGCCGGCATCAGGGTCGATGTTGTAGAGGTGGTGGTAGTGGTGGTGGTGGTGGTGGTGGTGGGTGTGGTGCGCCGGAATCTGTTTGATGTCGGGGGGAATGCACCTCACCGGCTGCACGTCCGGCTGCGGGGTCGCCCCGCTCTCCGCCCCCCTCCCTTCGTCCCGCCCTCCCCCCTGGGCTCCCATGCCCCGTCCCGCCTGTCCTTTGGGGCCCGCGGCGCCCTTGCCCTTGCCCTTGGGCCCCTTTCCAGCCCCCTGCCCGTGCCGCGGGTCCCGCCCCCCGTCCCCCACGCCCTGGCCCGCCCGCTCACCCACCGCCCCTCGCCCTGCCCCCTGCACCTGGGCTCCCTGCCCGTGCCCCTGCGCGCCCTTCCCGTGCCCTGGTCCCTTCCCGGCCCCCTGCGCTGAGTCGCGCCATCCGCTGCCTGCGCTCTGCTCCCCCCCGCTGCTGCGCCCTTGCTCCCTGCCGCGCGTGCCCTGGCCTGCTCCTTGCGCGCGCTCCTGGGCACTTCCCCTGTCGCCTCCTGCCCCCCGCTCCGCGCTCCCGTCGCTGGCACGCAGCTCTGCCTGCGCGCCCTCCCCTCCTTCCTGGACCACGCGCCGGGCGTCCCGCTGTCTTTACAGCTGCGGCAGCGTGACGCCCGGCGGCGAGCGCTCGGGCGCCGGGGGGCGGACGTGCCGCGCCCGCCCCGGGGGGCAGCACTTGGGGGGGAACTGCTTTGGGGGGCTGGTGTGGGTGTGGGTGCGGTTGGCGTGGGCGCGGTACTTCGCGCTCTCCCTGCCCACTGCTGCTGCTGCGGCGGCCGCCGGCGAGGCGCAGTAAGAAAAAGTGCTTTTCCATTGCTTTGGGACATACTCTAGTTGTATTAGAGATGCACTGAGCATCCATGCATTTTTATCTTAGTATTGGTCCAGCCAAAAGTGGTGAGAACACATTTTGACCTATGGAACCAAACACCCAATCAGGATATTGAGTGGACCCCTTAATCCCCTTTCAATCAGAAGTAAAACATCTTTTCCTGAGTTGACTGAGCACTGACATACCTAAGGTAGAACCTATGAATTTATCTATGTTTTTCCATGAATACTTATCTGCCCTAGTGGTATGCACCATAGGGGGTTAGGCACCTCTTTTTGAGAGGTCCTGGGTTCAATTCCTGGTCAGCCTAACTAAGTAGGAAGATCCCATGTGAGTAGGAAGATCCCATGTGACATGGCAGTGACCTCATCGCCACATACCATGCCACCTCAGCACATATGGGACCCAAAACAAAGAGTCCACATCTCCTAAGATGGCACTATGGAGAGAGAGTGATCCTGAGGCAGTTTTCTAACTCTTTTCCCAAAACATTTCAGCTATCTCTGTGAATATGCATTCATGTGTATCCTGAGTTGCAGTTTCTGTGAATATCTAATCATCTTTCACTGTTTACACTGCAGCCCTTCATGCTTTGATCCTGAATTACCTTCTCCTTGCATACTATTGGCTTGGGCTATCCTGGATTGAGTTGGCTTTACTGTATTTCAACAAACAAAAGCTTTTCATCATCCAAAACCAGCAGCAGGACACCCTACAGCAACAACAAGCAGCAGGAGAAGCAAAAACACAGTGCTGAAAACACTATAAACTTTTCTGGTAGCAGAGGCAGCCTGTCTCTGTGCACCGGCAGCGACCCCGCGCCGTACAACCAGTGCTCCGAGCAGGCAAACATAAGCAGAAGGGTGGATTAAGATGGATCCAGGAAGAGTGGACGCCGAGGTGAACACAGCGCCAGCGCCAGAGACACCGGCAAGGCCGGCGCCTGACGCTGTACCTTCGGTGGAGCCCTTACATGGGCCAATGGATACGGCGGAGGACTCCTTGGATGGCCTCCAGACGGCCTTTGGGGCCCTGTCGGTGAAGGAAATGGTCTCTCAACCTCAGCCTGTGAAGAGGAAGAGAGGAAACGAGAGCGAGAAGGATGCTGGAGAAGGAGCAGACGAAGGAGAGGAGCAAGGGCAAGACCCGACGGATGTCCCTACCTTCGAAGGCGCACCAAGCGCTTCTGGCCTCCATGCATCACCCTCTCCCATAACCACCACACTCCCAGCCGCCGCTACATCCACTTCCACAACCAACCAGCCTATGGCACAGGGCACAGGCTTTACTGGCATGCCTCACTACCCCGCCTATGGCATGGGCCCACCTACCACTGCGCTCCTTGAGGCAACTACTGCCAGTGAGCCGGTGGCTTCCAGCTCTGCGCCGCGTTGGTATGCGGCTGACCATCCCCATCCACTCCACGCCACGGGAACCTACATGGAAGTTCCTGGGTATGCTCCTGGGTGTACACCTGGGTATGCACCCCTGAGTGGGTTGAGGAGAGGACCAGAGTCTCTGGGAGGCAGGAGTAGAGGATCGGGAAGATCCTCCAACAGGTCCCTGACGCGGTCGGAGATCAACGAGGTGCTCCAAGGAGCCACTTCGAAAATCGTGAGCGACCTCACGCAAGAGATCAGGGAGAAACTGCAGCCCCTGATGATCCCGTCCCATGCGTCACCTACGACAGTGGGGATGTCACCCCACCGAGTACAGGCTAACCACCTGGCGGCAGGGTTGACGAATACCCTGGGGAGCCTGAGGAGCCGACCGATGCCGACTCCTGCAGCAGTACCAAGAAGCCCATTCGTCCCGAGGACAGCCCAGCCGCCCTACAGTCACGTGACGAACTCGACGAGGGCCGAGCTGGACCAGCTGGGGCTGACAGCCCTAAGGGCTATGGTGGACGTGGAGCCTTATGGCTCCAGTGATCTAGGCGGAGACCCCTCCGATGATGGGCCGCCTTCGATGACTTCTTCTTCGCCATAGGATGACGAAGACCCTGAGGACCCCGAGGACTCCAAGGGTAAGAAGAAGAAGAAGAAGAAGAAGAAGACCCGACGCCCTGAAGGACGCCGAGCTCAGGAGGCGAAGGCTATTGCCACCTCCAAGATAGTGGTGAACCTGCCTGAATTCACAGGCAAGGACCTCAGCGAGTTCGCTGGGAACTTTGGCCGGTTCCTACGACTGACCGGCCAAACCCACGCGAGTGGGCGAGTGAAGTGCGACCTGCTCCTGCAGTGCTGCAAACAAAGTACCTGGAGAAGCAGGTCAGGCAGATCGTCACCAACTCCGCCACCTTTGCCGACGTGTTGGTTGCCCTGGAGAGGCAGTACCCAACCTACGAGACCGACCTCTCCATCAGGGCCGAGATCCAGAACCTGCCCGTCCTGCCCAACAACCCCAAACCCGGCAGGGTCTCCGAGCTGTTGGCGGACCTGGACCACTGGGCTGGACGACTGACGCCCGGTTCCTACAGCAGCGACGACCTGCTGTCTTGGTTGTGCTCCAAGCTCCCCCGTGAGCTATGGGACAAGTGCCGTCTGACGGCTGAGCGCAAGGCTAGATCCCTCCGCTACGAGGATCTATGCGTGCTGCTCCTGGAGATGGCGCTGGAGAAGGAGAGCGACCAACACCTGAACCACTACCGTCCTGGTGGTGGAGGTTCTGGAGGCAAAGGGTACCAAGGGTCCCGACCTGGGCAGGGGACTACCCCCAAACACGCCCACGCCCGCCTAATGGAGAACGTGAAGGAGCTATTCTGGTGTGATGCCAGAGATGAACAGGGCCACCTGCAGCATGCCTCCGACTGCGAGCAGCGAGACTGCTTTGTTGTCCAGGGGAAGCAGCAGGAAAAGATCACCGGCGCCAAGGTGAAGATGCCGGATCATTACCGCTGCACCATCACGTGTGCATTCTGCGGTAAGCGGAAGCACTATGAGGACGAGTGCTACCATAAGCAACGCCTATCGGCGAAGCTTAAGGGGGAAGATCCTGGCAAAAGCTCAGGCAAAGGTGGAGGCAAGGCCAAAGGCAACGACTCCGGCAAGGGCAAGTCGAAAGGACGTGGTCAAGGTGGTCAAGACAAGGGTCAAGGCGGACGAGGAGGAGGCGCTAATCGCCAGAACGACAACAAGAACAAGGACAAGAACGGAGGTAACCCCAACCCTAATCCAGGGGGGAACTCCGAGCCCTCTGGAGGGCAGTCTGGACCTACCACACGCTCACAGACGCAGGCCCAGCAAGAACAAGGAGCCAAGCGTGAGCATGAAGGTGGTGACGACGGCAACGCCAAGAAGAGAAGCCGTTTCATGAGGATGGCCCGCAAATTGCGGAACAAGGGGTTCGAGGTGACCTGTCCCGCGGAGTTCTGACGGGGACGCTCTGGTGGCACTCAAGACCTGGTGTTTTGGGTACGTATCCGACTAGGGGGACGTGAATACCTGGGGGTACTGGATACTGGAGCCACAATATCGATAGTGGCCAAGAAAATTTTACCTTGTGGGAGCCTGAAGAACACCATGACCACCGCCGCTATACGGATGGGGGATGGACATGTGGTGCACAGCTGCGGGGACTGCGAAGTGGAGGTGCCTATGGGCTCCAGGACTATCGCCCATCGGTTCTATGTGATGGACACTGATGCCTTCGACTTTGTACTGGGTACTGACTTCTTCGTGCAGCACTCCCAGATACAATCCCTGACGCTGCAAGCGCCCTACCTCCTGTACGTGGACCACGGCAGTGGCAGAGAGTCTGTGCCACTGGAGCAGTCGGAACATACCTCGAGTTACCTGAGACTATCAAAGGGGGAGCCCTCGAACATGATGGCGGCCTCCAAAACTGAGGACTATCAACTATTGGGGGAAGTCCTAGACCAAGGTCTGAAGGAGTTGGGTTACTCTCGAGAAGACCTAAGTGTGGAACTGTTCGCCAGCGACAAGCAGCATGTACTGGACCTATACTGCAGCAAGGGGAAGAACTGCAGCTACAAATTTTACTGGCCCTCTTTCGGGATGGCCTACGGGAACCCCAGATTCAGTGAACTGGGGAAGGTGCTGACCAAGGTGGCCTTGGAACGTTCCCGTATGGTCCTGTGTTCCCCCGATTGGGGAGCCCATGGGGGCAACGAGTACTGGCGAACCCTCCTTGACAAGCTGACTATCAGCTCTGTGCGGTTACCTGATGAGGCCATCTACGTGCCTCTGGGACGCAAGACGCCCATTGGGAGGCCCGGATGGGGGAGTATGCTCAGCGTGGTGGACGGAAGTCTTACCACCATCCCCTGGGAAGACCTGGACCCTACTCTGGTCCAGGCTATACAACGAGAAAGCGATGGACTCGCCTTGGGTGACTTGAAGGATCGTCTACGACCTCAAGATGCTGTTGAAACTACACCCGGAGGAGATGAGTACGTCGTGACTGACACCAACGCCCCCAACTCTCCCTGTCATGTACCTGTTCCTGATGGAGTCTCTGAGTGTGGACTATCTGAGCTACCTAGCTCTATCCACTCAGACGACGAAACCTGGCACGACGCCTTCTTCGTGCAGACTGCGGTGGAAGAAGTGGAGAACGCCGAGTACGTCGCCCCACTAAAACCCCTACTCTCCATGAGGGTGGAAGACCCCGTGGACGAAGAGCTGGACCCTCGATCCAGGCTCAGGGAGTATGTGGATTCCAAGAGGAAGTTGGTGGCGAAAAAGCTATGCTACGCGAAGCCTACCCGCAGCTCGTGGCCACTGGAGCAAGGAGGTATGGGAGACCTATCCCAACTGAAGGAGGACCTCGAACAGAAGATCACCACCTGGCAAAGGGAGGTAGATCTCAAGCTCATGAAGAGCGTTTGGGGTGCCCATGTGAGGACCCCAGATGAGGACGACCTCTCGGAGGAATGTGTATGTGAACCCCCTAAAGCGTGCCTATGTTGCCATCGTCCACCGGAGATGGTTGAGCAAGACCTTCTGTATGCCTACCAAGGGCTGAAGGATGCTACCGCGGGCGAAGAGTCGGTGGAGGACCACCTCCCGACTTCTATCCAAGGGGCAAGCAACTTACACTCCGACGAGGATATGGAGGACAAGATCAAGGTACTGGACCCGCGGGTACAAAAGCTGATAAGGACCTATCTGGAGGTGTTCGGAGAACTACCCCCTCCAGCCTCATGTGACAAGCTGGTACAGATGGACCTCAAGCTGAAACCCGAGTTCGTGGGTCACAAGATCCGGAGGAGACCCTATCCGGCTCCTAAAGAGCAGGCCGACGAGATTGAGCGACAGATACAAGAATGTATCGACGCTGGCCTAGTCCTGGAGTACAAGGATGGGGACTACCCCCTACACTGCAGCCCCTGTTTCCTGGTGGCTAAACCTGGGTCTACAGCCAAACGGCTGGTAGTGGACTATGGAGAGCTGAACAAGAAGACGCTGAACCACTCAGGGTCCATTCCCAATATGGAGTCTACCCTGGAGAAGATAGCCTCCTGTCGCTACAAGACCAAGATGGACAAGCGAAGTGGATTCTGGCAAGTGGACCTGACGCCCAACGCGCAGGAACTACTGGCCTTCATCACCCCTCAGGGGAGGGTATTCAAGTGGAAAGTCATGCCATTCGGCGTGGCTAACGCCCCCGCTCTGTTCCAAGAGCTGATGAACAAGATCTTGTCCATCCTACGAAGGAGACCTAAGGTGCAGGAGCTCATATCCCGTGGGGCCCAGATGGAGGCTCACATCGACGATGTATGCCTCGGGACCAATACCCAGGAGGATCACCTAATCCTCTTGGGTGAGTTCTTTGCGGTCTGCCAGGAGAACCACACACGACTCAAGCTGGAGAAGTGTGAGTTCATGCAGGAGACCATGCAGTACCTGGGGTTTGACGTTGGCTATGGGTGGTGGACCCCAGCGGCCTCTAAGGCCAAACCCCTGATGGATGCCAAAGTACGACACGAAGACCCCAAGAAAGGACTTCATGATGTACGCAGTTTCATTGGGGCGTGCAACTTCTATCGCCGCCACATCAAAAACTTCACCTACACCAGCGCGGTACTGACTGACTTGATCAAGAAGAGTACTACTTGGCGCTGGGGCCCACAAGAGCAACAAGCGTTTGACGAGCTCAAAGACAAGGTAGCCAACGCTAAGTGCTTGGGCGTGCCTAGGGCACAAGGGGAGATTATCCTGGTGACCGACGCCAGCAATGTGGGCGGTGGTGGAACGTTGTTCCAGTGGCAAGCACTAGAGAAGGAGGAGTTCGACTCGGCCATTTCCCAATGGGGGACGGAAGGTCTCAACCGAGATGGAACCCTCAAGCACAGCTACCCTGACGACAAGTGGGTCCTAGTACCTCTGGGCCACTGGAACTGGAAGTGGAACCAGGCCAGGGGGAACTACTCTACCTATGAGCAGGAACTGCTCGCGGGTATGCTGGTGCTATCCTCACAAGCACGACTGTTGGGGAGTAACCCTGTGGTCTGGCTATGCGACCAAGAACCGGTCCGCAGTTTCCAGAAGGGCCCCCCACCTGAGAAGGCCAAGCTACGTCGCTGGTGGACCTACCTCAGTCAACTACGGCTGACGGTACACCATATCCAGGGAGTGAAGAACGAGTGTGCCGACTACATCAGCCGCAACAACTTCGACGCCCTGATTGGTGCCCGGTCTGAAGCGCTGGCTAAGGAAGCGTTCAGCCGTATGGACGTACACCTGGACCTGAACATGACCATGATACGCCCCCTGGATGGACTCCAACAATCGGAGTACCTACAGGAGTTTGGGGATATCTACCGGCGCCTGGAGAAACGCCTTGAACCCCTCCTGGTCAACCAAGACCAGTGGAAGCGGGACAAGAGCTACCTCTGGCACGAGGACCGCATCGTGGTGCCTAGTGACCGAGTCCCAGCGCTGCTGAAGTGGACCCATGAGTCCAGTGGTCATGTGGGTGCTGACCGTACCCTGAGGCTGTTCAAGCAGTGGTTCCACACTACGTGGACTGACGACCAGCTGCGGAAGACGCTCCTGCCTATCGTGGACAAGTGCCCGTGCAGGTCCTGTAAACCAGGGGATATCAGGGACAGAGGTCTCTACTCGACCCTGCCCATCCCTCACTGTGCTAACAGTGTTCTATATGTGGACTACACGGAGATGCCGAAGTTCGGGGGCTATGACTTCGCCCTCGTGGTAACCTGTGGGTTGACCAGGTTTACCAGGGTGTTCCCATGTACCAAGCACATTACCGGAGAGGAGACTATCAAGATACTCCTGGAGGAGTGGTTTTGTGTCTATGGGGCGCCCAAGGAGATCAACTCCGATGAGGACGTACGAGTACGCTCAGATACTGGCTGGTACAAGAGGGTCCTGAGGTCCCTCAATGTCCAGGTATCTACGGGGATTCCCTACTCTCACACGAGCAACCCCCTATGTGAGCGACAGATTCGTGTCCTGAAGGAGAACGTCAGGATATGGTGCAAAACTGAACGCACCAGAGACTGGGTGAGACTACTCCCCGTCATATCCTTGATGATGAACTCCCAAGAGAGTTCAGCTACTGGCTACTCGCCACATGAGCTATTCATGGGGCGCCCGGCATGGTTCCTACATGCCCCCTATCCAGAGGACACCCATTCTTCTGTGGGTGAATGGGTCCAAGAGCAACAAGCGAAGGTGGACAAGGCCAAGGCTATGCTCCAGAGAGTGAGGGAGCGTCAGTGGAACAAGAAGAACAAGCACCGTGTACCGGCCACCTACCAAGAAGGGGACTGGGTGCTGGTGCACCACAGTCGACTACCCGCCTGGCCACGCTCTACCAGCGATGACCCATACTTCGGGCCGTACAAGATCCTATCTGTGGATGGACACCGTATCACCGTGCGGTGTTCTCCCCGTCTAGGGGGGACCCTGGTGTGCGCCGCTCAACACCTGAAGCGCTACCATGATCCTGAAGACCTCTGTGGGGAGGAGTGGGAGCTGAACGACGAGGAAATCGCCGCTCTGGACCTACTGAAGCGGTACCCAGAACCCCATGGCCAGGTTACGGCATACAACCGGTCTCCGGTCCACTAACCCCATGCACGGCGTGTTCCGTGCCGTGAAGCCCCGCATCGGCAACCGATGCACCGCCAGCGGAGATTTGTGTATCAGAATATCAGGAATCAACAGGGTTTTATTTTCATATTGTTTCCGTCAATTTTTATGCTTCCGTTCCGATACTCACTGTTTTGACTGCTGGCGGTTGGTTCGCGACTTTACCGTAACCGCCAGTTTAACTGTTTATAATGGAAATTTTAACGTTATCCGCGACGAAGGCTCCAAAGTCGCCAGGAACTGCATGGATGCTTCCGCAATTTTCATAATTAATACTCGCAACCTTAATCCGAATTTTTCAGGATGTCGAAATCGGATTTTCGACTTCGACATCCCCGCACTTGATTTGACCTCTTTCGAGTGGACCTACGTGCTTCCGTATGCACGAATCAACTTCCCTTTTATCCTGCCCTCCATTTGTCTTAAAGATATGGGCAAAATAAAGTTGATTCGTGAGGCCACTTGTGAAGGTCATATCTCGTGCCGCTTGCGAGTATTGACGATAAGGAAACGTGGGATGTATTCACAATACTCCCGACGTAATTTAGGAAGCTTCATATGCCTTGCGTTTCTACACATGCGCGCTAGTGTAATGGATCATGGTCAAGAGGGTAGAGTTTGCGTTATAACTCTATGACCATGATATTGCGTGCGTTAAGATAACTTTCGAGTGTAGCGCGCAAGTGTTGGTGTTGCATAGGAACTCTCCTTGAGTTCCTATGAGCGATTGACACAAAGTTATGCCCTTGGAGGGGCATGACATATCGTGGTGGGAGCTACATTTTTGGGCAATATTTGGTATGTGCCATGTGTTGTGTTGCGTGCCCATTTGGCGGGCCCATTGCTCCAAGACAAGCCCGCCAATGGACCTCATATTGTGCAAGCCCCTTCTCCGTACTCCCTACGGTCAATTGCAAGCCTAACCTTCGTGAAGGGAAGCTTGTGTGGTGATCCCGAAGCGATGCGTTGGGAGCAAGGTGTGTATTTTACATTTTTCCATATTTTCATGTGCCCACTTGGGAAGCAGCGCTCGTAACCTTTCAAGGCGCCCCAAGTGGAGCACATATGTGGGATCGAAGGTCAATGGTGTCAAGTCATTGTGTTTAGAAGGATTAGTTGATTGCACGACCCAAGCCAAAGATATTATAATATAATTGTGCGCCTTTCAAGGCACTTTGGTTTGTCTTTGTGCCAATTTTGCCGTTTTTGGCCCGTCATGATGTCAAGTGGCGACCTTGTATCTCAACGTTGCGCTCAATTGACATCATGACCCAAGTATGATATGAGGGTACATGCTTCGGTGCCCAACATATCTTGGACCCTGCGAATAGCTCCTCTTAGGCTTGGCATACCGTGGCCGCCATGTTGGCGATTTGGGACTATCCCAAATCATGGGCTCACTTGGCGACCCTGCCATTCCCAATACCGGAGGAGTTGGGCGACGCCCCAAAGATATGTTGGACACATATGACTTGACATCAATCCTATGGCACACTCCGGTCCAAGTCGGGCACGTGCCTCAATTGCCCTAACCATGAGCGTGCGCAATTTTGGCCATTTTGAGCATTTTTCCACTTTTGCTGCCCGCCGTGCCCCATGTTCTAACCTTCGTGCACGCCGGACGCATGGACCAATGGACCATATATGACATGGGTGTTATGGGTAATGGTCCCCATGGTCCACACACCACGTGGGCGAAGCGGAGCCGCCTTCGTCAAGGCGCTAGGCCAAATTGAGTATGGGCAATTTTGCCATTTTTGCATTTGTGGACCCAATTGGGATCGTCACCACGCCGAGTGGCATGGAGATCTTTGAGAGCCAAGGGCATGGGAGTCTTTGTTGGACTCCCGGTGGATCACGTATGGAATGGCGGATCCGATCTCCAAGCCGGCGTGGAGATATACTATTGGGAGCACACCGAATTTTGGCTCATTTCAAGCAGCCAAAATGACCCAATTTTGGGACCCCAATTTCCCCCTTCGGTGTGGTCAATTGGCGGCCCCATTTCTCTAAGCCCATAGGGAGCCCGGACCTAAATCCAAGTTGTACACTCAGATATAAGTCCTAGGTCCTGCCTCCTACCCTGTGAGCCATTGGCCTCACCTTGGCCGAGTGAGCCGCGCGTGGGAATGACGCCAATTTTGGTGATTTTGGCATCATGACCCCACTTGACTCATCCGTGTTGCCCTGATGCCGGGACCTCAGAGGGAACCGGGTTGGGTGAGGGCTCCAGGGAGTTCGTACTCGAAGGGCATAGGGTCAGCTGCCTCGTCACTACCTCTGGCGGGTCCGGACGAGGGGTCAATTTTGGAGTTTTTCAAGCCAATTTCAGTTTGGGCTGAAACAGCCCATTTTCAGCTACCAACTCCTGGGTGATAATGGCGGGGCCATATCTCTGGCTCAGAGTGGAGTTGAGACCTGCTGTTGAGGGAGCATAGGGAGCCACTGTCGGTTGGCCTTGGAACCCATTGGTTCCCAGGAACTCGCCTGTGGCTGTGCGGGACACCTCTCCCATTGGCAGGGTTTCAGGGTCCGGACTGAGCAGGGCATGGGTTCTGTTTGAGCCCCCGCCCCCATCAGCCACTGAGAGGGTCGGACCTGGGATTGGGATATGAGTTGGGACTGAGTGTCTATGGTCCTGTGATGCCCTTGCCCCAGTCCAGTCTTAACCCCATGTGTACATATCCTGTTGTGTTGCTGTACATACTTTCGTTCCCTCTTTGCAGAGTGGCAAGGATTCTGAAACGCTTTGTCACATGACACAGGCGTATTGATGCCCTTGTGAGCGTAGTGCCTTGCCTGCCTGCTCACTTGTGCGTGTCACCGCAGCGTCCCGTGGCCGGCCCCCCACGGGAACGCGTCAAAAGCGTTTCACCGCCGCGGGGTTACCCAACCCTCGCGTGCCACTCGGGGCCACAGACCCCGAGCAGCGCGTCGCAGCAGCGCGGCGCAGCTCGCAGCTCGCAGCGCAGCGCAGCGTCTCGCAGCGCAGCGCAGCAGCTCGCAGCGCCACTCAGCGACAGCGCCGAGTTCGTCACGGAGCCCGCAGCGCCGTCCAGAACATCGTCCTGACCGCGCAGCGCCCGTGGAAGAGGTGCACAGACCAGGACTCCTGCCTCAGCCCCATCGGCCGACCCGGAGTCCCAACGGCCGACCAGTAAGGCCGCGTCAACCACCTCCACAACCACCGGCTGACCAGCACCAGCCGCACTTCCAATCCAGTGCTGCAGCACCCTCCCCAACAACCACAACCAGTTCGTTGAGGTGAACGAGTGCACATCAAGGACTTCAAGATCATCTACGCCCCCGCTGCCATGGTGAATTGGCAGGAGGCGGGTAGGACGTGGCCGCGGCCCCACCCCCATGCAGCACGCCTGCTGCGTGGGTTGGTTTGGGACCAGCATTACCGCCACAGCAACCCCCAGTGCGAAGGGGGCATGCCCAGGAGCTTCGAGCTCCGCACGGACATCGCCCCCGACCGCCTGCAGGCCGTGGAGGACTGGCTGCGGGCGGAGGGGTACGAGTACCGCCACCAGCAGAGGCGCTGGAGGGCGTGGACCCGGCCGGACAGGCCCGGGGAAGGGCTGCGTCCCGACGGGATTGAGGAGGACGAGGAGCCCAACGCCTACCCGTCGGGCGCCTCGATCAACGTCTCCCTGTGGGACGTGATCGAGAAGAAGTTCCCGGAACCGGGGAACGAGCGCAGGCTGCAGGGCGGCAGCAGCGCGTCTCCGGCGACGGAGAAGAGGTCCGCCGGGGACAAGAAGAGGGACCGGAGGTGGCGGGAGTACCAGGAGTCCCTGGCTGCCGAAGCCGCCCAAGGCGCCAAGGGCGGAACCCCAGCCCCCAGTCCCCAACGACCCAATGGTGGACGCCACCCCGGCTCCACCACCCTTGGCGACTACATCCAAGTCGCCAAGCAGACCCAGGCCAAGCCCCGTTCGCTGCTCCTGAAGGCCCGGCAGGCCTCAGCAGGCCCCAGCAGCGACATCGAGTCGGCCCACCGCGGGAGGACGCCGGCCGACCAGGCCAGCTCCAGCAGCAGCGTCGCTCCCGAAAGGGACGTGGCGCGCGCCTGTGAGCGCGCCTGTGGGGTGCCCTGCAACCGTCGGGTTGCCCGGCAACGGGCCAAGCAGTACAGCGCTGCTGTGGAGGGCGCCGCCGGCATCGCCCAGGAGGAGGCTGCGCAGTGGGCGCATGGCATGGCCATCCACACCCAGACCGTGGCGGCCATCGCGGCTGGACTCACGGCCGTGGCCGCCCATAGTGCAGCAACTGCCCGGGTCAACGGTGAGTTGGCGGCAGTCGACGAGGAAGCCCGCCTGACGCAGGAGGCCATTGCCTGCAAGGAGGCCGAGGTGAAAGCGCTGGCGGAGGCGCTTGCCCAAGAGAGGGCAAAGAAAGAGGCGGAGGAAAGGGCCCACGCCGAAGCGACGGCTAAGGCCCATGAGGATGCCGCCAAGAAGGAAGCCATCGAGGCCGCGCGACGGAAGGTCGCTGAGGAGAAGGCCAAGACGGAGGCGGAGCTGGCGGCGTTGGAGGCGCAGAAGGCGCAGCTGCTGCAGGCCCGGGAAGCCGAGGCGGCTCGTGCTCGGGAAGAGGCCGAAGCGCGAGCTGCCGCAGCCACCGCCGCCGCAATGGAGGAGGCAGAGGCCAAACTCCGCCACGAGACTCCCCCGGGAGGATCGCGAGTGGAGACCCTTCGGAGGCTTTTCGAAGGGGACGCCTCCTCCAGGATGAAGCTGGATGAGGCGGACACGGGCAGCAGTGGGAGCGGTAGCACCACCGCCCGTCGACGGAGGAAGGGCAAGGGGAAGACCCCCGAGAGGCCGCGGAGGCCAGCGGGTGGGCACCCCCACGACAGTGACCCCTTCTTCACCGCCAGTGACGGGGATGAACGAGGCCGTCGACATCGCCAAGTGGTGGCTTGGACGGGCGAAGGTGGCGGAGACGTCCCCATGGAAGGTGAGGATGAGGATCCCCCTCCTCCCTACCAGAGCTCCGAGTCGTCCGTGACCGAGACGCCCAGGTGGGGCGACATGGACGAGGATGACGACATGGACTTCGGCATCACGAGGAAGCGCCCATCCTCGGACCCACCGAGGCGACCCGGCGGAGACCCACCGGGACCCCCTGGCGGAGGACCCTCAGGACCCCCTGGAGGACGCCCACCAAGTGGACCCCCTGGAGGCGGACCACCGGGCGGGGGAGGACCCCCTGGACCGGGCGGACCTGGCGGAGGCCCTCCTGGAGGACCCCCTGGGGACCCCGACGACCCACCAGGGAACGGCGACCCGGATGCCACCTGGTGGTGGATTGTCTACCTCCGCAGGAGAGTCCAGTTGCTCGAGCTGGAGGTAGACACGGGCAAGAGCGAGATGGCTCGCATCTCCACGGTCGCCGCGCGTGCGCAGAAGAACCTGGACATCGCCAGGGCCGAGACCAAGTCGCTGACCAACGTCGTCAGCGGCCTGCAGGATAGGCTGGATGCGCTGGAAGCCCGTGGGAGGGTCGGCAGCGACCACCCACCCCTGGAGTCTGGCTCGTCGGACGACGGCTGGGGACCCGGACCAGGTCCAGGCAGACCCCACGCCCCCGGCGGAGCCCCCAGGAGTCGCCCCAGCGCCAGTGCCCCCTCTCTCACCGCCCCCTCTCACCACAGCGCGGGCCGCCGCAACGAGCGCGTGCCGCCCGGCAGTGGCAGTGAGGAATGGCGCGATGAGTGGCTCAGCGCGGACTACCACAACCGCCGTGCCCCACCGCGTACGCCTGTACGCCCCCGACGCCCGGCACCAGCCCCGGCGCCAATCCCCAGGGCTGGAGGACGTTATGGTGGACTCAGGGATGAGGTCCCCAGAGGAGACGTGGACTGGGATGTCGGCGAAGGTGAGGACCTGGACCTGGACCTGGACCTGGAGGAGTTCGACATCAGCCCGCCGCGTGGTGTACGACGGGAGGCCGCTGAACGCAGCCGCCGGCGCCGTGATGAGGATGCGTACATGGATGCCGTACGGCGTGAACATTTCGGTTCAGCGTACGTGGAGGAACCGCGGCGTAGCCACAGGGATTCCATGGAGGAGATGGACGTGGCGGCCGTGGGAGTCCGTGGGCGAGGCCGATGGGAACCTCGGTCGACCTCGCGGCCGGCGTTCATGGTCTCTAAGGCCGCGGACGCCGCCGTGTGGGAAGACTTGAAGGACATCAAGCCCCCCATGTACGATGGCAACCCCCTCAACCTCGACCGCTTCTTGGAGAAGCTGGACGATTGGGGGCTGGCCGTCACTGAAGACCAACCTCCCGCGGATGCGGAGAGATATGTCTTCAAACGGTTCAGGTACCGCCTGCCGGAAGTGCTCGGCGAGCTATACTTCGTGGCGACCAAGGAGGGGAAAATCAAGACCCTCAAGGACGCCAAGAAGTGGCTCAACGAGCAGGAGCGGGTGGACGCTCCGCAGGTGGCTGCCAAGCGCTGGAAGTCCATCAAGCTTGAGCATGATGGACGGGAGATCCGCCTACGAGAGTGGCGAGACTTCCGAGGGAAATACACCCTCTTCCGCCGCAACGTGGAGGATTGGAACGAGGGTGACGAGCAGGCTCGCCTGCTCTCCATGCTACCGGAAGCATGGATCAAGAGGGTCACCAAGGAGGAATCCAAGAGGGCCAAGTCCAACCACACGGTCAAGATGATGCTCCCCAAGGAGTATCATACGAACGTGGTGAGTTGGGCGAAGAAGAACGTGGCCCGGGATGTCAAACGGCACTCCCTGCGGAACGCTCTTCTCATCACCGTCTCGGGCGATCGCGAGAAGACCGCGATTTGGCGCCTTGACGACTGTGAGTTGAGCGGCCAGACCATCCGTCTGCAGCCCATCCCGGCGCGGATGAGCTGCGACGAGATCCTGGAGTGGGTTGGCGAGGAAGTACTCAAGGAGTACCGAAACCTCCACCACACCCGCGGGTTGAGGCCCGGCGACCGCGACGTCAACTACGTTGGCGAGGGCCCTGGCGGGGAATCTGCCATGGACCCAGCGGGAGCCGGCGGCGATGAGACTCTCGTCGACGATGACGACGACGATGAGCCCGCCGAAATGGCCCTGTGTGCCTTCGTGGCGAAGAACCTGAGCGCGGGGACCAAGCCAGCAAACTGGAAGCCCCTGCAGCCAGGTTGGAAGAAGCAGGAGAAGAGGGACCCTCGCCGTATTGGCGACCCTCCGCTGTCCTTTGGGGAGTTCGTACGAGCTCACCCGCAGGGCTGTTTCGTGTGTTATGGGAGGAAGAAAGGCTTCAACCATGACCACCGAACATGCCCCGTCCACAAGGCCGACACGGACGCTTACAAGAAGGCGCACGGGTCGAAGAAGCGTGCGCCCGCGGGTATCCGGGAAGCCAAGATGGAGGTGGACAAGGAAGAGCTGGCCAAGCTGATGTCGTCGGTGGGGACCGAGTTGGCCAAGGAGATCCAGGAGATCAAGAGGAACTGGGTCCCCAGATCAGACAACAAGAACAAGGAGAACAACCAGAATGACCAGAACAAGGACAAGGACAAGAACAAGGGTAAAGGAGGAGGTAAAGGGGGAAGAAGGAAGGGCGTCAACGACGTTGAGGCCGAGGAGAACACCCCCTCTTCCACAACCGACGCCCCCTAGCGGAGCCCCTGCAGCCAAGGGCCCCAGCTAGGGCGGTCGCAGGATGGTGACGTGGGAAGCGCCGAACCATCCCTGTTGGGAGTCGGTAAACACAAGGGGACAGCCGCGGGCGGAAGGCCCGGTCCGGCGCCCAGTCGCGGAGGCGGGGTGAGGGCAAGTGAAGGCACGAACCCTTGCACCCGTCCGTCCTTCGCGACCAAGAACGTGTTTGATGTACTACAGGATCTATCCGAGAGTATCGGAGGATCACCCGGACCGCAGCTGGATGCTGCAGATGGGCAGCCTGAGCCCATTGTCCACGACCTGCACCAGTCGCTTGTGGAGCTTCTGGAACGGCCGGAGATCCTGAGTTTGCACGCCGTGCGCCGTGTCGGTCGCGAGCGGCAGTTGCATCTTAAGGTCCGTGCCTTATGCGGGGAAGTGGAAAAGGTTTTCGACGTGTTGGTCGACACGGGAGCTCAAGTCAGCTTGGTCAAGGCTGGCCTACTTCCACCAGAGTGTCTGACCGACAGTCGGAAACCTGTCAGGCTGAAGGTGGCGAACGGCCAGTACATGGGGGGAGGCACGAAGGAAGCGGCCATTGGGCTGCAGTTCGTGAACCATCGTGAACTGAGCCGCCCAGACCTCGGCAAGGAAATCCTCCTGCACGGTAGCTTCTACGAGGCCGAGATGGACTGGGACATGATCGTCGGGTACGACTTCATGATGGAGACGGACTCCGGCGTCCTCCCGGCCCAGGCTTCCATGACCCTGTACCAGGACGACCAACTCTCGTGGCTTTCGTCACCTGAACACCATGTGGAATGCCAATGGATCCACCCCGAACGCAATCAGCTCGAAGTGGCCGCGCTGGACACTGAGCCCACTGGGCCAGCAAACCAGGAGTACGGCGTAAGGCCGGAAGTGGCGAACCGAGTGGTCGCGGACCTGGGAGCGTCGGATCTGGCCCTGGATGCGTTCTCTTCAGGAACCTCCGCCCATCTGCGGGTATGTGAGAAGTACTGGAGCGCCCAGGACTCCGCGTGGAAGAAGCACTGGGGTCCGCATCAGGGATTGATGTGGATCCATTGCCCCCGTTGGGACATTCCAAGAGCGATAGCGAAGATTCGCAAGGACCGCTCCAAGGCAGTGCTGGTTGTTCCTATGGGATGCACCGAGGAGGAAAGTACCCGACATTGGGTAGCCTCATTGACCAACATGACCTTGAACAAGGTCGTCCTACCGGCTGGAGAGAGTGTCTATCAGGACGCTAAGGGACAGCCCATGCCACCCCAGAGATGGCCAACAGAATTCCACTATGTGGATGGGGGCCTTGATCAGGCCGACACCACGGACTTCGTGTGTGTCAACCGCATCATAGCAGAGCCCTGGCGGCAATGCTTTGCGGTTCCCCCTGTTGACATCGAAGAATCGGACTCCGAAGACCCCCTCACTGAAGAGGAGTGGGATCTGGTTCAGGGGTATATGGATCAGCCCTTTCACGACTGGGGAAACCAGCGTGAGGGCAAAGGCCAGGACAAAGCCTGGTGGGAAGTGGACTCAATCGTCTCCGGTTCCTATGACGGGAATACCTTCGTCCAGAGGGTGCTGCATCACATGTCCAGCCAAGACGAACCGCCTGGCGGTAACCCACCCACCTACGGCGATCTGTTCCGAGGCAAGACCAGGGATGGCCCTTTGGGCCACCTGGGAAGACCACCTGAGCCGAAAGCGAGCGGGGTCGCTACCCCTCAAGTAAGCTCCGTGGTTCAAGTGCCCGGAAAAGCCAAGGCGGAGTCCGATGACTGCCCCAAGATCCAGGCGTTGAGGGCCAGGCTGAAGCAGAAGTATGGCGAGACCTTCTTCAGCGGAAAGCCTGTGTTCCCCCCACCGGTGCGTGGACCGTATGGCGAGGCCAAGATACGACTGAAGCAGGACCCCCGTGTGTATCGTCACCGGGAGTTTGCCCTGAGGGGCGAGAGGAAAGAGGCCATGGAGAAGATCCTCCGTGACTTCATCCAGAGAGGCTGGCTTGAGCCGTGCCACTCCGAGTGGGCCTCTCCCTGCTTCGTCGTCCCCAAGAAGGTTGCCGGTGAGTGGCGGCTCGTGGTCGACTACCGCGGCCTGAACACCCAAACGCAGCACGACAGCTATACGCTGCCCCTCATTGAGGACATGCTGCAAAAGCAACACCGGCGGAGGATCTTCACGGTGATTGACCTGAAACATGGTTATCATCAGATGCCTCTCGCCGAAGAGTCCCGTGCCTGCACAGCCATGAGCACCCCACTTGGACCTCTCCAGTGGAAGGTGATGCCTATGGGCGTTACCAACGGCAATGCGGCTTTTCAGCGGATGCTGGAGAACCTGCTTGAGCCGGTGCGCGACTGTGCGGACCCCTTCGTGGACGACGTGATCATCGCGTCCGGGGACCCCAGCATGAGCTACGAGGAGCTCCTGGAGGCACACGAGAGGGACGTCACTCGAGTGCTGGACCTTCTGGTTCGGCACAAACTCACGGGCAGCAGTGACAAGGCCACCATTGCGGTAAGCGAGGTGGTCTTCGCTGGCCACGTAGTTGGGAACGGGCAGCGAAAGCCCATACCTGGCAAGGTGGCTGCGATTGAGCACTGGGAAAAGCCCAAAACGGTCTCTGAGCTACGGGCGTACTTGGGGTTCTGCAATTACTACTCGGGGTATATCAAGATGTATGCCGAGTATGCAGCCCCCATGACGACCATGCTCAAGGGCAACCGAGAGGAGACCAAGAAGGGGTCCAAGAAGGCTCTGGTCTGGACTGAAGAGTCTGACCGTGCCTTTGAGGGGATGAAGCAGGCGCTGCTATCCGCAGTGGGTCTGCACCTCGTGGATCCCGACCGAGGGTTCGTCCTGCGCACCGACGCTTCCGACTACGCCATTGGCGCTGTGTTGGAGCAAGTGCTTGACGATGGGAGGCACGTGCCCGTGGCCTTCTGGAGCCGAGTCCTGGCGGAAGGCCAGAGACGGACGTGGACGCCCCGTGAAAAGGAGGCGTATGCCATCGTCATGGCTCTCAGGAAATGGGCTGGGTACATAGCCCTCCATCCCGTCACCGTCTGCACCGACCATCAGAGTCTGCAGTCGTGGCACAAAGAGCACGTGGACACCCCCTCTGGTCCCGCCTCCCGACGGGCAAGATGGCATGAGACCTTGGCCAAGTTCGACCTTACGGTTGTTTACATTCCTGGAAAGGATAACACCGTGGCGGACTGTCTCAGTAGGTGGGCCTATCCCGCCAGCAAGGGCATGCAGGATATCTCTGCCCATGGCGATGAGGCTGAGACCGCTGAAGCCAAGAAGATCATTGAAATGGAGCGCCTGATGGAGGAGGAGGATGTTAAATGCTTCGTCGTCATGGCCGCAGATGCCCCCCTCGCTTCGAGGGTGAGCAGAACGGTCAGTGTACTCGCCCCTGTGGGTGCCGCGGGCGGAAGGCCCGGTCCGGCACCCCCTGTGGGAGTGGAGTCCGACAAGCACCTCTTCCCAGAGTCTTGCCTCCAGGACGACTGGACCGACGATTACGCCAAGTCTGAGGCCTTTGCGGCCGAGTATAGGGCTGTGACCGACCCTGATGACGGGCAGAAGTGGCCAAAGGGGCTGACTGAGGAAGATGGCAAGCTCTACCGGAATGGTAAGCTGCTAGTCCCAGAGTCCCGGGTGCTCGAGCTGTGTGAAGCTTGGCACCACCACATGCTGCACCCAGGGGTCAAGAAGCAAGCTCTTGACATGCAGCGTCGGTTCGAGATCGACCATATCGTTCTCTACACCGCCATCAAGAAGGTCAGGAAGGGTTGCTCGGTCTGTCAGGCCTGCAATCCCGACAACCGGAACGTCAAGGGGGAACCCCAATGGACCCCGGTTCCTGACCAGCCCATGGAGAGCGTGGCCATGGACGTCTTCTCCATGCCCGAAGTGCACATTGGCAAAGAGACCTTTGACTGTGTGGTTCTCTGTGTGGACCGCCACAGCGGCTACGTTGTAGCCGTTCCGGCACGCAAAAAGGGGTTGCTTGCCAAGGAAGTGGCAGTCATGATGATTCGTCATTGGCTGACCGTCTTTGACATCCCCCGCACCATTTGCAGTGACCGAGGGCCCCAGTTTACTGGTGGCTGGTTCAAGGCCATGTGTTCCCTGATGGGAACACGACACGCCAAGAGCGTCGCCTATCTCAGCCGGTCTAACGGCCGTGCTGAAGTGGCTGGACGGCAGCTGTTCGAGAAGCTGCGCAAGATCCACATCACCAATCCACGGCGGAACTGGTTCGAGGAGATGTGGCCTGCTCTGAAGGCCCATCATGACACCCCCACTCCGGGCGGTTTGTCCCCTCACCAGATTCTGTTTGGCAGGGACCCCCTGGGTAGGGGACTTCCCTTGTCTGGTGATGGCATGGCTATGGATGCCAAGGAGTTCTTCGCGCGGCAAGAGCAAACGGCGCGGGACATCCGCCAGCAGCTTGAGAAGGAGCATGCTGAGCGTCAGAAGTCCGCCCCGAGCTCGACAGCGCAGAAGTTCAGGGTGGGAGACCCGGTGTGGGTGATCAGACCCCGCCCCATGGGCACCCACCGCACCAAGACCTGGTTCACACCCGGCGAGGTGGTCCGCAGGATTGGTGAGGACACCTACCGCATCAAGGTGGGTCACGGACAGTTCCGGGAGCGCCACGAGAGTCAACTCCGTGTGCGGGAACCCGACCTCCGTGGCCGACATGTGTCCCTGGACTACGCCAAGCATGAGGCTATGCTGAGCAGGACGACTATACTGTCGAGAAAATCCTGGCTCAGCGTCCGAAGGCCTCGGCACCTGGAGGTCTGGAGTTCAAGGTTCGTTGGCGAGGCTATGGGCCGTCCCACGACACCTGGGAACCAGTCTCCTCGTTTGTGCCGCGGGTCAATACTCCCTTCATGGAGTACATCCGCAAGCACAAGACCAAGATCCACGTTTCGGACTTGGCAGCACTCACCCGGGCGATTGCAGCCAGGGGTGCCTGATCAGCGCCCTGAGCTCTCCCCTGATGTGTTATGAGCGCTTGTGAGGCCGACGAATCGTCCCTTACTTGCTTGCTCTCTTCCATCTTTCGGTGACGGAGTGGCCATATACCCCCCCCTGCTGTATCCAGAGGCGGATGGCCCCTCTCTTCTTCTATTCGCCACTCACCCCCCTGCTGAATCCTTGGGAAACCAGGTAGGGCGACTGACCTTCATTTTTCTGAGCTCTTGGGGCCTTGAAGCCCATACGACGTTGCGCAACGGATGCCGCTGTCATCGGCATTGCGATTTTTGAGTGTGTGATCTGGTTCCATGGCATTTGCGGAATCCAGACCAGTCGACGTGTGTCTCGAGACTATATATGCCTGATCTCAGGCGTTATCCTGTCCATCCTCCTGCATTTGCCTTATCCTGACCGTGGCGTGGTTTGGCACTCTGTTCTGAGTGTGTTTACACGCCTATTTACCCAAACTGTTGCTTGCTTTTCTGCCCTCCAGGATATGTGCATCTGTATGTTAAGTGTCATCAGCCCATCGCTGAGGGATGGACTGGTTTTTCACCACGAATCGGGATACAGAGGCGCCTTGAGTCGCCGTGTACATATCCTTACAGCCTGGTCCAGCCTGGACCAGTACTGGATTACAGATTCTACTGTTTGAGTGCCCGTGATACCGTGTTGCCCTATTCGCTGTGATGTGTGGAGATCCTGATGGCGCCAGGCGGGAAGCCCAGTTGCCTGACTACACTCCCAGCGGTCCGCCACTGTCAGTCCCAGTGTGAGCCTACCGATTTGCAGACGCACTTGCATTCGGATGGCGGCCTCCGGTGCTCCTGACCTCGGTCAGTCTGCCTGGGAAACTGGTGGTTTGAGGAGTCGACGCCTCCGCCCACACTGCATGAGGACTCCCTCATGTATGGCCACGCTTCGTGGTAGTAGGGCGAGGGAAAAGACGGCCTTGATGCCCGATCCCTTCAGGAGGAGTTCCCTTACGATTTGGGGTTCGTAAGGAGTTCGACTATGGCATTCTGGACTCGCGTCGTATGGATATGGACATGGTGCGCCCGAGGAGGGACCCGTGGGGACTCTCCCCAGTCGGCGGGCCTTGGGAAGCTTGGGGTAGCCTGATGGATCTTTGTGGTCGCTCTCGACTTGTGGGGCCACCTCGGCCGTCGTGTGACGCCTATGTTGGCCGTGTATGCCACTGCCACTGTGGTGGTGACCGTAGCAGCCGGCACCCGGTGCGCCTGGTATGGGTTAACGGGTCCTTTGGATGCCGAACAATCGCCGCCAGGACCCGGGACTTGATACTTGATACTATACATGTGCTACGAGCTGTTACAGCAGCATACCTATCCCACTGTGGGATACCTATCTTACTGTGACATACTGAAGTGAGGATGTGACACACCCCCCCCCCCCTTCAGGAATTGGTCCTGGGTACCCGCTGCCATGCGTCGGTGTTATCGAGCCCCCCCAGGGTTTGCTCTAAGGAGGGGGGTGAAGCGGTACCCAGAACCCCATGGCCAGGTTACGGCATACAACCGGTCTCCGGTCCACTAACCCCATGCACGGCGTGTTCCGTGCCGTGAAGCCCCGCATCGGCAACCGATGCACCGCCAGCGGAGATTTGTGTATCAGAATATCAGGAATCAACAGGGTTTTATTTTCATATTGTTTCCGTCAATTTTTATGCTTCCGTTCCGATACTCACTGTTTTGACTGCTGGCGGTTGGTTCGCGACTTTACCGTAACCGCCAGTTTAACTGTTTATAATGGAAATTTTAACGTTATCCGCGACGAAGGCTCCAAAGTCGCCAGGAACTGCATGGATGCTTCCGCAATTTTCATAATTAATACTCGCAACCTTAATCCGAATTTTTCAGGATGTCGAAATCGGATTTTCGACTTCGACATCCCCGCACTTGATTTGACCTCTTTCGAGTGGACCTACGTGCTTCCGTATGCACGAATCAACTTCCCTTTTATCCTGCCCTCCATTTGTCTTAAAGATATGGGCAAAATAAAGTTGATTCGTGAGGCCACTTGTGAAGGTCATATCTCGTGCCGCTTGCGAGTATTGACGATAAGGAAACGTGGGATGTATTCACAATACTCCCGACGTAATTTAGGAAGCTTCATATGCCTTGCGTTTCTACACATGCGCGCTAGTGTAATGGATCATGGTCAAGAGGGTAGAGTTTGCGTTATAACTCTATGACCATGATATTGCGTGCGTTAAGATAACTTTCGAGTGTAGCGCGCAAGTGTTGGTGTTGCATAGGAACTCTCCTTGAGTTCCTATGAGCGATTGACACAAAGTTATGCCCTTGGAGGGGCATGACATATCGTGGTGGGAGCTACATTTTTGGGCAATATTTGGTATGTGCCATGTGTTGTGTTGCGTGCCCATTTGGCGGGCCCATTGCTCCAAGACAAGCCCGCCAATGGACCTCATATTGTGCAAGCCCCTTCTCCGTACTCCCTACGGTCAATTGCAAGCCTAACCTTCGTGAAGGGAAGCTTGTGTGGTGATCCCGAAGCGATGCGTTGGGAGCAAGGTGTGTATTTTACATTTTTCCATATTTTCATGTGCCCACTTGGGAAGCAGCGCTCGTAACCTTTCAAGGCGCCCCAAGTGGAGCACATATGTGGGATCGAAGGTCAATGGTGTCAAGTCATTGTGTTTAGAAGGATTAGTTGATTGCACGACCCAAGCCAAAGATATTATAATATAATTGTGCGCCTTTCAAGGCACTTTGGTTTGTCTTTGTGCCAATTTTGCCGTTTTTGGCCCGTCATGATGTCAAGTGGCGAGCTTGTATCTCAACATTGCGCTCAATTGACATCATGACCCAAGTATGATATGAGGGTACATGCTTCGGTGCCCAACATATCTTGGACCCGGCGAATAGCTCCTCTTAGGCTTGGCATACCGTGGCCGCCATGTTGGCGATTTGGGACTATCCCAAATCATGGGCTCACTTGGCGACCCTGCCATTCCCAATACCGGAGGAGTTGGGCGACGCCCCAAAGATATGTTGGACACATATGACTTGACATCAATCCTATGGCACACTCCGGTCCAAGTCGGGCACGTGCCTCATTTGCCCTAACCATGAGCGTGCGCAATTTTGGCCATTTTGAGCATTTTTCCACTTTTGCTGCCCGCCGTGCCCCATGTTCTAACCTTCGTGCACGCCGGACGCATGGACCAATGGACCATATATGACATGGGTGTTATGGGTAATGGTCCCCATGGTCCACACACCACGTGGGCGAAGCGGAGCCGCCTTCGTCAAGGCGCTAGGCCAAATTGAGTATGGGCAATTTTGCCATTTTTGCATTTGTGGACCCAATTGGGATCGTCACCACGCCAAGTGGCATGGAGATCTTTGAGGGCCAAGGGCATGGGAGTCTTCTTTGGACTCCCGGTGAATCACGTATGGAATGGCGGATCCGATCTCCAAGCCGGCGTGGAGATATACTATTGGGAGCACACCGAATTTTGGCTCATTTCAAGCAGCCAAAATGACCCAATTTTGGGACCCCAATTTCCCCCTTCCGTGTGGTCAATTGGCGGCCCCATTTCTCTAAGCCCATAGGGAGCCCGGACCTAAATCCAAGTTGTACACTCAGATATAAGTCCTAGGTCCTGCCTCCTACCCTGTGAGCCATTGGCCTCACCTTGGCCGAGTGAGCCGCGCGTGGGAATGACGCCAATTTTGGTGATTTTGGCATCATGACCCCACTTGACTCATCCGTGTTGCCCTGATGCCGGGACCTCAGAGGGAACCGGGTTGGGTGAGGGCTCCAGAGAGTTCGTACTCGAAGGGCATAGGGTCAGCTGCCTCGTCCCTACCTCTGGCAGGTCCGGACGAGGGGTCAATTTTGGAGTTTTTCAAGCCAATTTCAGTTTGGGCTGAAACAGCCCATTTTCAGCTACCAACTCCTGGGTGATAATGGCGGGGCCATATCTCTGGCTCAGAGTGGAGTTGGGACCTGCTGTTAAGGGAGCATAGGGAGCTACTGTCCGTTGGCCTTGGAACCCATTGGTTCCCAGGAACTCGCCTGTGGCTGTGCGGGACACCTCTCCCATTGGCAGGGTTTCAGGGTCCGGACTGAGCAGGGCATGGGTTCTGTTTGAGCCCCCGCCCCCATCAGCCACTGAGAGGGTCGGACCTGGGATTGGGATATGAGTTGGGACTGAGTGTCTATGGTCCTGTGATGCCCTTGCCCCAGTCCAGTCTTAACCCCATGTGTACATATCCTGTTGTGTTGCTGTACATACTTTCGTTCCCTCTTTGCAGAGTGGCAAGGATTCTGAAACGCTTTGTCACATGACACAGGCGTATTGATGCCCTTGTGAGCGTAGTGCCTTGCCTGCCTGCTCACTTGTGCGTGTCACCGCAGCGTCCCGTGGCCGGCCCCCCACGGGAACGCGTCACTACAAGGGGCTGCCAGCCCTATGGAAGTTGAAGGTGAACTCCCCGACATGAACGCCGAGGAGATGGCTAAGGAGGGCTTCTACCTGGTGAAGTCTGTCCTACGCCACCGCTATCGCCAGGGTTGGCGCTTCCTCACCCTCTGGGAAGGGTTTTGAGTCGAAGAGGCCACCTGGGAGCCCTTCTCTGCATTTGTTCTACCTGAGGGACGCCTAAACTCAGTTCTGGTTGACTACTTGTCCCAGAACAACCTTGGTGAGTTGTTGAGGCTCGCTGAGATGCTTGCCTCCAAGAATAAAGCTAGGGACTGAACCTTACCCTTACCTGCCAAAGCGTATGTGTGAGTGTGCTAGTCCTAAGGTCCTGAGAGCAAGCCGCAGAAGTGGTGTCCTAATTATACCCAAGTCTGCGCCCTTGCTGAACCTGGAGGGTTGGCTTATTGATGCCACGGGGTACGCCCCGGGTCTCCCCTCCCCTATGCGCCCAATTTCTGTGCTGGCGCAAAACCTTGGGGGAATACCCAGAGTGTTAATCCAGGTATTGTTTTCCCTACCTACCTGTCTACTACAGGGAGGGGTGGCCAAAAGCTATGAAGGCATGCAAAACGCCTGTTTGCTATGTGGCCAAAAACACTAACCTAACCCACTGTCACAGCCCACCAACCCAGCTAAAATTGCAGGAAAAGGGTGGGACAGTGACACGCCCCCTACAGGTCCTACACACCCTACAGTGGCACCATCGTGGTGGGCGAGCGCTGGGCAACTGGCTCTAGCCCCCACGCAGGACTACCACTCCTACACGCACACTCTACTTGGCGTTGCGAAGAGGAAGTTCTCGAGGGTCCTAGCGACCCACCTGTGAAATGACAAGAGAACACAGCGCTGCTAAGCAACTGTGGCCTCACAGGGGACGCCACAACGCGTTTCCCCTGCAAGGGCTTGGAGGGAAGGAGTGCTCTCGTGTGCAAGGCGCAGATGTCGATGAAGTCGGACTCCCTGCTCTGCCACAGGCGGAGCGGAGTTACTTGTTTGTGTGATCTGCGCCCCTGTTTAGCAGGGCATAAAAAAATGCTGCTGCACCACTCACCCTACCTGCCCACCTGTAAAACAAAGGCAAATGAAAGGGCGTTTGCGGCGGAGGAACCAAGGCACACTCCAGGTATTATACCCTTCTCAGTGTGCCCTATAATACGCTGTCCGCAAACACGCTGCATGGAGCAGCTACCCTTGTCAAGCAAGCAAGCGTTAAGGGACTCCTCAGGTTCTCTTAAAGAACGTACCGAGGAGCCCCTGGGTAGCCTAAACAAGGTTTACCGTGCGCACTTCGCGTGGCCTACCCTTTAATGCGTGTGTGCATGCACGACTATGCACAATCACGTGGGCAAACCTGCCCATCTCCACAACAATCTTGACTCCACCAGGGGGTGGCCCCGCCTGGGCGTACCTACCTTACCTACCGCTGGGAAGTGAAGCAAGGAGAGAAAACAAAAGGGGCGCACGCGAAGAACGTTGCTATGCACTTGTGTGTATGACTAATCACCCTGATCTGACCGCTAATCATCTGCAATCTTTCTAATCAATCCCTCTACCGCGTCCTATCGTGGTTATCGTTGTTAACGCTGCTACACGACTCGGTCACGGAGACTCGAGACGAGCAATGTGTATGCGGCATGCAAGACGAGCATACCTGTAGTTTATACCTGATTCATTGAAGTCTTTTCAATTGATTTTCGAATTCTTGAATTTTTGAAGCTTCTATTAGTGTGGGTGGAATCTGTATGTTTGTTTATTAATGTGTGTCTCGTCATTTTCAAGACTACGTGATACATACGTTTATAATTCCATTATTTTTCCATTTTCCGGCGCTTCGCTAGGAGCCGCTCCTGCGCGCCGCCATTTTGTACGTATGAATTTCTGGATTTAAAAAATCCAGAGATGACTATAATTTCTATAAAAATGTGCTGAAGATGCACAATTGGATTCTGCTCAGGTGTGTCGTTTCAGAAAAATTCTGCGCCGTCATTTGACGGATTTTGGTGTCGTCGCTTCGTTTTTGCGTGGATTCGTCCATAATTCTCCCATTCCTGCCTCTGCAGATACCCACGCGCAGCCTCGCTGAGTAGGCCGTGTTCGGGCCGAAACGCAGGTGCCTGGAGAGACTGAGCAGAACCAAGACCCCACCAAGGGGCAAATTAATTTCTTTTCGACTCCCTACGCCCTAAGACAGGTCACAGGTCGCCAGCAGGTTTACGAGAACCCATGCGAGTGTGTATAATGTGTCTTGCGTTTGGGTTGTGTCGACGCTGCGTCTTGGAGGAAGGGATGCATATGCACATGTTTGGCATGCTCCCAATCTAACCCAACCAAGCCACAGGAGCCCCGGCAGCGCCAAGAGCGCTGAGTCTCCTGTAGGAAACTGTACAATCAGAGCAGCAAAAGGACGCCAGCCATGGTGAGCGCCCATTTTTCGGTGTGAGGGAGACTGTAGGTATTTTAAAGTAGATGTGGAAACCAAGGAAAGGCCAAGAAAAATTCCCTTTTTCCTAAAATGCGACAGTGGTGGCCACCACAGCACAAGGGGGGAGTAAGAAAAAGTGCTTTTCCATTGCTTTGGGACATACTCTAGTTGTATTAGAGATGCACTGAGCATCCATGCATCTTTATCTTAGTATTGGTCCAGCCAAAAGTGGTGAGAACACATTTTGACCTATGGAACCAAACACCCAATCAGGATATTGAGTGGACCCCTTAATCCCCTTTCAATCAGAAGTAAAACATCTTTTCCTGAGTTGACTGAGCACTGACATACCTAAGGTAGAACCTATGAATTTATCTATGTTTTTCCATGAATACTTATCTGCCCTAGTGGTATGCACCATAGGGGGTTAGGCACCTCTTTTTGAGAGGTCCTGGGTTCAATTCCTGGTCAGCCTAACTAAGTAGGAAGATCCCATGTGAGTAGGAAGATCCCATGTGACATGGCAGTGACCTCATCGCCACATACCATGCCACCTCAGCACATATGGGACCCAAAACAAAGAGTGCACATCTCCTAAGATGGACTATGGAGAGAGAGTGATCCTGAGGCAGTTTTCTAACTCTTTTCCCAAAACATTTCAGCTATCTCTGTGAATATGCATTCATGTGTATCCTGAGTTGCAGTTTCTGTGAATATCTAATCATCTTTCACTGTTTACACTGCAGCCCTTCATGCTTTGATCCTGAATTACCTTCTCCTTGCATACTATTGGCTTGGGCTATCCTGGATTGAGTTGGCTTTACTGTATTTCAACAAACAAAAGCTTTTCATCATCCAAAACCAGCAGCAGGACACCCTACAGCAACAACAAGCAGCAGGAGAAGCAAAAACACAGTGCTGAAAACACTATAAACTTTTCTGGCGCCCGTGGCCCGTGCGGGGTTCTTCCCTCGCTTGCGCGGCGTGCTGGGGGTCGCGGCGTGGCCGGCCGAGGCGGTGGCGAGGCCCGCCGGGGCCGCGGTCGCAACTCCTCGCGCGCCCTCCTCGTTCTCCACTGCTGCTGTGGTGGCCGCCGGCGAGGTGCTTGTGGCCCGTGCGGGGTCCGTACCTCGCTTTCGCGGCGTGCTGGGGGTCGCGGCGTGGCCGGCCGAGGCGGTGGCGGGGCCCGCCGGGGTCGCGGCCGCAACCAATCGCGCGCCCTCCTCGCTCTCCTTCGCTGCTGTGGCGGCCGCCCGCGAGGCGCCCGTGGCCCGTGCGGCGTCCGTCCCCCGCTTTCGCGGCGCGCTCGGGGTCGCGGTGTGGTCGGCCGAGGCGGTGGCACGGCCCGCCGGGGCCGCGGTCGCAACCCCTCGCGCGCCCTTCTCGCTCTCCTCTGCGGCTGCGGCAGCCCTCGGCGATGCGCCCGGTTCCTGCGCCGCGGCTATCCCCCGTGTCGGCGGCGTGCCGGGGGCCGCGGTCGGGGCCGCGGCGTGGCTTGCTGGGGCTGCGGTCTCCGCTTCCTGCGCGTCTGGGGCCCCCTCCCGGGGCGGGGCGGCGGGGCTTGCTGCTTGGGCGGCGGGGGCAGTAACCTCGGCTGGCTCAGGCTCTCGGGCCGGCGGCGGCGGCCCGACCAGCACCGCCGCCTCCGCCAGCCTCCGCACCTCGCGCTCCGCGAGGGTCTCCCCCGTCCACTCCGGGGAGGCGGGGGAGCGGGAGCGGGACCGGCGGTGGTGGCGGTCGTCCCGCTGGGGGGAGCCATCGGAGTCTGCCATCACTGTTATCCTGGTAGGCATGCGTGGTGGCAGGCGCGCCCTTCCCACTACCTCCTGGTGCATCAGTGCTGTGCCGTGGGCAGTGTCGTGTGGTGCTCTGCGGGGGGGAGGGGGGGAGGGGGTGGGGGGCCGGCTGTGGCGTCAGCCCCGCACGGCCGGGGGCCGGCGGCCATCGATCGGCACTGGGAGGGGAGGCGGGGGAGCCACGCGGCCCACGCGTCGCGCCATAGCTCCCAGTCTGGGGCGGGGCCCAGGGCCCTGGGCCCCCGGGCGTCGTCGAGTGGTGTCGGGGGGAGCCGCACCAGGTGGACCCCCGTAACGGCGGTGACCTCCTGTGTTCGCAGGAAGGTGTGTACTCCGTCCCGCGCCGCGGGCGCCGGGAGGGGGGGGCGGGGTACGGGTGCTCCCCCATAGAGGTGGGTGGGGGTGATCCCCAGGACCCGCCCCGGGTCCCCGCGGGTTGCGATGACGAGGAGGAGCAGGGGGGTGCCAGGGCACTCTTGCCAGAGGACCTGCCCCCTGTGGTGGGCACCCCTGGTTCTGGAGAGGGGGGGGGACAGGTCTGGGTTAGCCCAGCCGCGGGGCGCGTGCGTCGCCGGCGGGAGGGCGGCCCTGGACCTGGTGTTCTGGGTACCTATCCGACTAGGGGGACGTGAATACCTGGGGGTACTGGATACTGGAGCCACCATATCTATGGTGGCCAAGAAAACTTTACCTTCTGGGAGCCTGAAGAACACCATGACCACCGCGGCTATACGAATGGGGGATGGACATGTGGTGCACAGCTGCGGGGACTGTGAAGTGGAGGTACCAATTGGCTCCCGAACTATCGCCCATCGGTTCTATGTGATGGACACTGAGGCCTTTGACTTTGTATTGGGGACTGACTTCTTGGTGAAGCACTCCCAGATACAATCCCTGACGCTGCAAGCGCCCTACCTCCTCTACGTGGACCACGGCAATGGCAGAGAGTCCGTGCCACTGGAGCAGTCGGAGCACACCTCGAGCTACCTGAGGGTGTCTAGGGAGGAGCCCTCGAACATGACGGCGGCCTCCAAAGCTGAGGACTATCAACTATTGGGGGAAGTCCTAGACCAAGCTCTGAAGGAATTGGGTTACTCCAGAGAAGACCTGAGCGTGGAGCTGTTCGCCAGCGACAAGCAACATGTATTGGATCTCTATTGCAGCAGGGGGAAAAACTGCTGCTACAAATTTTACTGGCCCTCTTTCGGGATGGCCTACGGCAACCCCAGGTTCAGTGAATTGGGGAAGGTCTTGACCAAGGTGGCCTTGGAACGTTCCCGTATGGTCCTGTGTTCCCCCGATTGGGGAGCCCATGGGGGCAACGAGTACTGGCGAACCCTCCTGGACAGGCTGACTATCAGCTCTGTTCGGTTACCTGATGAGGCCATCTACGTGTCTCTGGGGCGCAAGACGCCCATCGGGAAACCCGGATGGGGAAGTATGCTCAGCGTGGTGGACGGAGGTCCTACCTCCATCTCCTGGAAGAACCTGGACTCGACTCTGGTCCAGGCTATACAACGAGAAAGCGATGGACTCGCCTTGAGTGACTTGAAAGATCGACTACGACCTCAAGATGCTATTGAGACTCTACCCGGGGGAGATGAATACGTCGTGACTAACACCATTGCCCCCAACTCTCCCTGCCATGTACCTGTTCCTGATGGAGTCTCTGAGTGTAGACTATCCGAGCTCTCCAGCTCTATCCACTCTGATGACGAAACTGAGAATGACGCCTTCTTCGTGCAGACATGCGTGGAGGAAGTGGAGAACGCCGAGTACGTTGCCCCACTGAAACCCCTACTCTCCATGAGGGTGGAAGACCCCGTGGACGAAGAGCTTGACCCCCGATCCAGGCTAAGGGAGTACGTGGACTCCAAGAGGAGGTTGGTGGCAAAACGGCTATGCTACGCTAAGCCTACCCGCAGCTCATGGCCACTGAAGCAAGGACGTATGGGAGATCTATCCCAATTGAAGGAGGACCTCGAACAGAAGATCACCACCTGGCAACGGGAGGTAGATCTTAAGCTCATGAAGAGCGTGTGCGGTGCCCATGTGAGGACCCCAGAGGAGGACGACCTCTCGTAGGAATGCGTATTTGAACCCCTTCGAGCATGCCTATGTTGCCATCGTCCACCGGAGATGGTTGAACGAGACCTACTATATGCCTACCAAGGGTTGAAGGATACTACCAAGGGCGAAGAGTCGGTGGAGGATCACCTCCCGGCGTCTATTACTCAGGGGGCAAGCAACTTACACTCTGACGAGGACATGGAGGACAAGATCAAGCTATTGGACCCGCGGGTGCAGAAGTTTATAAGGACCTATCTGGAGGTGTTCGGGGAACTACCACCCCGAGCGTCATGTGACAAGCTGGTACAGATGGACCTCAAGCTGAAGCCCCAGTTCGTGGGCCATAAGATCCGGAGGAGACCCTACCCAGCTCCTAAAGAGCAGGCCGACGACATTGAGCGACAGATACAAGAGTGTATCGACGCTGGCCTAGTCCTGGAGTACAGGGATGGGGACTACCCCTAACACTGCAGCCCCTGTTTCCTGGTGGCTAAACCTGGGTCTACAGCCAAACGGCTGGTAGTGGACTACGGAGAGCTGAATAAGAAAACGCTGAACCACTCAGGGTCCATTCCTAATATGGAGTCTACCCTTGAAAAGATAGCCTCCTGTTGCAACACGACCAAGATGGACAAGAGAAGTGGATTTTGGCAAGTGGACCTGACGCCCAACGCCCAGGACCGACTTGCCTTCATCACCCCTCAGGGGAGGGTGTTCAAGTGGAAGGTCATGCCCTTTGGCGTGGCCAACGCACCCGCTCTTTTTCAAGAGCTGATGAACAAGATCCTGTCCATGCTACGATGAAGACCTAAGGTGCAAGAACTCGTATCCCGTGGGGCCCAGATGGAAGCACACATCGACGATGTTTGCCTCGGGACCAATACCCAGGAGGATCATCTAATCCTCTTGGGTGAGTTCTTCGCGGTCTGCCAGGAGAACCACACAGGACTCAAGCTGGAGAAGTGTGAGTTCATGCAAGAGACCATGCAGTACCTGGGGTTTGACGTTGGCTATGGGTGGTGGACCCCAGCGGCCTCTAAGGCAAAACCCCTGATGGATGCTAAGGTACGACATGAAGACCCCAAGAAAGGACTCCATGATGTACGCAGTTTCATTGGGGCGTGCAACTTCTACCGCTGCCATATCAAGAACTTCACCTACACCAGCGCCATCCTAACGGACTTGATCAAGAACAGTACCACTTGGCGGTGGGAGCCACAAGAGCAACAAGCATTTTACGAGCTCAAAGATAAGGTGGCCAACGCTAAGTGCTTGGGCGTGCCTAGAGCACAAGGTGAGATTGTTCTGGTGACCGACGCCAGCAATGTGGGCGGTGGTGGAACGTTGTTCCAATGGCAAGCACTAGAGAAGGAGGAGTTCGACTCGGCTATTTCCCAATGGGGGACGGAAGGTCTCAACCGAGATGGAACTCTCAAGCACAGCTACCCTGACGACAAGTGGGTCCTAGTACCCCTGGGCCACTGGAACTGGAAATGGAACCAGGCCAGGGGGAACTACTCCACCTGTGAGCAGGAGTTGCTCGCAGGTATGCAGATGCTATTCTCTCAGGCACGACTATTGGGGAGTAACCCTCTGGTCTTCCTGTGCGACCAAAAGCCGGTCCGAACTTATCAGAAGGGTCTCCCACCTGAGAAGGCCAAGCTACGGCGCTGGTGGACCTACCTCAGCCAACTACGGCTGCCGGTACACCATATCCAGGGAGTGAAGAACGAGTGTGCAGACTATATTAGCCGCACCAACTTTGACGCCCTGACTGGTGCCCGGTCTGAAGTGCTGGCTAAGGAGGCGTTCAGCCGAATGGACGTCCACTTGGACCTCTACATGACTATGATACGCCCCCTAGATGGACTCCAACAAACGGAATACCTGAAGGAATTTGAGGATATCTACAAGCGCCTGGAGAAACGCCTTGAACCCCTCTTGGTCAACCAAGAGCAGTGAAAGAGGGACAAGAGCTACCTCTGGCACGAGGACCGCATTGTGGTCCCCAGTGACAGAGTCCCAGCGCTGCTGAAGTGGACCCATGAGTCCATTGGTCATATGGGTGCTGACCGTACCCTGAGGCTATTCAAGCAGTGGTTCCACACTACGTGGACTGATGATCAACTGCGGAAGACCCTCCGGCCTATCGTGGACAAGTGCCCGTGTGGGTCCTGTAAACCTGGGGATATCAGGGACAGAGGTCTCCACACGACCCTGCCCATCCCTCACTGTGCTAACAGTGTTCTTTACGTTGACTACACGGAGATGCCGAAGTTTGGGGGCTAAGACTTTGCCCTTGTCGTGACCTGTGGGTTTACCAGGTTTACCAGGGTGTTCCCATGTACCAAGCACATTACCGGAGAGGAGACTATCAAGATACTCCTGGAGGAGTGGTTTTGTGTCTGTGGGGCGCCCAAGGAGATCAACTCCAATGAGGACGTACGAGTACGCTCAGATACCGGCTGGTACAAGAGGGTCCTGAGATCCCTCAATGTCCAGGTGTCTACAGGGATCCCCTACTCTCACACGAGCAACCCCCTATGTGAGCGACAGATTTGTGTCCTCAAGGAGAATGTAAGGATATGGTGCAAAACTGAACGCACCAGAGACTGGGTGAGACTACTGCCCGTCATATCCTTGATGATGAACTCCCAAGAGAGTTCGGGGACTGGCTACTCGCCCCATCAGGTATTACTAGGGCGCCTGACGTGGTTCCTACATGCTCCCTATCCAGAGGATACCCATTCTTCTGTGGGTGAGTGGGTCCAGGAGCAGCAAGCAAAGGTGGACAAGGCCAAGGCTATGCTCCAGAGAGTGAGGGAGCGTCAGTGGAACAAGAAGAACAAGCACTGGGTGCCTGCTACCTACCAAGAGGGGGACTGGGTGCTGGTGCACCACAGCCGACTACCCGCCTGGCCACGCTCCACCAGCGATGACCCCTACTTCGGGCCCTACAAGATTCTATCTGTGGATGGACACCGTATCACAGTGCGGTGTTCTCCCCGTCTAGGGGGGACCCTGGTGTGCGCTGCTCAACACCTGAAGCGCTACTATGATCCTGAAGACCTATGTGGGGAGGAGTGGGAGCTGAAGGACGAGGAGATCGCCGCCCTAGACCTACAGGGGGCTGCCAGCCCTATGGAAGTTGAAGGGGACCTCCCCGACATGAACACCGAGGAGATGGCTAAGGAGGGCTTCTACCTGGTGAAGTGTGTCCTACGCCACCGCTATCGCCAGGGTTGGCGCTTTCTCAACCTTTGGGAAGGGTTTGGAGTCGAAGAGGCCACCTGGGAGCCCTTCTCAGTGTTTGTTCTACCTGAGGAACGCCTAAACTCAGTTCTGGTAGACTACTTGTCTCAGAACAACCTTAATGAGTTGCTGAGGCTCGCTGAGAGGCTTGCCTTCAAGACTAAAGCTAGGGACTGAACCCTACTCTTACCTACCTAAGCGTATGTGTGAGTATTTTATTCCTAAGGTCCTGAGAGCAAGCCGCAGAAATGGTGTCCTAATTATACCCAAGTCTGCACGCTTGCTAAACCTGGCGGATGTCTCACCGGTGCCACGGGGTACGCCCTGGGTCTCTCCGCCCCTAAGCGCCCAGTTTCTGTGCTGGCGCAAAACCTTTGGGGAATACCCAGCATACTAATCCAGGTATTGTTTTTCCTACATACCTGCCTACTACAGGGGAGGGGTGGCCAAAAGCTATGAAGGCATGCAAACGCCTATTTGCTACTATGGCGAAAATCTAGCCTAAGCACTGCCACTGCCCACCAACCCCGCTAAAATTTCAGGAGGCGGGTGGGACAGTGACACACGCACTACAGGTCCTACACACTCTGCAGTGGCACCATCCTGGTGGGCGAGCGCTGGTTCAACTGGCTCAAGCCCCCACTCAGGACTACCACTCCTACACGCACGCTCTGCTGGGTGGCGTTGAGGTAGAGGTCACGAGCCCTAATGGCTCACCTGTGGGATGGCCAGAGAACACAGAGCTACTAAGCATCTGTGGCCTAACAGGGCCGCCACAATGCGTTTCCCTGCTAGGGCTTAGAGGGAAGGAGTGCTCAGGTTGCGTGCACAGCGTGGATGTTGAAGATGTCGGACTGCGCTCGCCACTCCTGGCTGAGTCGCAGTTGGTTGTTTGTGTGATCAGCGCCGCATAGTTTAGCACGGCTTGTGACTGCACCAATTCACCCTGACCTTCCCACCTGCAAAGCAAAGGCAGATGACTTGGGTTTGCGGCTGAGGAACCAAGACTACCTGCACGTATTATACGCTTCTCAGGTAGCCCTATAATACACTGTCCCCAAGCCCAAGTACAAGCCAGCAAACTTAGAGAACTCCAGCCGTTCTCTTAAAGAACGTGGGGTGGAGCCCCTGGGTAACCTAAACAAGGGTTGTACCCTGCGCACCTCGCGTGGCCTACCCTTTAATGCGTGTGTGAATGCACGAGCATGCACGAGTTTTTCCCACTTTTGTCTGGATCATACCTAATCTTACCCCACAATCACGAACTCCACCAGGGGGTGCCCCCACCTGGGCTTACCTACCTTACTCACCGCTAGAGAAACAAAACAAGTGTGGCGAGGTCGAAACACAACGCTATGCATATGTGTGTATGTCTAATCGCCCTGAACTTACCTCTAATCATCTGTAATCCTCTAATCTATCCCTCTATCGTTTGTTAGCGCTGCTACAAGGCGCGTTCACAGAGACACGAGACGAGCAATGTGCATGCTGCATACGAGACGAGCTCACCTGTGGTTTATACCTGATTCATTGAAGTCTCTTCGTTGATTTTTGAATTCTTCGATTTTTGATTCTTTCTGTCAGTGTGGGTGGAATCTTTATGTTTATTCATTTATGTGTGTTTCGTCATTTTTGTCATTACACGTAACATACGTTTATAATCTTACTAATTCCTTGTTTTCCGGCGCTTTGCTAAGACCCGCTCCTGCGCGCCGTCTTTTTCTGCGTGGGAATTTCCTGATTGAAAAAATCAGGAGATGACCACAGTTTTTATAAAAATGTGCATCTGATGCACAATTGGATTCTCTTCAGGTAGGTGCTTTCAGAAAAATTCTAGGCCGTCATTTGACGGATTTAGGTGTTGTCGCTTCGCGTTTGCGTGGATTCGTCCCTCATCCTTCCATTCCTCTGTTGTACAGATATCCTCGCAAAGCGTCGCTGAGTAGGCCGCTGTTCGGGCCGAAAAGCAGCAGCAAGAGACTGAATCAGAACCAAGACCCCTCAAAAGAGCAATGCTAATTTAATCGTCGCCCCCTCGCCCCAGTACCAGGACAGGTGTCTCCATCAGGTTCCATGAGACTTAGATCGAGCGTCCTATGAGAGTCTGGCGTTGGGTTGTGTTACGCTGCAGCTTGGTGGGAGGGATGCATATGTATATGGTCTTTGCATGCCCTATACTAACCCCACCAAGCCACAGGAACCCCTGCAGCGCCAAGAGCGCTGAGCTTTCTGTTGAGAATTATCATGAACAATGCAGCAAGAGTCACTGGCCATGGTAAAGCGCTCTTTTCCAGTGTTAGGGAAGCTATAGGTATTCTAAAGTAGGTGTGGAAACCAAGGAAAGGCCAAGAAGAAATCCCCTTTTCCTGAAAATGCGACAGTGGTGGCCACCACAGCACAAGGGGGGGGTAAGAAAAAGTGCTTTTGTAATGCTTTAGGGTATACTTTAGTTGTGTTAGAGGTGCTCTAAGCACTCTTGCGTTTTTATCTTAGTATTGGCCCCAACAAAAATGGGTGACAACACATTTTGACCTATAGAACCAAACACTAAATCAGGATGTTGTCTGGACGCCTTAATCCCCAAGCAATGTGCACTAAAACATCTTTTCCCGGGTGACTGAGGCACTGATATACTGAGGGCAGAGCCTATGAGTTTATCTATGTTTTCTCATGAATTTTTAGCTATCCTAGTGGTATGCACCCTAGGGGGCTGGGGCACCTCTTTTTGAGAGGTCCTGAGTTCAATTCCCAGTCAGCCTAGCTAAGTAGGAATATCCCATGTGACATGGCAGTGACCTCAGCGCCACAAGCCATGCCACCTCAGCACCTATGGGACCCACAAACAAAGAGTGCACATCTCAAGATGGCACCATGGAAGAGTGTGAGCCCTTGGGGCAGTTTTTCAATCAGTTGTTCTCAAACATGTAAAATATTTCATCCTGAGTTGCATTGAATGTCAATTGCTGTGGTCTGTTGTTGATAGCTCTCTTTATCTAACTCTTTGTGACTGCAGCCCTTCATGCTTTGATCCTGTTTATCTTCTACTTGCTTATCTCTGGCTTGGGTTATCCCGGATTGGTTTTATTTCAACAATAAAACATTTTCGTCATCAAAAACAAGCAGCAGGAACTCTACATCGCAGCAAGCAGCAGGAGAGGCACAACAAAAGCACAGTGCTGAAAACACTAGAAAAACCTTTAGGAAATCTGATTTCTGATCGTCTGTTTTACTATCTTTTCATTTGGCATGGTTTTCAAGCTAAGCCATTTTCTGCCCTATGCACTGTGATTCCGAAGCATGCAAGCACCAGATAAAGTTGATGCAATGTCAGTACACAGCACTGTCTTTGTACTGCAGTCCCACATGTTACTTAGGCGGCTCAAGTTGCATGGTCAAAAACGAAGGAAAACGTAGGAAAATGACAGGTTTCCAAAGGCATCAAAAAATAGTTGTTTTGATGGATATTTATAAACCGTCGCAAACAAGTATGGGGAAATTAATATTTCTATAAGAATGACATGTCCCATGGGCGAGACAGGAAAAAGTATTGTTTTGTGACCAATCTTTGCGCGAGGCCTCGCGCAAAGACGTTCTATTGTGTCAGATTAATGTACTACAGCACGACGCATTAGGCAGGGTGTCGAAAAATGGAACCCTGTCGTATTTATACAAGTCACTTAGTACCAGTATCAGGATTGCGTGATAGAGATGGATCTATTAATGAATAAATTTCAACAATGGTGTACCCAAGAATCTTGAAAAGTATAAATGTTTCGGAACAAACTGGAGTTTCAAGCGCGAGGCCTCGCGCATGGAACGGCGCATGAGAAACATTAAAGTTTCGGTGATCATTGCGCGAGGCCTCGCGCAATGGAGGTCACAAGCGCTCATAGAAACCAAAAGTGGAACAGATCCACCAACTACACAGCATGTGCATTCCCTTGATGCGGCGCTGCTGCATGGGCGCCCATACAGGTCCCGCCGGCATCTCCAGTTTTCATACTGTGGTCACCGCTGGCTTCACTGCCCAAAAGCGGTGGTAGCGCGCCGCAACTGGGTACCGCAATCAGGATTAACTAGTCAAATGTGGGACCACCAGACAGTTGCAGTTAACCGAAAATGGTGCATGCGACAAGCAAATCATAGAATAATTGGTCGCGCGAAAACTGTGTGACAGGTTGATGTTTCAAAGCAAGAAAGTTTTTCAAACAGCGATTTTTACGCACATACAGTTACGCAATTATTTTTCACAGCAACCATGCCCCTGCGAAAAGAGGTGGACATTGAGAAGACAGTGGCCGCAGCATCTGGAGTTTTCCGCGATGTCTGCTCAGAGGAACCGCCGTATCACACGGCGGAAGAATTGTGGGAAGGGCTAAAACAGGGGGACGAGGGCGCGCGATTGTTGTTTGTGTTTTTTCTGCGTCTGCGCAAAAATGACCGGACACGTTGCAGCGTTGAAAAGGCAATTGCGGCAGAAGGCAAGAGATGAGTTGGTGTTTTGATAGAGGAGGCCTGGCGCCTTTATTTGCTGCTGCGCCACCGCGCAGTTCCATACCAGGGAAAACCAAAGTCAGTTGTTGCGAAAGAGGGAAGTAGGGCGCAGCGTCGCATTTTGACAAGGTCAGGTCTGGCGCGATATAGCGCACCTTCGGTGAAGGAAAAGGCCGCAGTCAGGTTACGGACTACATGGAACAAAATACACCAGCAGTGGGTTGTGTTATGGATGGACAACTGGTACAACAAACAGTTTACCACAAATCCTGACAAGAACGACAAAAGCCTTAACGCAACAGCGTTGACTGTTTTGCTACTGAGGGATGCACCGCGCTACTGGCATGGTCATCCTCCCCTGGAAGAGCTTGAACGGCGTGTACCTGATGTTGCACGCATGCTGGGGAACACCGAGGGAACGTTTGCACGTATCCTGCGTGATCTAGGATTCGCAAGCACGCGGCCTGTTGTTCGAAACATTAGGGCGCTGCTTGACATTATTCGCCCTGTACCTGCCAAGAGACCACAGTGGCGACCCCTTTGTCTAAGCAAAGAAAAGGTGAGCGGCAACGTCTCGCTGCTTAACCTATTGCAATTCACTAGGGACTTGGCGCAGCACACTCAACCAGTGGTCCCTGTTGTATGTGATGAGAACATCCATTACCGCATTTGTAAGATAATGTATCGTGAAAAAAGAACGGGTTGGAATGTCCGGCTTTTCTTGCGGTCACACCCTATATTGTATGGTTTCTGGCACGCGTACAAATTTTGCATTACACAAACATTCCGCTCATTTTGGCCGATCCTGACTTTCTTCCGTAAAGGTTTGCTGCGCAGCGGTGACACAGTCCCCTGCTTCCCCAAGCTGATCACCATGGAGATAACTGTTGGCGCACTGCTGTTGGGTATGGGCCCCCACATACGGCGCCTCAACAGAAAACGTCATTCCCTTGGGCTGGCACGTCCTGTAAATCGGGGAAGTCGCCTCCGGTACGATGTGTGTAAGGCCATGCAGGTTCTGTTAACACAATACTGTCCTATGTTACTATACCTAGGACACCTCGCTAGGCAGTGCAATTGGGCCGGGGAGACGGCCAACACGGGTTTTTTTGCTACTGAGGGATTGCAGATCGTTATGTGTCTGTTAGACCGTCTGAACATGGGGGACACACTTTTAAAGTACGAACACACTGTTGCAACTGCGCTATTGTGCCACACTGCATGGCACACAGCCATGCCTGGACAGGCTTTTGCCGAGGAGTTTTGTGAAAGTCTGCTCTCCAGCCTTGTGACAAAGAAGGGCCAAAACAGAGGTGCAGTGACCATTGAAGATGTTGATGATCTGTACCATCTCATCACTATCCACAAAGAACGTCACAGGGTGAATGTCTGCAAAATCCCAAATTCCTTTGTCTATTCCGTGCGTCAGCGTTTAACTGCTTACTTGAACGCATAGCGTGTATATGTGCCTTGTGTTAGGTGGTGTGCTGAACCTACTTGTACAATTCAGGCACATTGGCCACGCAGGGGTGTACCCAACTTTCCAACGTCTCTTCTAATTCCAAAGGGTTCTAACCACTACAAACAAGTCCTTGTGTCTGTGTTGTTCGTGCTGACGCAGCAGGGGCCGCTTAAGGCTGGTTTTAAGCGAAAATTGTCGGAGCTGATCCCGCAACGCAGTTTGTTGGCGGAACAGAGAGAGGCCGACACGCTGCAAAACGTTCATAGAAGATTGGAGAACATGCAGTGATGCGCGAGGCCTCGCGCAAACAGCAAGATACAACAGGTTATTACACCCCCTCTCTTGCGCGAGGCCTCGCGCAAGGTTGACAGTCAAGAACAGTGGCATGCCCCTTCAGTTTTGCATTCTCAACCATACTGATCTCGTGTTCGCCAAAAACGCGTCACATATGCATTATTGACGACGCTTTTAACCCTTTTCAATGTTTCGTTTCCTGCAATACAGGCTGTCTTCTTATCGCAGAATGGCAAGCCCCGCCAAAGAAACAGCCGAGGAACGAGAAGATACCGACTATGACCCTGGGTCCTCAGGATCGGAGGCTGGAACACCAAAGAAGGGGCGGAAGAAGAAGGAAACACCAGATCCTGGCCTAACCTAAGGTACTGACATCGAGGACCACTTGAAGCCAGATGGGAGGCAGGTGGAGGTTGAGCTGGACAACGTGAGAATCGACCAGGAGAAGACAAAGGGACAGATCAGACGGAAATATACGAAGTTACTGCAGAAGCGTATTGAGTCACTGGAAGCAGCACCGCCAACACGCCCATTACACGTCGTTCTCTGGGAAGATAATAGTATGTTGCCAACCGACTGTTCGCTCTTCTCGTTGCGCGAGCCCTCGCGCATGAACGTGTCTCATTTTTGCAGATGGCGATTATTGGTGTGTATCTGGACAGCACAGCATGGAAGCGGTTGTGAAGATTCGGGAGAAGCGACGCACAGCGTGTCTGGATCTGCAGCAGTGGCATACTACATGCATCGCTGATATTCTGAAGCCTACGACACCGTGGGCCTTCCGTGCAAAGCTGGCGGGACAAGCACAAAGAAGCGCGCAAGACGTTGAGCCAATACCGCTGTATGAGGCAGCAGATAACCTCATTCGATGTGTTGAAGATCAGCGGCGGCGAGGCCTGGCTGACACGTACAGCAATCTCAAGATCGCCATTGTGGATGCTGTGCAGATGAGTGCCCTGGTTCCAACCGCTGAACTGAAGCAGCCTGGTCAATTCGTATGTGCATTAATCGTTGTTTCGATGCTGTTCGTTGCGCGAGGCCTCGCGCATAACGTTGTCACTTTCAGGACAAAAGGTATAAATTGTGGAAGGATTTCATGACGTTTGCCTACTATGCTGGTCCAGAAGCTGTGAAAGGTCTGCAGAAGTTCCACGACAAAGGGGAGAAAGTCACGAAGAATGCGCTGAACAACCTGGACGGGATCCTCCTGCCGGAATTCTACAAGAAAGTGGCAGAAGTGATGCAGGAAGAAAAAACAACGTCTAAATCCTTGCAGAATTCGTTTGACGACATCATCCTTGACCAGTGGGTCTCAATGCATCCGGACCAGCCGCACAACGGCCAGTACGTTCGACCTGAGAAAGGTGTGTACCATCGACGAGACGTGGGTTCCGTTTCTGCATTGATGCGCTGCGACTTCTCCATTTCTGTTCTTTAGCCAAGGACATGCGCACCCGCAATGAGGTTGCTGCACTTGGAAGGCCTGCCCTGAAGGTGACTCTTGGTACATGGGGCTATTGGCGTGAGTCTGAAGGCAAAAGTTGCGGTCCATGGCCGGCATGGAAATCCATGATTCGCGCACCACTGTGGCAGGTGGCAGAGAAAGGCAAACCCGCCTCCCTAAAAATCCTCAATGTCCAAAAACTCCTGGGTCAAGAGCCTACCAAGAGCCGTGTGGTCCCCCCAGCTGCTGGTGTTACTGGTGACTTCAAGACAGTGGAACAGCAGGATCCATTACTGGCAAGTCAAACTATCACAATTAAGGCGACCCGAAATGCAGCTTTGGCCCACGATCCCCCAAGGCGGTTTGTTGAGATTGACAAGATCCTGATTGTCGTCAACGGCGACATATTTGAACATCTTGCTCCTGAGATGATGTGCCCAGCCTGGCTGTATGAGGAGATGGCGCGTGCCGATACCCTTATCTGCGGCTCTCAAACTATTGTTGACAACATGTTCGACGTGCTGGAAACGGAAACAGAGAGGCGTCTCAACAATGATCTCAACGCGCCGCGCATGGGTAACATGTTGCGTGTTCCCATCTTCACTTGGCCAGTCAAACCAAAGCCTGCAGGGGATCCTACAACGTTCGACGTTTGCTGGTTGCTGATTTCGTCACCGGATAGCTGGACGAGAAAGGTATAATTCCGTCATTACGTCCGCTCTTTGCGCGAGGCCTCGTGCAAAAACTTCTCCCTCATTGCAGATTCCAAATTATCTGACGTTTGGACCTACTCAAGTAGAGGAGATGGATGCTGTTGAACTTGGCGGTCCCCTTCCGATAACGACGGTTATGTGGTATTTCAACACTCACCTCCATTACCTGAAGCAGGACAAGAGCTTCAAGCCTTCGTTTGTGTTCATTGATCATCAGCCAGACCTGGTGTGCAAGATTGCGTCCATGGAGCCGGATTCTCGCATGTAACTTCTTGGTGTCACCACCGACAATCTCTCCGATTGGGTCAACAGAGTGCAGACGCAGTTGAACCACGTCTTGACACAAGGGTCGAAACTGGACGCGTCTGGTGATTGGGACCAGCAGGCCAGCTGGACAAACTGTGGTATTCCCCTTTGGGTTCGCGATGAGAAGTTGGGTTCTGAGGCGTTGTCGCTGAGGGAGGAAGAGACTGTTTAGAAAGGTCAAGCTGCAGAAGCACAGGCCCCTGCAAAGCGGAAGTCTACTGGTGGGGAACCAGCCCCCAAGAAGAAGAAGACTGCTTCCGAGCCTCAGGCAGCAAAGTCGGTTACCAGTGCAGAATTCGACGAGGGCGATGGGGATGAGAAGGAGGAGAGCGAGGAAGAAGAGGAGGAGGAGCTGCAGGTCTCCCAGGGCAAGGCAGCGAAGAAAGCGGCAGCGAAGCCGAGGTCGGAGGAAACCGGGGCCCGAGCCCCCTTCAAGCAGCCAGCCCGTCAGTCCCAACCAAGAAGCGAGCCTGCAAAGCCACCGCCTAAGGGTAAGACGTCCGTTGCTAAGGCACTGGGTTCTAAGATGCAAGTTGTTCCGAAGAAAAAGTAATTTCTTCGTTGGTTCTGATATATTATGCGCGAGGGCTCGCGCTATGCATTCCTCTTCGACGACCTTTTTGCTGTCACCTTGTGCGGCACATTTTTCTCTGTGATGCATTGTATTGCGCTGTGGTGTTGGTGTTTGCGCGAGGCTTCGCGCAAAGAAGGGGTGCCAAAAAATGCTTCTTGTGGTGCTGCGTGCAACAAGGTTTTCGAAAACTGGTTTTCAAAAAGATTGAAAGCTCATGGGGGTTTTTTATTGGAAAGCATAAGTGGTGGAGGAAACAAAAAGTCATGGTTTTGCCAAAAAAGTACTTCATTTTTGGAGAAATAAATCATTTTCCCGGGCAGTCGGTTTTCTTGAAAATAAATGAAAATGGACCAGTGAATTGCTTTTCACGGGATTTTTGGTTCTTGTGTTTTTGGGTCCCCCCAAAAGAACTATTTTTCAGCAGTGCCGCGGAGACGCAGTTTTGGGCGCATTTTGACCATGCAACTTGAGCCGCCTAAGTGTTATTGTATCCCATTCTTCTGGTTGCCACAATCCTTATGCTTTGCTACGGGAGGCGCGCCCGCGGAACCTGCGCCGCCGGCGGGCAGCGTGCCCGCGCTCTGCCCCGCGTGGAAACGGGGCCACTGCACCGGCGAAGGCTGGTGCCCCAAACAGCACCCCCAGCCCGGCCCCGATGACGGAGCGCTGCCCGAGGTGACACCCGCGGCCGCATGCGCCGCCCTACGCTACGGGGTGGCGCAGGGCTGGATCCTGGATGAGACCGCGCGCGGCAGCGTGAGCATCCAGGAGGCCGTCGACCGAGTCACCCACGCGGGACAGGGGGCAGTGGCCTTGCACACCCGGGGCGGCCACGGCGGACCCGCAGAGAAGATCATTGTGGAACCCTCGGGAATGGTGCTGGTCCTGGCGGCGGACATGGTCCGAGGGGTGCTCCACGCGTCCCGCGTGCGGCGGGTGTGCCCACAGTGGACCATCCAGGTGTACACCCCCCCACGGGCGTGGCCCTTCTTCACGTGGGCGGTGCTCGCCGTCATGTGGCACCTGGAGGACGCCCCCGCAGGGACCGCGGAGGACATCGCCCGGGACCTCCACATCTGGCCGGCCGACCAGAGTTACCCCTGGCGCAGGCCCCGGGGCGGCCTCCCAGTGGCACCCGCGGCAGAGGGGCTCAGCCTCACGGCAACTCTCCAACGGTACCCCGACAAGAAGGCACGCCACTTCCTGCAGACGGGCACGGTCCCGGCCACCCCGCCAGACTCCGAGTGGAGATGGGGCGCAGGGGTGGCGCAACCGCTGCCGGGCCCCTGGACCCTCCCGTTGTGGTATTTGCCCATGGGCACCCTGGCCCACGCCACCCAGGCCGTCAAGGGGGCTTTCCCGCAGCCGCTCCTCCCCGGCGTGGCCCTGCTCCGCAGCGTGCAGGTGGTGGCCGCCTGGGTACGGTGGAAGGAAGGAAAGGGGCGCTCGAGCCCCTATTTCCCCCTGGTCCAGGGCCAGGCGCTGCTCCACGCCGAGGGCATGGGGACCGTGGAATGGGGGGCGATCGTGCCCGGCACGGCGTGCAGGTGGATCACAGCGGCCGCCCCACAGCCCATGCGATCGCCGCCGGCGTGCCACCGCCTCCTACGGATGGTCCCCTCTTTGGCCCCCCAACACGCCTTTACGAGGGACGTGTGGAAGGCCGTACTGAGCCACACCAGGGAGTGGCTATCGAACCCGGGTGCACGGTACACGCCGCGGCTGGTGCTCGAACAGCTCACGGTCCCCACACCTGGGGTCCGCCACGCCCTGCACAGGGCGTCGGCTCTCACGGAGCAGCTCGACGACGAGGTGCTGGACCTGGCGCGGGTGCTCTACCTGCAAACCCACATCCCACCCGCGGGCACGTCCAACCGCCTAGGCCGCCTGGGGTTGCAGCGCCGCGTCGAGGCTGCGCACCCAGGAGGCGTGGTGGAACAGTGGCTAACGCTCCGCAACCCGTCCACCGCGGAAGGCCACTGGTACCTGCACCAACTCCTCTTCCAACCACGGGCAGCCCCGGAACACCGCCGGCAAAACCCGTACCACACGCACCCGGAGCGCCGAGGCGCGCAGGACTTCCCGCAGCCAGTCCCGCCCGCCCTCCTGCCGGGGCAGGACCCGGAGGCGCTACAGCAGGGCCCCCCCCTGACACTGCCACCACGGTACAACAAAGGGGACGCGACGGCGCGGATGGTGCCGAACCGGACGTCACGAACTGCGGAGCGGTGGCCTGGATGGCAGCCTGCAGGCACCTCGCCCGAGATACCACGGGGTTCCGGCAGTACAGACCACCGGACCGCACGGCGCTGGTGTCCGCGGTCGCGGCCGTCACCATGGGTCCTGTGGCGGCGTGGCCGGCGCAACTGCCGCCTCACGTCCCCTGCCGCGACACGCAGCCCCGCCGACCGGCCGCCACGCACGCGCCGACGGCAGCCCTCACGGCGGAGCAGCTATACGTCGTCGCGGCGGCGTTGCTAGCGGACGGCGGGGAGAGCTTCGTCCACCACCACGGCCCGGCGCAGATTGCGGGAAGCATACAAGGGCCACAGCGCGATGCACCAGACCCGTGGCATACCACACTCCGCGGGCGCACCCGCGTCTGGGATGCGGGCGAGGGCACACCTCCACCCGGGCCTAAGCAGGGGGAGGCACTGGTGCTGCAGACGGCAGGCTACCAGGCCATCCTACACGGCCACGCCGGAGGGTACCGGTCGCACGTCCTGGCCCGAGGCCGGTGGACTGTCTGGCACAGCACCGCCAGGCAAGGGGCATTCCCACCCCTGCCCCACGTCGACTGGCAACAGGGGCCCACCCAGGCCTACTATATGTCGGCGAACCACTGGCCGCTGGCAGTCCTGCTACACACCGTCAGCGCCCCCAACAAGAGGCAGGAACCGGGGTGGGTCAACCCCCCCGCACTGGTGTGGAGCCCCGACCAGGAGGAGCATCTACGGGCCGCGTGGCAGGGAGACGCCATCAGGGCCACGGAAGTCCCGGACCTCCACGCGGGGCCAATCACGCACGCCCGCCCGGCGGCTACCCTGGCGGTGGCCCAACGGGGACAGCAGAACCCGCAGTGGGTGGTCTGCATGTTCAGCCTGGCGGACGCGCACATCGTCGTCTGCGACCCCGAGCGCCTGCCGGGGCCCGAAGCCGTGATCCGCGTGGCAGACTGCACCCGCATGATCGTCAAGGCGCTACGGGAGGGCGAACACCACGCCCTCCTGCTCCAGGTCAGGCTGAAGGACAACGCCCGGGCGGCGAGGCCGGGGGTGTGGCCGGCAGCGGCGCACCCCGCTGACCTAGAGCTCCAGCTGGCTGTCCCGACCGCAGTGTACCACTGGCTACAAGCCTTTCACGACCTGCGATGGAGGGGCAAGCCCGACCGCCAAATCGGCTCCACGCACTGGCAAACGTGGCTGCAAGCAGACGCGCAGCGCGATGCCATCCGGGATCTCGGGCCCGCGCCCGCGACGCGAGCCCTCGATGCGGCGGCCCCGGGCCGCACACTGGCGCCACACACGGTGCCACTGGCCAACCTGCCCTTCGAACCAGCGGCAGAGGGCGTCATTCGGAAGTCGGTGCCGCTCCCCCCGGCGCGAGGGGCCACGGAGCCGACGAAATGCCCCCTGTGTGCAGACAAGTACTACACAAGTGGGGCAATGCTGGAACACCTGGCGTGGCACGCGGTGCACGCTGCAGCCCCGGCGGACGACAAGGAGGCGGCCACCAACATCCTGCAAGGGAGAGCACGGAGGTCACCATGGCACGCCCCGTACACCCGGCGCCCCCCGCCCTAGGCAGCCGACCACGCAGACGGAGATGAGGAGGCACCCGGGGCGGCCCCGGGGACCGGCGGCGCGGCCCCACCAGGGTCCATGTCCATCCCCGCGGGGCTGGCCCCCCTGGCCACCCTGGCTCCCCTGATCCCCCGGGCCCCCCTGTGTGCCCCCCTGGGAACGGGCTCAGCGGATGCGGCGCACCCGGATGCCCTGGCTGCGCCGGCGAACCCAGCGGCGATGCCGATGCGGGATAGCTGACTCCAGGAGGACATGGCGGGCGACGCCCTGTGGCTCCTCTCGTGGAACCTGCGCAACGGCCTCGTGCCGCCAGACCGGTCCCTACAGGTCACTCCCCGGCGGCGCCGGGGGCCGGCGGCCTGTACCGACAAGGAGCACCTCATCACCGGCATGCTACCCCAGGAGGGGGGCTTTGCCATCATGCTCCAGGAAACAAGGATCGCCACCCGGGCGCAGGAGATGCACGTGGCCGCAGCGCTCTGGGACAAGGGGTACACCGCCTTCTTCAGCAGCCGGCTGGCGGAGACGGGAGCCACCTCCACCTCGAGAGGGAGGGGCCTCCTCACCGCGGTCAGCAGCAAGTACGTGGCGGAGCACGAGGTGCTCAGTTTCACGGAAATCGTCCCCGGGAAGGCCGAGGCCCTGGAGATCCGCACGGACTGGGGAGGCCTCACCCTCATCTACGTCCACGGGCCGCAAGCAGGCTGCTCCCCGTGGGCGGGACGGACGGCGTCCTGGGCCGACATACAAATGTATGCCACGGCACGCAGCCTCGGTGGGAGGCACCCGGTGGTCATCGCCGGCGAAACCAACATCTACATGGATGTCCCCACCAACCCGGCCACGGAGCACTTCCGAGCGGGCTGGGAGGCCTGCGGTTTCCGAAGGGCCGCGGCAGGCGGCGAGGAGGACATGACCCCCACGCTCCACCCGTCGCGGCACAGAAATGACACCTTCCTGGTCAACGAGCCCCTCCTGCCGTGGTCCCTGCGGGAAAGCGTCTGGGCTCGCGGCATGGCACACCCCCAGGTGGTCGGCTCGGACGACCTCCCGGTCCGCCTGGCCCTGCCGGGCCTCCTCAGCGCAGCGGGGCGCGCGGCAATGCCCACCCCCTACAGCCACACGGAGGGCCGCCTCCTCCCGTACGACGCCGAGGCCGCGCCCGTCCAACACTGCCTGTGGGCGGCGGTCACCGCCGCGCAGGATGAACCCTCCCTGGCGCCCTGGCTGGGTCCTGCAGAGCAGCACGACTACGGGTCCATGCCCGCGGCCGCGGTGGACAAGGTGTTCAAACACCTCCACGCGACGCATGACGCCCTGGCGCGTGTGGTGGGACGCCGGCAGCCGTCCCCGGCGGGGACGGACCCGGCGGAGGGGGACCTCCCGGAGAGCGGAAAGCGGCTCCAGGCGGCGGTCCTCCGCTATGACACCCTGGCAGCGCGAGCGCCGGCAGCGTACCAGGCGGACGCGGCCCGGCATGGCATCCGGTCCGAGGCGGCGCTCCGGCTCACGGAGGAGCTGCAGGGTGTGTCGCCCGGGTTCCGCCCGACCACACAAGGCCAGCTACAAGAGGAGCTGGAGAGGCAAGCAGCCGCCCTCGAGGAGGACATTCGCCAGCTCCGCGCACTCCTGGCGGCAGACCGCACGCGCGCCATCAAGGACTTCTGGCGCCGCCACGCCCCCGACATCGCCCAGCGATTGAAAGCCGTGCGGGGAGCCATAGAGGTAGAGGCCCCGGGCCCGTCAGGCCTCTGGAACGTGCGGGTCCCCACCACCCAAACGCTCCTCACGGAGGCCCACGACGTGATGTTCGCAGTTCGCGCCTTCTGGCGAGAACTGTATGACAAACGCCCGGTGGACCTCCCAGGCTTCCAGGCAGTCCTCGGCCGCCACGTCCCCCGGGTCCCTGAAGGGGCCTGGACACAGGTCCAGCAGTAGTCCATGCAGGATCCGAAGTCCGCCCTGGACAAGGCCGATGACAAGGCCCCAGGTCCCAACCACGTGGAGGCCCGTTTCATCAAGGCCCCCCCGGCACTCGTCCAGTGGCTCCTGGTCCACTCCTACCGGGCCATCCTCCGCGGCGCCCCGCCGCTGATGCACTGGAGGGACGCGCACATCGGGCTCAGCCCCAAGGTACCGGGCTCTGCCAGACTGGACGACTACAGGCCCATAGCCCTGGGCCAGCTGGACATGAAGCTGCTCACGGGCCCCCTCACCCAGCGCATCACGGAAGTGCTCACACGGCACGGAGTGGTCAGCGACTGGCAGCAAGGGGCCCTCCCTGGCTCCAACACAGGTCCCCCGCTGTTCATGGCGCAGCGGCAGCTCCAGCGGGGAAGGCCCAACTACGTCTTCTCCTTCGACGCCCGCAAGGCCTTCGACACCGCCCCGCACGGCTCCCTCCACCTTATCCTGCGCCACCTCTCCGTGCCGCCGGACGTCATCGACCTCCTGCTCTTCCTCCACACGTGCGCCAGGCTGCGCATCGTCACCGCACACGGGCTAACGCAGCCCGTCTACATGCTGCGCGGCGTCCAGCAGGGCAACCCCGAGAGCCCCCTACTGTACTCGCTCCTCCTGGAGCCCCCGCTCAGGGCGCAGGGGCACCGCCTGCGCCCGCCGGGAGGGGCCGAGCATGGCCTCATCCAGGCCTACATCGACGACCTGCTGGCCGTGGCCCACACGCTGCAGCACTTCGTCGAGGGCGTGGAGGCGGTGGCCGCGTACCTGGGGATGATGGGCATGGAGCTCAACCCCAGCAAGTGCGCCATGGCCACCACGGAGGGGGTCCCGGGCCTGCAGCTGCGCCTCTGTCCACACCTGGAGAACCCGTGGCATTCGGTACCAGCGGCGGACTCCGTCCCCTACCTGGGACTCCAGCTGCAGCCGGACGGGGAGTTCTCCCTGCAGCGCAAGCACAAACTACGCCTGGTGGCGGTGCACCACTGGTGCCTTAACACCCTCGCGCCACCGAAAGTGGTGCAGGACGTCATCCTGGCGATCCTCGGAGGGGTTACGCAGTACATCGCCCCTTTCATCGCCGACGACTCCGACACCGCACGCCACCTGGGCCACATCACGGTGCAGGTCGCGAAGGACAGGGCGCGGTACGCCTTCGACGCCTCGCGGGACAGCCTGCAGGATGACCGGACCCTGGGGCTCACACGGGTGCCAACGCGGTGCCAGCAGGCAGCGGTGGCCCTCGTGGGTACACTCGTCCACCACCGCTCAACCTCCGTGCGCGCCGAGGTCACCAAGATGTTTTGGGAAATAGCTGGCGCGCACGGAATATGTCCCGAGGTTTCACTACCCCGTCCCGGAGTTCGCAACTCTAGCGGGGGGCGACTGGGTCCACCGCATACCCCGGGCCCTGGCCGCCCTGGGAGTGGGGCTGTACAACCCCATCGCGTGCCCCAGGGCGGCCCATGTCCAACTACACTCCCCGCCAGGCAACATCGTCACGCTGCGCACTGCCAAGCTGCGACACCACGGCACGTGCCGCTTGACGGTGCCACACACAACGCCGTGGCATGGGCACCACAGGCCACGCCACCCCGTCCCAGACAACGACGACCCATGGCCGACGGCGGTGCGGGAATGCCTCAACCAATGCGCCGATGAACACCTCCACTATTGCCGCCGTGAGCAGGAGCCCACCAACCACCCCGGGTGGCGCGACGCCTTGGTCCACCTCTTCCACACCACCGGCACGCGGGACCCCCGCCTGAGACTCGTCCACCCCACGAGGGCTAAGCAGGACGCCCACACCGGCCCACTGGTGACCCCGGACGGCCTGCACCTCCAGGTCGGGGGCTACCGCCGCCGGGACGGCCTATCCCCCCCCACGCGGGGGGCGGCGTACCACCCGCCGGCAGCCCTCATGTACATCCTCCGCGACGTACTCGCGGAGAGCGAGCACCAAGAGCCTAACGCGGACGTGGCATGGCCCGAGCCCCTGCGCCCCCGGCCCCACGCGCCGACGCCGTTGTGGTTGGTGACCACGGATGACCAATGCACCCAAGCGACGGGGCAAGCGCAGCTCCGGGCCGAGTGGGTAATAGTGCAGGTGGGGGCGGGCCAGCCCGAACCCCGTGGGATCCCCCGTGGCACCGTCCTGCTGGTAGCTACGGGGGTGCCGCACGACCCACACATGGCGGTGCACGCGTTGGAGGACCAGCCGGAGGACACGGGGCACCTGGTGGTGCACCAGCGCGGGGGCCCGGCGTGGCTCAAGGAACATGTGACGGCACTTTGGTCCTGGGCAAGCACGATCACCGGAGCGGAGATCCGGCTGCATGACCACCCGGCGATCAGCCCCGGCGACACCAGGACGCTGAGCGTGGACCAACTGACCCCCAGCCACCCCAACGTCCGGTGGCACTCCGCCGACCTCAACGCGGGGTGGCTCAGCCCGACCGGATACTACTGGATCCCGGAGGCCTGGGGCCACACCTCTTCCGACGCGTCCGGCGGCGGACCCTGCAAACACGCCACCTGCGTCGCTCTCGCCGCCGACCTCACCCGCACTCCGGCGGTGGCCATCTCGGGCACGGTGCCCGACGGGGAGGGGGTGGCTGCCTCCCTCCCCCTACAATACGGTGCCCACCGACCATGCGTCCACACGGTGGACGCCGAAGTCATCCTCCACCTCCTGCGGCACGCGGATCGCGAGCGGACCGCGGGGGTCCCCGCAGGCGCAGCGGAGGTGGTCAACCAGATGCCCCTGCGGTGGCTCCGGGACAGCCTGTGCGAGCGAGGGCAACACGCCGGGCACCGGCTCTGGTACGTCCGAGCCACCTCGCACCACAGTGACGCCCCACTGCACAAGGCGGACTGGGCGGCGTCCCAGGACACGGTCCTGCAGAACACGCCCCAGGACCCTGGCGACGCCCAACTCATTGTCGCCGGTCGTGACGGGCATCTCGATCTACGGCCCCCCACGATGCGGGTGCTCGGCGAGGTCGCGCAGCGGGCGCAGACGGACCATGCGCTGACGCACCGGAGACACACACCTTTGGGCGCGGCCCTCGCCACAGCCTATGTCCATGCCCGGGACCTCACCGCGACGGCCACCAACTGCCGGGCGCTGCGGGCCCGAGACGGCCACACGCCGATGCAGCGCAGGCTCCGCGTCTGTAAGGAGCGGCTCTCCGGCTTCGCCATCGTCCCACAACCGTGCCTCCTATGCGGCGGCCCGGAGGAGACCCCGGTGCACATGCACGTGGGGTGCGCCCACTCACAGCTCCTCTGGCCCCACTACCGCCAGGCGGTACTGAGTACTGAGCAGTACACGAGGCGGCCCGCCACCTCCCACCCGGGGACAATGCCCTGTGGGTGGCCTCGTGGCGCTCCGCAGGCGCCACATGGACGGAAGTCTTCTGCTCCGGACTGGTGCCCGAGGACGCGGAGGCGCAGCTACGCGCCATAGCCCGCTACGACCCGCCGGGAGGGACCTCTGTGGATGATTTCCTCCAGCACATGCTCCGGCTGGGGGACTTCGCATGGGAGCTTTGCAACCACCGGCTGGAGCAACTCCTCCGCGAGCCCCAAAGCGCGGCGGCCCGGGCACACCGGTGGCTCACTGCGGCGGAGGGCGACCAGCCTCCCCCTCCTCCGCGCCCTGACAAGGACTTCGTAGCCTCCCTCCGTGTCGTGAATGGCACTCCGGAGTGCCCGCCCCAAGGAGCGCCCCCACCCGTACCAGGACCTGCCGGGGGGGTTCTCGAAGCACCTACAAGACGCCCTCTTCCCACCGTGGATCATCGGGCGCGGCTCCATGACCGCGTGGGAGGCGCGCATCGTGGCTGAGGAATGAGCGCGCGAGTGGGGCAGGTGGTGCACCGCCATGCGCGCCCCGGAGACCCCTGCGCAACGATACGCCACCATCCCGCTCAAGGGATGGGGGCCGGACACCCGGCCGAGACCCACCGTGATCCGCGGGGCGGGACCTGACCACCCGTGGAACCCGTGGGAATGGCTGCAGGCGGCCCCGGGGCCGCAGACGGGATGGACTGGGGACGTGTCCTCACTCGTCAGGACACCCGTCCCGCCCCACATCGTCCTTCACGCCGCCAACGTACTCCGGGCTACGGAGATACGCACGTGGGGACACGCCGCGGCCACCGTCCGGTGGCACCCCCCAGAGGGCGGGGCCGCCCAGCTCGCCGTGGCGCACTTCAAAGCTGAGGGGTCGGTATACGACGACGCCCTGTCCCGACTCGGCGACACCCAGGGGCCCTTGCTCCTCATGCTCCCCCCCGACATTGCAGCCGCGCTGCGCCAGGAGCTGGACGGCTGCGAAGGGCTGCGAGTGGGATGCAGTCGCGGACGGCACCCTGCTGGCCCTCCTCCACCGAGACACCGCGAACGGGTGCCGACCGGATGCGCTGACGCCCCACCTCACCGGGCGCCACGTGTACATGGCAACCCCCCCCCAGGGGCACCCCCGCCCGGCGTGGGACGACCTCATCGCCGCCTTCCACGACCACGGGATCCTCCCCGACGACACGTGGCAGGAGGTCCAGCGGAAGACGCTTGGCAAGGACTACCGGCGTCCCGTCCGCGCCCGCCTGCTGGAGATCCGGGACCCCCTCCGACAGAGGTGGGACGACCTCTGGCTCCGCCATCTCGACCCTTGGTCGCCGCCCTCCCATCTCCAACACACCTGCCGACTCTGCGGGGAATGTGACACGGTGTCCCCCGCAGCGTCGACAGGCGCCAACAGGTGCGCGCGGTGCGCCCAGGTGGCCGCGTGCCCCTGGCCGGAACCTCCCGCAGGCCCGCGCAGGCGCACGGAGGAGGAGGCCCTGCACCGGCGCATCGAGGGGGCACACACCCCCTCACAGGAACGAGCGGGCCCCGCGGGCGCTGCCCTTCTGTGGATCCACATGCACCTGCAGGACCCCACATCCGTTGTGCACCTGTCGCACGTGTTCGCGCCCTAACCCCCACCCGCCGCCGCCCTTTGCAGAGCCCGCAGCACCATGCCACGCCGACGGGGGGATGGGCCGGGGCACACCAGGGCCCGCCGCAAAGCGCAGGAGGCGGCCGTCCGGGGCCTGGTGGCGGACGCAGTGGCGGCGGTTGGACTCGCACCACTCCATCCAGTGCCCGTAGAGGGCCGCCTCCGGGCTGATGAGCCCCGGCTGGACGGCGTTCACGATCCGGTGCATTGCCGGGAGCAGCGTAGGGCCCCCCGCTCCGTTCAGGGCGCGGACGGCCGGGAGGGCGGTCTCGTTGAGGAAGGCCCTCGCACTGCCCGTCAGGTCACACCGTGCGGCAGCGTGTGCCTCGTGTGCCTCGTTCGGGCCGGCCCCTGTCAATGGGGGACACCCTGCGGCTGACGGGAGCAGGGTCGGCCATGTCCCTCCGCAGCAGCGCCCGAGCCCTGCTGCACGCCCTCAGGACGCGCTGCCCCGGGGACGCGGCCCCGTACCTGAACCAGGCGCGGGCCAAGTACCCGGGGGGGGGTGTCCGAGCTGGATGCGGCGCTCCACCTTCTACACCCACGGGACGAGGACCTGGGGGTGGGCGAGATCACGGTGTTCGTGGAAGGCGCGGACGAGGCGTCCGCCCGCCCCCGGCCGACCAACCCAGTGTACGACGGCACCAGGCCTACCCCCCCGTACGCCATCGTATGCGAGGCGTTCCCCAGGGAGCCCCCGTCAGAACTCCGCGGGACAGGTCACCTCGAACCCCTTGTTCCGCAATTTGCGGGCCAGCCTCATGAAACCGCCTCTCTTCTTGGCGTTGTCGTCATCACCACCTTCATGCTCACGCTTGGCCCCTTGTCCTCGCTGGGCCTGTGTCTGCGAGCGTGTTGTAGGACCAGACTGCCCTCCAGAGGGCTCGGAGTTCCCCCCTGAATTAGGGTTGGGGTTGCCCCGTTTTTGTCCTGGTTCTTGTTGTCCTTGTTTGGCTGGCGATTAGCGCCTCCTCCCCGTCCGCCTTGGCTCTTGTCTTGTCCTTTCCCACAACCTTTCGACTTGCCCTTGCCGGAGTCGTTTCCGTTGCCCTTGCCACCGCCCTTGCCGGAGCTTTTGCCAGGATCCTCGCCCTTCAGCTTCGCCGACAGGCGCTGCTTGTGGTAGCACTCATCCTTGTAGTGCTTCCTCTTCCCACAGAAGGCACAGGTGATGGTGCACCGGTAATGATCCGGCAGCTTAGGCTTGGCGCCGGTGTTGGTCTCCTGCTTCTTCCCCTGGACTACGAAGCAATCTCGCTGCTCGCAGTCGGGGGCGTGCTGCAGGTGACCATGCTCGTCTCTGGCGTCACACCAGAAGAGCTCCTGGACATTGCCCATGATACAGGCGTGCTTGGGGGTAGTCACCTGTCCAGGTCTGGATCCTTGGTACCCTTTGCCATGGCTCCCAGAGCCTCCTCCTCCAGGACGATAGGCGTTCAGGTGCCGGTCGCTTTCTTTCTCCAGCGCCAGCTCCAAGAGTAGTACCCACAAATCCTCGTAGTTGAAGGCTCTAGCCTTGCACTCTGCCGTTGACCGGCACTCGTCCCACAGGTCCCGAGGGAGCTTAGCCACCAACCACTAGAGCAGATCGTCGCTGCTGTAGGAACCGGGCGTCAGTCGTCCAGCCCAGCGGTCCAGGTCAGCCAGTAGCTCGGAGACCCTGGCTGGTTTGGGGTTGTTGGGTAGCACGGCCAGGTTCTGGATCTCGGCCCTGATGGAGAGGTCGGTTTCGTAGGTAGGGTACTGCCTCTCCAAGGCAACCAACACGTCGGCAAAGGTGGCGGACTTCGTCAAGATCTGCTTGACCTGCTTCTCCACGTACTTGGTCTTGCAGCTCTGCAGGAGCAGATCGCACTTGACTCACCCACTAGCATGGGTTTCGCTGGTTATTCGGGGGAACCGGCCAAAGTTCTCAGCGAACTCGCTGAGATCCTTGCTTGTGAACTCAGGCAAGTTCACCACAATCTTGGAGGTGGCGATTGCCTTAGCCTCCTGAGACCTGCGTCCCTCAGGGCGCTTGGTCTTCCTCCTCTTCTTCTTCTTCCGCCTGCTTGGGTTCCCGGGGTCCTCAGGGTCGTTATCCTTTGAGGGCGAAGCAGAAGTCATGGACGGCGGTTCATCGTCAGAGGGGTCTCCGCCTAGGTCACTAGAGCCGTAGGGCTCCACGTCAACCATTGCCCTCAGGGCTGTCAGCCCCAGCCGGTCCAGCTGGGCTCTCGTGGAAATCCCCACGTGGCTGTAGGGAGGCTGGGCCGTTCTTGGTATGAGAGGGCTTCTTGGTATCACAGCAGGGGTTGGTATCGGTCGGCTCCTCATGCTCCCGGGGGTGTTTGTCAGCCCCGCCACCAGATGATTGGCTTGTACTCGGTGGGGTGAAACTCCCACGATGGTAGGTGATGCTTGGGGAGGAATCAGGGGCTCTAGTTTAGCCCGAATCCCTTTAGTGAGATCACCAACAAGTTTAGAGGTGGCTCCTCGGAGTGCCTCATTGATCTCCGACCGCGTCAGGGACCTGTTGGAGGATCTCCCGGATCCTCTACTCCTGCTCCCGCATGACTTAGGGCCTCTCCTCAGCCCACTCAGGGTTGCATACCCAGGAACAACCACATAGGCTCCTGTAGCGGGTAGGGGATGGTGATATTCTGCCGCATACCAGCGCGGCGCAGAACTTGAGGCCACTGGCTCACTGGTAGTAGTTGCCTCTGGAAACGCAGTGGTGGATGGGTCCACACCATAGGCAGGGTAGGTAGGCATACCAGTAAAGCCTGTACCCTCAGCCATAGGCGGGGTGGTCATGGGTGTCGATGTTGCAGCTGCTGGGTCTGGAGTTGGGAGTGTGGTGGTTGTAGGAGAGGGTGATGCGTGGAGGTCACAGGCACTTGGTGCGCCCTCGAAGGTTGACTCGCTCGTCGGGTCGTGCCAATGGTCCACTCCTTCGTCTGCTATGCTTTCTCCTGCATCCTTCTCTCTCTCCCTCTTTCTCTTCACAGGGTTGGTGTTCACCTCCTCGACTGAGAGGCCCCTGAAGGCCGACTGAAGTCCCTCCAGCGAGTCGTCAACCACGTCTACTGGCCAATGTAAGGGCACCGAAGGTACAGCGCTAGGTCCAGGTTCAGGCTCACCAGGCGCTGGCATTGCTGGTGCCTCAGGCGCCGTCTTTGCGTCAGTATCCTCCTTCTTTGTGTCCATATTCGCCCTTCTTGCTCAGAACAGTACTCTTCGCACTGGATGTACGGCACGGGGTTGCTGCCGGTACGCAGAGACTGTCTGCCTCTGCTACCAGAAAGTTTGATAGTGTTATCAGCACTGTGTTTTTGTTGTGCCTCTCCTGCTGCTTGCTGCGATGTAGAGTTCCTGCTGCTTGTTTTTGATGATGAAAATGTTTTATTGTTGAAATACAACCAATCCAGGATAACCCAAGCAAGAGATACGCAAGTAGAAGATAAACAGGATCAAAGCATGAAGGGCTGCAGTCACAAAGAGTTAGATAAAGAGAACTATCAACAATAGACCACAGCACTTTACATTCAATGCAACTCAGGATGAAATATTTTACCTGTTTGAGAAACGCTGCCATTGAAAAACTGCTGCAATGGCTCACACTTCTCCATAGTGCCATCTTGAGATGTGCAGTAAGAAAAAGTGCTTTTCCAATGCTTTAGGGTATACTTTAGTTGTATCAGAGGTGCTCTAAGCACTCTTGCATTTCTATCTTAGTATTGGCCCAACCAAAATGGGTGATACCACATTTTGACCTATGGAACCAAACACTAAATCAGGATGTTGTGTGGACCCCTTTATCCCAAGCTATAGGCACTAAAACATCTTTTTCTGGGTTGCTGAGTCACTGATATACTGAGGGCAGAGCCTATGAATTTATCTATGTTTTCTCATGAATTCTTAGCTATCCTAGTGGTATGCACCCTAGGGGGCTGGGGCACCTCTTTTTGAGAGATCCTGGGTTCAATATCCAGTCAGTCTAGCTAAGTAGGAATATCCCATGTGACATGGCAGTCACCTCAGCGCCACAGGCCATGCCACCTCAGCACCTATGGGACCCAAAAGCAGAGAGTGCAGATCTCAGGATGGCACTGTGGATGAGAGTGAGCCCTTGGGGCAGTTTTTCTATCAGTGTTTCTCAAACATGTAAAATATTTCATCCTGAGTTGCAATGTATGCTAATTGCTGTGGTCTATTGTGGATAGTTGTCTTTATCCAACACTTTGTGACTGCAGCCCTTCATGCTTTGATCCTGATTCTCTTCTGATGCTTATCTCTGGCTTGGGTTATCCTGGATTGGTTGTATTTCAACAATAAAACATTTTCCTCATCAAAAACAAGCAGCAGGGACCCTCCACCAGCAGCAAGCAGCAGGAGAGGCACAACAACAACACAATGTTGAAATCACTATTAAACGTTCTGGTAGCAAAAGGCAGACAGTCTCTGCGTACCGGCAGCAACCCCGTGCCGTACATCCAGTGCGCCGAGATCTGTCATGTATAAGCAAGAAAGGCGCATATGGACACAAAGAAGGAGGACACCGACGTGAGGACGGCGCCTGAGGCACCAGCAATGCCAGCACCTGGTGAGCCTGAACCTGGACCTAGCGCTGTACCTTCGGTACCCTTACATGGGCCAGTGGACGTGGTTGATGACTCGCTGGAGGGACTTCAGTCGGCCTTCAGGGCCCTCTCAGTCGAGGAGGTGGACACCAACCCTGTGAAGAGAAAGAGAGAGAGAGAGAGAAGGATGCTGGAGAAAGCATGGCACAATAAGGAGTAGACCATGGGCACGACCCGACAAGTGAGTCGACCTTCGAGGGCGCACCAAACGCTTCTGGCCTCCACGCATCACCATCTCCTACCACCACCACACTTTCAACTCCAGACCAAGCCGCTGCAACATCCACACCAATAAACAGTCCGCCTATGGCTGAGGGCACAGGCTTTACTGGTATGCCTCCCTACCCTGCCTATGGTGTGAACCCACCTACCACTGCGTTTTCAGAGACAACTACTACCAGTGAGCCGGTGGCCTCCAGTTCTGCGCCGCGGTTTTATGCGGCTGACTATCACCATCCTCTACCCGCTACAGGAGCCTATGTGGATGTTCCTGGGTATGCAACGCTGAGTGGGCTGAGGAGAGGCCCTGAGTCATGCGGGAGCAGGAGTAGAGGATCGGGGTGATCCTCCAACAGGTCCCTGACGCAATCAGAGATAAAAGGGGCTCTCCGAGGAGCCACCTCTCAACTTGTGGTCGATCTCACTCAAGAGATTCGGGCTAAACTAGAGCCCCTGATTCCGCCCCAAGCATCACCTACCATCGTGGGAATGTCACCCCATCGAGTACAGGCTAACCACCTGGTGGCAGGGTTGACAAACACCCCCGGGAGTCTGAGGAGCCGACCGATGCCGACCCCTGCAGCGATACCAAGAAGCCCTTTTGTACCAAGAACGGCCCAGCCACCCTACAGCCACGTGGGGAATTCTACGAGAGCCGAGCTGGACCGGCTGGGGCTAACAGCCCTGAGGGCAATGGTTGACGTGGAGCCTTATGGCTCTAGTGACCTAGGCGGAGACCCCTCTGACGATGAGCCGCCGTCGATGACTCTGCTTCGCCCTCGGAGGACGACGACCCTGAGGACCCCGAGAACCCAAGTGGGCAGAAGAAAAAGAAGAAGAGGAAGACCCAGCGCCCTGGGGGACGCAGGTCTCAGGAGGCTAAGGCCATTGCCACCTCCAAAATCTGGTGAACCTGCCTGAGCTCACAGGCAAGGACCTCAGCGAGTTCGCTGAGAATTTTGGCCGGTTCCTTCGATTGACCAGCCAAACCCACGCTAGTGGACGGGTCAAGTGCGATCTGCTCCTGCAGTGTTGCAGGACCAAGTACCTGGAGAAGCAGGTCAAGCAGATCGTGACTAAGTCCGCTACCTTTGCCGACGTGTTGGTTGCCTTGGAGAGGCAGTACCCGACCTATGAAACTGACCTCTCCATCAGGGCCGAGATCCAGAACCTAGCTGTGCTGCCCAACAACCCCAAACCTGGCAGGGTCTCTGAGCTACTGGCTGACTCTGATCTCTGGGCTGGACGACTGACGCCCGGTCCCTACAGCACCGACGACCTGCTTTTCTGGTTGGTGGCTAAGCTCCCTCGGGACCTGTGGGACGAGTGCCGTTCAACGGCAGAGTGCAAGGCTAGAGCCCTCCACTACGAGGATTTATGTGTGCTACTCCTGGAGCTGGCGCTGGAGAAAGAAAGCGACCAGCACCTGAACAACTACCGTCCTGGAGGGGGAGGCTCTGGAAGCCATGGCAAAGGGTACCAAGGATCCAGACCTGGACAGGGGACTACCCCCGAACACGCCCGCATCATGGAAAACATCAAGGAGCCCTTCTGGTGTGATGCCAGAGATGAGCAGGGTCACCTGCAGCACGCCGCTGACTGCGAGCAGCGAGACTGCTTCGTAGTCCAAGGGAAGAAGCAGGAGACCAACACCGGCGCCAAAGCAAAGATGCCGGATCACTACAGGTGTACTATCACCTGTGCCTTCTGTGGGAAGAGGAAGCACTACGAGGATGAGTGCTACCACATGCAGCGCCTGTCGGCGAAGCTGAAAGGTGAGTATCCTGGCAAAGGCTCTGGCAAAGGTGGAGGCAAAGGCAACGGCAACGACTCCGGCAAGGGCAAGTCGAAAGGTCGTGGAAAAGGGCAAGACAAGAACCAAAGTGGACGAGGAGGAGGCGCTAACCGCCAGCCAGACAAGGACAACAAGAACCCGGACAAGAACGGAGGCAACACCAACCCTAATCCAGGGGGGAACTCCGAGCCCTCTGGAGGGCAGTCTGGTCCCACCACACGCTCGCAAAAGCAGGCCGAGCGAGAACAAGGGGCCAAGCGTGAGCATGAAGGTGGTGATGACGCAACGCTAAGAAGAGAAGCTGTTTCATGAGGATGGCCCGCAACATGCGGAACAAGGGGTTCGAGGTGACCTGTCCTGCGGAGTTCTGACAGGGACCCTCCGGTGGGGCCCTGAACCTGGTGTTCTGGGTAGGTATCCGACTAGGGGTACGTGAATACCTGGGGGTATTGGATACTGGAGCCACCATATCTATTGTGCCCAAGAAACCTTTACCTTCTGGGAGCCTGAAGAACACCATGACCACCGCGGCTATACGAATGGGGGATGGACATGTGGTGCACAGCTGCGGGGACTGTGAAGTGGAGGTACCTATGGGCTCCCGAACTATCGCCCATCGGTTCTATGTGATGGACACTGAGGCCTTCGACTTTGTATTGGGGACTGACTTCTCCGTGCAGCACTCCCAGATACAACCCCTGACGCTGCAAGCGCCCTACCTCCTCTCCGTGGACCACGGCAGTGGCAGAGAGTCCGTGCCACTGGAGCAGTCGGATCACACCTCGAGCTACCTGAGGGTATCGAAGGAGGAGCCCTCGAACATGATGGCGACGTCCAAAACTGAGGACTATCAACTATTGGGGGAAGTCCTAGACCAAGCTCTGAAGAAATTGGGTTACTCTAGAGAAGACCTGAGTGTGGAGTTGTTCGCCAGCGACAAGCAACATGTCCTGGACCTTTACTGCAGCAAGGGGAAGAACTGCAGCTACAAATTTTACTGGCCCTCTTTCGGGATGGCCTACGGGAACCCCAGGTTCAGTGAACTGGGGAAGGTCTTGACCAGGGTGGCCTTGGAACGTTCCCGTATGGTCCTGTGTTCCCTCAATTGGGGACCCCATGGGGGCAACGAGTACTGGCGAACCCTCCTGGACAGGCTGACTATCAGCTCTGTTCGGTTACCTGATGAGGCCATCTACGTGCCTCTGGGGCGTAAGACGCCTATCGGGAAACCCGGATGGGGGAGTATGCTCCGTGTGGTCGATGGAGGTCTTACCTCCATCCCCTTGGAAGACCTGGACTCGACTCTGGTCCAGGCTATACAACAAGAAAGCGATGGACTCGCCTTGGGTGACTTGAAGGATCGACTACGACCTCAAGATGCTATTGAGACTATACCAGCAGGAGATGAATACGTCGTGACTAACACCAACGCCCCAGACTCTCCATGCCATGTACCTGTTCCTGATGGAGTCTCTGAGTGTGGACTATCCGAGCTCCCTAGCTCTATCCACTCAGATGACAAAACTGAGCACGACGCCTTCTTTGTGCAGACCTGTGTGGAGGAAGTGGAGAACGCGGAGTACGTC